>LPNX011236194.1:144294-195352 GCA_001517045.1 Pseudotsuga menziesii
CGCGTTGTACTTATACAAATCGCATGCGCGTTTTGTCACTGTAAAAATAGTGGATTGTTTTTGTCCGAGAGCAACTTCACTTTGTTTTAATTTTCATCCAATTATTGCGCATTTTTTTTCAAGAGCACGAGCTCGCCTGTGGAAATACTCACAATTTACACATTCTCCATCATTCTTTTCATTATGCAGGTGTAGCACTGAGGATATCTTTCATGGTTGAGCACACAGGATAAGATATCAAGCTTCAATGTCATTTCATGGTGATGGTGGATATACACAATTGTACAAGAGAATCACCTTGAGGAACAATTTATGATTTAACTTTCATTTGCTTATTATTCAAGAGAACCAAAGGTAAATTTTCCCATTCATTATTGTTTTGATGGGAAATATGAACAATTGAGAAGGAAGATTGAAGGACCTTGAAGGATCAGTAGTTATAAAGAAAGTTAAAGGTTTGAAAGCTTGTAATTGAGGAGCAACAAAAACAAACTATATTGAATTGATTATTGTGGTGATGGGGAATGTACGTAACCGAGGAAGGAAATCAGCAAGGAAGAAGAGACCTCAAGAATTCATCGAAGAAGAGAAAGAAAAGAAAAGAATAGACATAATGAATCAGAGGATTTCTTCGGAAACTAATCCAAATCCAATTATAGAGGATACGGCGGTTCATCGTATTAATCCAGCACAAGAAAAAAGGAAGCATTCACTAGAGGGACCTTCAATTTCCATAATAGTTGTTGAACAAGCACCCCATGGAAGTATTCAAGAAGCAAAACGTAGGTGCTCATTAAGGGATGTTTCAAATCCCACATCAAGTCAAAGTGATAAGTTACCATCTCAAGACGAAGCTCATGAAGAGGTGTTGTACATGGAGCCTACTGTTGAAGAGGCGTTGGACATGGAGCCTACTGTTGAAGAAGAAAATATTGGACCATCGATGAGGATGTTGGACTTCCACCATCCAACTACTAGGAAGAAAATGAAGCACAACAAGTTGCTACTGAAATGCCAAAGCGTATTGTTGATGCACTAGATGATAGAAATCCACCCCCCTTACCTCCATTCGAAAGCACACATCGAAGAACTCCGAAGCGTATACAAGTTGATGAAGGACTCCTCGATTCCATTGAAGGTACGCTATCTAAACATAGTATTGCTTATCAAACTCAACAGATACTAAATAAATATTTTGTTTCTAAATGTGATGGAGATAAATGTAGATTATTTTTATCATTGTTAAAATCTAGTGGCATGAATATTGTTAGGAAATCGTTAGGGATAAAGATGATAAAGACTTTTGGACCAAGTTCTCATATAGTTAAAAGCTTAGTAGATGCCTTTGGTAAAATTGGTAAGAACACACGGTCAAAGGAACACAATGCGGCTCGTCATGTGTTGTCACAAGCAATTGTAAATAAGAACACACATCTAAACTAGTTAATTTGAATGTAAAAACCCTCCATAGGTATTCTATTAGAAGAGAACATCTTGACAAAACCGCCCAGACATATTTTTGGGCCTTTATTGGTCAGTTTCCAAGTCGTGACATGAAGCTAGTTGATGCAGTAACGGGACTAGTGCAGAGTTTTGGCATGATCACACAAGGCCTTCTTCAAACCGAAAGGATGTACTAAAACTGAGAAGGGGTTCAAAGTACCGTGAACCACATATTAAGCATCTTCTTGATATAACATAGACAGAACTATACGAGAAATTTAGGAATGAACATAGACAAGTGAATTTGGGGCAAGGATCTTTTGAGAAATGTAAGCCTTGGTATGTTAGAATAAATACTCTTCGTAACACTTGTTGTTGTAGATACCATGTAGAATATGAATATTACTATGAAACATTTTTGTACATTCGTCATGTGTTGCATACTAACCATGTACAGGATTGCTCCTTGACAATACCACCGACCTCATCAAGAGAATTCATTCATAGTATCATGTGCAATAGGCCTGAGGGGAAAACTTACTATGCAAAATCATGTTTGGATGGAACTTGCTCTGACTGTGCTGGAATGGCATTATTGATCCAATGTATGCATGAGACTGGAGACAATGAATTTGGGAATATGCTTACAGACATGAAAAGTTTCAAATATATCAGCTATGAAATAGTCCCAGGGAAAGAAAGCAAAAAAATACAATTGGTGACATCTCAACTACATGCATTTATCTATAAATATATGTTTGAACAGTTGCATTTCATTCCTTACTTACAAAAAAACCTGATATTGAGATCATTTTGTGTCAACAAGTACAAGTTAGTGTCTTCGTCAAGGAATTTATTGAAAAGAAACATCAATACGTTCAGCATGTCCACTTGGCACGATGGGAGGATGAGAAGTTTAGAATATGAAAAGATACATTTCCTCATGGTACTATACTTTCAATTGTTGATTTTGCCGAGAAATACACTCTGCAACCTCAAAATGAGATCCAAAGTCAGCATTATCACTCTGAGCAGGTTTCCTTGATGGTGCATATTCACATATATGCATGGCCCAAATAGCAATGAAGAGAAAAGATAAATTCTAAAGGAATATCACCTCTACATAAGTGATGATAGGTGCCATGACTTCCACTATGTACGTCATTGCTTCATCATGTTCTATGATCATTTGAAGGGCAGGAACATACATATGGATCAACACTGGATTTGGTCTGATGGATGTGCTAGTCAGTTTCAATGGTTGTGTTCATTGCATAAAAAACTACAAAGTTCCACATATGTGGAACTATTTTGAGACTGGGCATGGGAAAGGAGAGCATGATGGAGCCGGAGCATGTGTCAAAACTGCCCTACGAAGAGAGGAATTGAAATTATCTACAATATCTACTATTCGAAATTCTCAATCTATAGTCAGGTGGTGCACGTCAGTAATGGGAGAGGAATTAGCTATGCGAGTAGAATCCACAACAAAGAGACATGTGGAGAGATTTTTTTGGGAGGTGGTAGACATAGATTGTTCACATGCATGGGAATGCAAGACTGTTCCTAGGACTTGTGGCTTTCATTTGGTTCGAAGCTCTGATAACCCAATATTTGAAATTTGGACCAGAAAACTCGTTTGTTTTTTCCCACCTTGTTGTGATGGTGACTGGGATGTGTGTGAATCATTGGATTGGGTTGATGGATGGGATCACATATCACTTCCACTTAATCAGCGTGCAATTGTTGAGTTAACTCCATTGGAAAAAGACCAAAAGTCTTCTTCTCTGTATCATCTGGATCATCATCGAGTCCTCGTCATCTTCAAGTCATCTTCATCTGGATCTGGATCATCACTGGATCTGGATCATCATCATTGGATCTGGATCATCACTCGATCTAGATCATCTCTGGTTCTAGAACATCTCTGCTAGATCATCATTGTTGGGCACCATTTTGACCTATTTTTGTCATCTAAATACCTTCTAGTTTCCTCCATAAACCTTCATACTGATTCATAAAACCTTAATTTCATTCACAAAACTTTGGTCAAAGGTATAAATGTTGTTGCTTCTTAACAAATTGAATTATGATATTTTTAAGGCATTTAAATTAAGGTTTTATTCAAAATTACAAGATGTGCTAACTTCCCGTAATTTCTCCTAGGTTGGAAACTTGCAGGCCAGCTAGGTGTAAACTGAGAGATGGGAGAAATATCCTCAATGTCCAAGGATGGTTAAACTTCCAACGAACATATGATATGGTTCTCACAGGTGTCGAGTCAATGCCAGTCAAAGATGACCACCTGTGCTACCACTTAGCATAAAAGCATGACAGTTTCGATTTTGTCTATTTTGATGTATTTGATGGAGGATCTCGAGGGTTGCATGTCATTATTAGTCTTCCATATTTGTAGCATTTCTAGTTTTTTAAAAGATTGTATAAGTATTTGATTTTACATATGAAAAAGACCCTGCTGGATCATAAACGTATAACGTGGAATCAAGACTGTGGATTTAATTACTGTGTATGCCCAATTCGATATGGTGAATGTAATTGAAGTTTAAAACTCTATGATTTTCTCTCTGCATGTGTAAACGAGGCATTGGAGGGCCCCCTTTGCCAAGTCTACACACATCTTTTTATATCGTTGCCAGTGGTATGTTTTATTTCCTGTAGAATTTGATTTCTTCATTTAACTACTCATACATTGTAGAACGAGTTGGATTGTTTGAATTTTTAGAATAATCAACCCATAGTTAGCTACCTTAGACATTAATTAATCCAATTTTTGTCTTATTTGCCTAGTTTCCATATTCCACCTTATGCAAGTTGTCCTCCACACATCCAAAGTGGTCAAACTTGCTAAATTTGAGTCATGGAGTGCTTGGGAAACCACTTGGAATCAAATCTGCTTTATTCCTAGCCTTCTTAGCGCATGTTTTCTTTTTCTGCTTTATTGCCTGCTTTTTCTGAGTTTTAAGGCAATTGGGAAAGTTTGACTAGGTGAAGTTAACTTGTTTTTTGTCGTCATCATCCTCCACCCTTTTCTCCTAATAAAAGCATGTATGAGTTGTCCTTCCATCATCTATTAGCTTGCCTAATTGATTTTGCCAATTCGTGAGCTCCTAGACAGATTTGGAAACTGCTTTATGCACCTATGGGGGATTTTCTTAGATTTAGTAAGCCTACTTTTGACCAAATTCGAATGGCATCCTTATGAATTCAAATATCTCATGTGATTATTTAATGTGGTAGTGTATGACTTCACAGGGTTGGCTATTGTACACTTATTCAATACAAATTAGTGTTCTACTCCATATTCAGTCTCCTTTTTGTGTAATTTGCATGTGTAATTGGCAATTTTTGTGAGTGTAATTGTTCTAACACCTGGGTTCAATTTCCACATGGTATCAGAACCTTTGTAGATCGATTTCTCTCCTTCCAATTTGTTATTGTAGGTTCAACATCATTGACTGGGAGCATTCTGCTGACTGAAGGGACAATTTCTGAGCTATGGATCAATCTCAGAAGATCATCTTGACACCATTTAACTTCTTTGAATGGAAAGCAAAGATGGAGATACTGTTGAGAGTGAAAGGCCTCTATAGAGTGACTACGGAAATAGAAGCAGAGCCCAATGCAGCTACATAGAAAATTAAATGACACAATAGGAGGGATGAGGCCTATGGTCTCCTGTGTCTGAGCATATCCAGAGACTTCCTTTTCCATCTTGATGGATTAACATCACCAAATGAAGTATGGGAGAATATTGTTGAGCTTTTTGGTAAGACAGACGAGATGAGGGGACATCAAATTGAAAATGAATTGATTTCCCTGAGTCCCAATAGCTTTGAATCCCTACAACTCTATTTTTCCAAGTTCAAAGCCCTTGTTTTGCAGCTGAAACAGTGTGGGATTGAAAAGAAGGAGGAGCAACTAGTTTTGGCCATACTCTCGAAGCTTGGCCCTGACTATTCAGTGTTTTTCTCAACATTCCATGCCACAAAGTTGAAAGTTCGAGCCTGGAAAATGCCTAGCCTTGCAGATTTCATGGAATCTCTCACACAAGAACAAGATAAATTGGTGATGATGGGCACCATCAAACCTTCCAAAGACCAAGCTCTAGTTGCTGGAGATTCGAGGGTGGATTCATAAAGCAAGAATAAAGCTAAGAAGCCACCTGATCAAAAGAGAGACAAGAACAAGTCTCCAGAGGAGCCCAAAGGTTCCAAGAAGAACTTCCAGAAGAAGAAGAACAAAGGATAAATGAGCAAGTGCGCATACTGCAGTAAGGGAAATCATCCTGAAAGCTCTTGCATGAAGAAGCAAATTGACATGCTGACCCAACTCCTGGAGAACAATGGCATCTCCCTTCCTGACAGCTCAAAGAAGAGGGAAGGAGGATCAAATTCAAAAGACAAAGAGAGAGTTCATGCATTGGTTGCTGGCACATCAAGCTCACCTAGTTTCATTATTGATTATGGAGCTTCAAGACATATGGTTTTGACCAAGGAGGCATTCACCTCACTTGACATGTCGAAAGGTCCACCAATTGTACTAGGAGATGACTCTCTCACTGAAAGTTTGGGCAAAGGGAGGATTGATCTTGACCATGGTAAGTTCAGCAATGTATTGTATGTTCTAGGTCTTGCCTCTAACCTCTTATCAGTGTATCAGATGACCCACACAGGGTCTCCAAAGAAGGTCATATTCTCCCCTGATGAAGTCGAGATCACAGAGATCTCAAGTGGTAAATTCATTGCAAAAGGAGATGCAAATCACACTTCGAAGGTATACATGTTCTCACACTTCCTACCCTACTCAAACCACTCTACTCTTCTGATTCATGCTAATGAGGCAAGCAATATTTGGCCACCTCAATTACAAGTATCTTTCTGATCTTAGTGAAAAAGAAATGGTCATAGGGTTACCAAAGATTAAGTTTTCCAAAGGAGTCTGTCAAAGTTGCATCTTAGGAAAACGCCCAGAGCATAAATTTGAGAAATCTAGTCATGAGAGAACCTCTGCACCTCTTGATTTGATCCACAGTGATGTTGCTGGCCCATTTCCTCATATTTCAATGAGTTAGGCCAAATATGCATTGAAATTCATAGATGACTTTTCCAGGTATTGCTGGGTTTACTTCTTGAAACACAAGTCTGAATTTTTTGGCCTCTTCAAAGTCTTTAAGGCTTTGGTTGAAAACCAGTCTGGGAGGAAACTCAAGGTCCTCAGATCTGACAATGGTGGTGAGTATTTCAAGTCTGATTTCATTCAATATTTTGCAGATGTAGGTGTTCAGATGCAGCATTATATCCCTTACACACCATAGCAGAATGGTGTTGCTGAGAGGAAGAACAGATCACTGAAAGAGATGGCAACATGCATGATGGAGGCTAAGACTTTGCCACCAAAGTTTTGGGCCAAAGCTATAAACTTTGCAGCCTATATTCAGAATAGGGTGCCTCATAAACAGCTTGATGGTATGACTCCTTTCAAAGCATGGAGTGGGCACAAGCCAGATGTGACCAATTTCAGGATTTTTGGCTCAAGGGCTTGGGCTAGAATTCCAACAGAAAAGAGGAAGGCTTTGCAGCCCCAAAGCCAAGAGTGTCTATTTGTTGGGTACTCTGAAGATTCAAAAGAGTACAAGCTTATCAATTTGAGCACAAACAAATCCTTCATTGAACGGAGTGTTCAGTTCCAAGAAGAGTCTTTATTAGCAGTGGAAGTTGGAGAATCATTTTCACCACTAGAACCATTGAATGTAAGTGAAGAGATAGTTGAAGTTGTTGATTCTGATATGTCTGATAATTATGATTTAATTGCAGATCCTAACAGTCCCACAAGACCAAAATGGGCAGCAAAGACCATTCATGTAGCTGGAGAACTAGCTGGAAATCCTAATGATCCTAGGAGGACTAGATCTCAGTTTGAGAGTGCTCTGTGCATGAAAGATCCTATGTTTGTAGAGAAATGCTATCTGATGGTTGAATCAGACCCACAGACATATGAAGATGCAGCACATGATCCAATATGGCAAACAACCATGAAAGAAGAGTTCAGCTCACTCCAGAAGAACAACACTTGGGAGCTGGTTGATCTTCCCCAAGGGAGGAAGCTGGTTCAATGTAAGTGGCTTTACAAAACCAAATTTACTACTGATGGTTCACCTTTGAAATATAAGGCCATATTGGTAGCCAAAGGCTACTCACAGGTACATGGCATAGACTACATTGAGACCTTTGCACCAGTGGCAAAGATGGACTCCATCAGGCTAGCCTTAGCCATTGCAGCTTCGAAGCAATGGGAGGTACATCACATGGATGTGAAGTGTGCTTTCCTAAATGGAGATCTCACTGAAGAGATTTACATGCAGCATTCTCAAGGATTTTCTACTAATCCATCTCTTGTGTGCAGGCTAAAGAAGTCATTGTATGGGCTTGGTATGCCAAGATTGATAGCTTTCTGCTATCACTGAATTTTGTTCGATGCAAGTCAGATCCAAATGTCTATTTGAAGCTGATTCATGGTTCATTAATGATTATTGTTTTGTATGTTGATGACCTTCTCATTACAGGAAGCTCAAAATGATGAAAATGCCTCCTTGAAGGATGCAATGAACCATGCATTCTCAATGACTGATTTGGGCTTATTGAGCTAATTCTTGGGGCTCAAGATTGCTCAAAACAAACAAGGAATAAAAGTACATCAATCCAAGTATGCCTTGTATTTTCTGAACAAATTCAACATGAAGGATTACAAGCCAAGCAAGACTCCTTTCCTTTCAGGAGTTAAGCTTGAAGAAGTTGATTCTTCACCTATGGTAAACAATACATTGTATAGGCAATTGATTGGATGTTTGCTGTATCTTACACATACTCGATCTGTTATTTCTTATGCAGTAAGTGTGGCTTTAAGATACATGGATCAGCCTCATGAGATCCAGTGGAGAGTAGCCAAAAGGATCCTTAACTTTGTTCAGGGAACAAGGACTCATGGGATCTTCTACAAATCTAAATCTGATCTTGATTTGATTGGGTTTACTAACAGTGCTTGGGCAGGTGACAATACAGATCGAAAGTCAACGTTAGGATATGTGTTCATGCTTTCTGAAGGACCAATCAGCTGGTCAAGCAATAAACAGACTGTCATTGCACTCTCATCTACAGAAGCAGAGTACAGAGGAGTTGTAAATGCAGCAACTCAATGTTTATGGTTGCAGGGGTTACTTGGTGAGTGTGGCTTCGAATCAGAATACTCAACTACTATCTATTGTGATAATCAGAGTACCATTCAAATATGCAATGATCCAGTTCATAGACAGAGAACCAAACACATTGAGATCCATATGCACTACATCAGACAGCTTGTGCATGATGGCACCATTCACCTACTCTTCTGTTCATCTTCAGAACAAGTAGCAGATATCTTCACCAAATTTTTTTGTGAGAAGACATTTAGCAATCTCAAATCACTGCTGGGGATTGCTGATCATGCTGTGAAGCATGAGTGATGACAATATTTTCAAATTTTTTTTTACCGTCCATGTTTAAGGGAGGATTTTTTCCACTGGGTTTTTGCCTCTTTCCTTGGTTAAATGGACATGCAGTATGTAAAGGGTGACTAAGCCTTGTTGCTAGGCCCTATAATTTTCTGATATTTTACTCATAAGTCAGGCTTAAGGGGGGGTGTTAGAATAATCAACCCATAGTTAGCTACCTTAGACATTAATTAATCCAATTTTTGTCTTATTTTCCTAGTTTCCATATTCCACCTTATGCAAGTTGTCCTCCACACATCCAAAGTGGTAAAACTTGCTAAATTTGAGTCATGGAGTGCTTGGGAAACCACTTGGAATCAGATCTTCTTTATTCCTGGCCTTCCTAGCGCATGTCTATTTTTTCTGCTTCATTGCCTGCTTTTTCTGAGTTTTAAGGCAATTGGGAAAGTTTGACTAGGTGAAGTTAACTTGTTTTTTGTCCTCATCATCCTCCACCCTTTTCTCCTAAGAAAAGCATGTATGAGTTGTCCTTCCATCATCTATTAGCTTTCCTAATCTATTTTTCCAATTTGTGAGCTCATAGACAGATTTGGAAACTGCTTTATGCACCTATGGGGGATTTGCTTAGATTTAGTAAGCCTACTTTTGACCAAATTGGAATGGCATCCTTATGCATTCGAATATCTCATGTAATTATTTATTGTGGCAGCCTATGACTTCACAGGGTTGGCTATTGTACACTTATTCAATACAAATTAGTGTTCTACTCCATATTCAGTCTCCTTTGTATGTAATTTGCATGTGTAATTGGCAATTTTTGTGAGTGTAATTGTTCTAACACCTGGGTTCAATTTCCACATGAATAAGGTTAGAAACTATGTTATTTAATCATTCAAATGCTATAGGAATGGTTCAGACTGCTTATTTAATATCAAATCACTGTACATTGCTTATTCAATGATGAATTAGTGAGGACAGTTATACATTGTGAATGTCTTCCTATAAGGGAAATTAATGTTTGAATGTTTTCAATATTGAGATAATAGGAAGAGTATCGTGATCTATATTTTAGGGTTAGGTTTAATTTGTTTTTTTTTTTATCTCAGAACATTTCACATGAGAATTGCTGTTTAACTCAGAGATCAAATGAAGTTGCTTCTGTAAGGGAGTTTTTATATTTCAAGTCACAGCATTCTAGCTTTCAATAGGTTTGTTTTATAGGTAAACTAGATTTCCAGTTAGGTCTAGCTTTTAGTCTCTATATTTGGGATATGCCTCTAAGTCTACAAACTCCGGATTGACATAAACTCAAGGTCTAATCTACACTAGTGGATTGAAGCCCAACATTTGGCGCCGTTGCCAAGGAGGCATTTTAGAAGCAGACTTAAGAACTTTAGTTCTCTGATAAAAAGAAAAATTCAAAAAAAAAACACAGAGTATATTTTAGTTTTATTTCAAGACAAAGAGACGAGAAAGGAAGATTTATCAAAAAAGAAACCAAAAATAGAAGTAACATGAACTTCTTTATCTGATAAAAAAGGATTCATTACAATAGTTGGTACTTTTAAAATGGCTGAGGAAGAAACACCAAAAGGGCCAACTGTAGAACAGAGAAGGGAGTATAAGAGAAGGTTAGAAATGGAAAATAAACTAAGACAAGAGAGAAGGGAAGAAGAGAGGAGACATGAGAGGGATGAAAGAATAGAAGAAGATCAGGAAGCCACCTTTCAATTCCCCATCTTGGACACTAGCATCATCCTAGGGGAAGAGGTAAAGATGAAAAATATCCCACCATCCGTCCTACCAAATTTCTATGGTATGACTTCTGAAGATCCGGATTCTTTCCTATTCGAGTTTGATATCTTGTGTCGAACTTATGAATATACTGATGACACCCACAAGCTTCGTCTTTTCCCTGCTACTCTTAAAGCAGCTACCTTGAAATGGTTCATGGGATTAGGAGAGCATTCTATAACTAGCTGGGATGAGATGAGGAAAATTTTTCTTAGAAAATATCAAGCATATTGTAGATCAAAGGATTTAAAAGATGACATTTTCAGAATGTCTCAACAGGAAGATGAAAGCTTGGAAGAGTATCTAGAAAGATTCTCATACAACCTGCAAAAATCCAAATACAATTCTTTGACACCTGAGATCATTCGGACAATATTTTTAAAAGGAACAAGAGAAGAATATATGGATATTTTGAATGTTATGGGAAAAGGTGACATCTCCTACTTACCCTTTGATGAGATACAAGACTTATGTCAGAATTATTCAAGAGGAAAGGCTAGAAATGGGAAAATGGATGTAACTTCCAAAGTAACTAAATCTGCAACCAGTGGCATATCCAGAGCTGAGCTTGGAAATCTGTTAGAAGATTTTAAGACTGATCTATTGAGTACCTTAGGCACACAGGTCGAAACATCAAAGACCAAGAGGAGACAAGAACAATAGGACCAACAAGATCAAGCCTTGTCTATTCTCTGCCCTAAATGTAGAAAGAAACACCCATTAAAAGAATGTCCTTTAAATACTGTTCAAATTTGTGGCTTATGTACTTCAAATCACAAAAATGATGATTGCCCCAGATTGAAAGAATTGCAAGCAGCTCGAATGGAGGAGAATCAAAGCATGGAGTCTCTCTATTTTATGGGACAACGAAGACCTTTGCAGCCACGATTTTCAGGTATGTCTCAAGATCCTATGCAGCAGTTTCATTCAAATTATCAAACTCCTATTCAGAATTCATGGAGTGCACCCATGCCCTGGAAAACTTGGTCTCCTCAATTAGCCCAATCTGCTCCAAATTGGAGAGGGTATACTCATGGTAACCAAACATATCAACAGGCCTATTTACATCCCTATCAACAACCTTTTGCATATCCCCAATACTAACAGAATCAAGCCCCATTTTTCCAACCCAATCTGGCTCCTCAACTAGGTCAACAACCTCAATAGCTTCAATTACTTTCCAATCAGCCTCCACCTCGGCCAACACAATTTCCAGCCCAACCAATCCCAAATCCAAATAATAAAATGGATAAACCCATGTATAATGTTGATGATGGAATGGCACTCCCCTACTCAATCCTCCCACTTCAAAATACCAACTCAAGATCTGGAAAAACTTCACAAAAAGAATCTCCTGTTATTTTAGAAGAACAAGAAGAAAATGACAAAACTCCAAAAAAATTAAATATAGAAAAATCACAGTCAGAAAATCATAGTAAAAAAGAGAAAACATTAGTACCTTATATACCTCCCTTCCCATAAAGGTTGCTCACCGAAAAACTTTCAATCTTCCTACCTGATTTTGATGTTTTGAATGAGTTAACCAATGTATGTGTTAAAATTCCCCTATTGCAGGATATTAAGGATATTCCAATCTATACTAAAGCAGTTAGGGAATTATGTCTTAATAAAAGAAGGAAGGATCCATCAAAAATTCATGTGGTAGGCAATTTAGCAGGATTAATGTCTAACACTATTTTTATTGAAAAGTATGTAGATCCTGGAATCCCAATGGTCACAATTACTGTTAACAATTTTTCAATTCCAAAAACACTGATTGATCTAGGGGCTGCCATCAATGTCATGACACTAGAGACAATGGAATACCTTCACTTGAAAAATCTTAGACCAACCACTACAGTTTTGGAACTAGCTGACTCTCTAAAATTACACTTGAAGGGATCTTAAAAGATATCATTGTTTCTTTAGATTCCTAGGAGTATCCTATAGATTTTATAGTTCTACAACCAAAGTATAATCTAGGAGGGCATCCATTGATTCTTGGCAGACCCTGGTTGGCAATAGCTAATGCTTTCATAGGGTGTAGATCAGGAAGTATGCTCATTTCACATGGGATAGAGAGAAAACAAATTACACTTTATCCTTCTGCCCAATGACCTTCTGCATTAGGTCAGTTATCATGTATTAATGAGACCAAAGAACAGGAAGAAGAAGTGATTCATCCTGTCCTAAGTATCAATTAGTTCTTTGATTTTCAAGAAGAAAACAATGAATATTTGCTAGATTACTTCATTGCTGAACTTGATATTTTTGAAGAATTAAGAGACATGCAGTATGCTATAGAAAATCAAGTTTTGGGATAGAATTTTCAATTGCACAGTACATTCTCTAGCGTTGGCACTTCATGATATTTTTAATGTTCATTCAATCACTGATGTCCAAAGCAAAATAGTTGAAATCAGTCCAGGAAAACATTTGAATATAAGTGCACATCTTACTACATCACAGGAAGAACGGTTGGTTACCTTGCTGAATAAACATTCCCATGCATTTTCTTGGGAATACACTGACATGCCAGGAATTCATCATGAAACATGCACTCACCACATTTACAGAGATGATAAAATCAGACCTCTCAGACAACTGCAACATAGAATGAGCCCCATACTAAAAGAGATATTCAAGGAAGAATTGCAAAAGTTATTAAAAGTAGGATTTATTTACCCTGTCTCTGACAGCCAATGGGGTTCTCCCTTGGTTGTTGTTCCTAAAAAAAATGGTACATGGAAAATATGTGTAGATTACAGGGAGTTAAATAAGGCAACATTAAAAGATTATTTTCCATTGCCCTTTATTGATCAAGTGTTAGATGCCTTAGCTGGAAAGGAATATTTTTCATTTCTAGATGGTTTCAGTGGATATAATCAAATTAGCATTGCAAAAGAGGACCAAGACAAAACCACCTTTACATGTCCCTGGGGAACATATGCCTACAAGGTTTTACCTTTTGGCTTATGTAATGCCCCAGCTACCTTTCAGAGAGCAGTCTTGGCCATTTTTGCAGATCTAATTCATGAATGTATTGAAGTCTATATGGACAATTTTTCTGTGCATGCAAGTGCCTTTGAGGATTCCTTAGCAAACTTGGATAAAATTTTAAAAAGGTGTGTTGACTCAAATATTTCCCTTAGCAACGAAAAGTGTTTTATGATGATGACTGAAGGGATAGTTTTAGGACATCACATTTCTTCATCTAGAATAAAAGTAGATGTTGCTAAAATTCAAATCATTGAAAATCTATCTGAACCAACAACTCAAACAGATGTAAGAAGCTTTTTAGGGTATGCAGGCTATTATCGTAGATTTATTGCAAATTTCAGTAAGATAGCGATGCCATTGTTTAAATTAATTTCAAAGGATGTACATTTCAAATGGGATATTAACTGTCAATCTGCATTTCAGACACTTAAAGAGAAGCTCTCAACTGCTTCCATTTTAAGGGGACCAAATTGGACATTGCCCTTCCATATTTCTACTAATGCATCTGATACTACAATAGGGGCCTCTTTGGGACAAAAAGAGAATACCATGACTTATGCTATCTATTTTATCAGTAAAAATATGACACCTGCAGAATTGAATTATACAGTCATTGAAAAGGAGATGTTGGCAGTAGTTCATGCTATGAACAAATTCCGTCATTACACTACTGGCTACGAAATTTTTGTCCACACAGATCATTCAGCTTTACGATATTTAATGAATAAATCTATCACTAATGGTCGGATAACCAGATGGTTACTATTAATGCAGGAATTCAATATCATTGTTTTAGATCGGCCTGGACGAGAAAATCAAGTGGCAAATTTCCTGTCTCGCTTACACAATACTGGTGAGGTTGTTCTTGTTTTAGATAGTTTTCCTGATGAACACTTGTTTGCAATTTCTATTATCACTCCTTGGTATGCTAATATTGCCAACTATTTATCATCAGGACAACTACCTCCATCTATGTCATCTAAAGAAAAGAAAAATATTATTAAACAAAGTGCTAGGCATACATGGGTCAATGGTGATCTCTTTTACACAGGATATGATCTAATTATCAGGATATGTGTACGACAAGATGAAGTTTTAGATATTTTGAAAGCATGTCATGATGAACCGTGTGGTGGCCATTTTGCAGAGGAAAGAATAGCATACAAGATACTCAATTTGGGGTATTACTGGCCTTCTATTTTCAAGGATTCTAAGAAGTATGTTAGGAGCTGTGATACTTGTCAATGGATGGGACGGCCAGTCCGATCTGATGAAATGCCACTCCAACCACAAATCCTCATAGAACCATTTGAAAAGTGGGCTCTTGACTTCATTGGTCTGATTCATCCACCATCATAAGGGAAGAAGTACATTTTGGTATGTACAGACTATGTTACAAAGTGGGTGGAAGCCAAACCATTACCAAGAGCCACAGAACAGACCGTGGTAGACTTTCTTTTTGAGGAGATATTTGTCAGATTTGGGGTTCCTAGAGAGATTTTCATTGATCAGGGTGCCCAGTTTACTTCCAAACTAGTGCAGGAGATAGCAGCAAAGTACAAGATTAAGCACAGAAAATCTACACCTTACCATCCACAAGCCAATGGCCAGGTGGAATCTTCAAACAATACTTTGGAAGGAATCATCACCAAAATTGTCCAGATGCATAGGAAGGATTGGTCAGCTAAGCTTACTGAAGCTTTATGGGCATACCGAATCACTTGGAAAAATAGTACTGGATTTTCTCCTTATCAACTTGTTTATGGTAAGCAAGTCCTCCTACCTATAGAATTTCAAATTCATACCTTCAAGTTAGCAGCAGATTTGGGGATGAATCTTTCTGAATCACAGCAAGAAAGAATACTTCAATTGAATCAACTAGATGAGATGAGACAGGTTGCAATAGAACACAATATTTTGATACAACAACAGAGAGCCCAATGGCATGACAAGTTTATCAAAAAGAAACAATTTCACATCGATGACTGGGCACTATTGTTTGATTCGAAGTTCAAAGACTTCAAGGCAAAATTCACAACTCATTGGCTTGGTCCATATGAGATTGTAGAAATATATGACAATGGCTCAGTTAAAATCCAAACAATCGATGATGAAGCACGTACATTTGTGGTCAATGGCCATCAGCTCAAACTCTATACCAAGCCTATCAACAAACAAGATTTCATACAACAGATTTCACAGCAATGGGAGATGGAAGTGCTGGATAAACACACTGGTGTTTCTTCTTCACTTTCTTCTTAGCTATTTTCTGATTTGATATAAAATATATATATAAAAAAAAACAAAACAAAACATAAAAACAAAAACAAGAAAAAAAAAGGAGTTTAGTTGTGAAAATCAGGAAATTGACACAACATAAACTCAAATTTTCCTTGGAAAAATAGGTTTGCTTGGCTATTGAAAATTCACAAAAATATTTTCACTTTCTTGCATTAGAAATTTCATGCTTCATAGGCAGTTTTTTTTTTTTGCATAATAAAGATCTTGTTTGACTTGAGGACAAGTCAATAAGTATGCCTGTGAGGGGGATAAACATTTTATGCTTTCTATTTTTCTTCTTTCTTGGAACCCTCCAAGTATTTTTCAAATGCAGAAGGACCTGACTTCCATCAAAGCAGAAGGAATCTGAGATAGTTCCAAGTCTTTTTCAAATGCAGAAGGACCTGACTTCTAGCAAAGCAAAAGGAATATGAGAGAGTTCCAAGCCTTTTTCCTATGCAGAGGGAGCTGATTTCCAGCAAATCAGAGGGACCTAACTTCTAGCAAAGCAGAAGGGATCTGAGATGGTAGACATCTTTAAAAGTAGACATCAGAAGGACATATGTGAATCAGAAACAAATTGCAAACCAGCCACATTAAGCAGCAAGCTCAGCATAAAGGGATATCAAGCAAAGTCTGTAAGGATTTAAATTTTTGTGCTTTAAAATTTGCATGATTCTTTGTCTCTAAGTAATGACATATCTACCTATCCTCATAAGCTTGACTGCCTATTCCATCACCCTCACAATCCCTGCCAGCATTCCATTACTTTTCATTATCCTACCCTAGGGGTCAAAATGGTGGTCAGAATCAAATCCCAGAAGCAAATTTTCAATGGCCAAAACCTACACTACATTCTATAGGTAGGGTTTCCTTCTCAACAGGAAGTGAAATGTTTAAAAAAAAATGGGATTCAAATGTTTTTTTATATTTTCATGCTCCAAACATTAGTGCATTATGCATTAAGTTAATATATATATGGAATATAAAACATTTGATATAAAGAATGGCTGTGTGTATTTCCAAAAGGTGAAAAGATCCCACTCCAAGTGAAGAAATCCCTTCCTTACAGCTCATAAATCAAACATTGGGGTATGCAAAGGAACTGAAGCACATTATATAGAGATAAAATGGTTCTAACCTTACCTTTAATTTTTTTCCTTGAGAATTTGTACATGAACTAATGATTGGATAAAAAGTGGCATGTTCAGATAATGATTATAAAGGACGTGGTTGTATGCCCCCATGAAAATATACAAATGTGCCTGGAAAATCGCATTGTGAACTGGTGACATCGGGATTGCATATTGAAATGGCCATTCTTCTTTGAACCAAACCTAACTCTTTCATCTGCAAGACCCGATTGCTGTGTAATGCAAAGACATATATGGGTAATAGTTTACAGTGAAAAGAAGGCGTGTATCACAGGAAGGACGTGGGCACTAGCTTACTGAAGAATGCATTCATGCAGGAGAAATTGAAAAGCAATAACGCCAGAGGGGAGGTAAAACTTAAATATTTTGCCAAAGAATGTTCTAGATCAATAGCAATTCTAGTTTCAGAGTGTCATTTTGAAATAGGAAAATGTTACAGAGCTAAAAGTTGTAAGGTTGAGGTTTTCTGTTGGATATTTATTCTCCTATTAAATTTTCAAAATGGTACCTAGACTAGAACCAGAAAAATTCGATCCCACTGATATTCATGAAGAATGTATGGAAATATTTGAAAAGAAATAGTCGGTGACTTTTTTTGAAAAGTTTAGAAATACAACTTCAAAAGAAAGATAAAATTTTTACCACTTATAGTAGAAAGCCAAGAAAGTATCAGCAAGCTCGAAATAAGTCAGCACTAGAAGAGGATGATGAAAGCTAGCAGAAAAAGTATGAATACATACAAACCTTGGGAAGTCAAGAGGAAAATCTAACAGGTGAGATAGGGCAGGTCCATGAAGAAAAATATATCCAAGAAACTGAAAAGATTTCAGATGAAGTGATAAAGCAGAGAAAAAAAATCAATATCTTCTTGGATCAGCAAGAAAAATAAAAGAAAAAGCATCCAAGACAGGAAATATTAAATGATCTAGCTTCTCCTTTCTTAGAGCAACAAACTATGGAAGAAAAAAAGAAGGGAGATTTAGTACAAGAGAATGAAGAATTGGGGATGGACACCAATTCTGTGTAGCCTCCAATGAATATGGAAAAGAAGAAAACTTCCAAAAACATTAAAAATATTAAGAGATTGAAACTGGAAGTAAAGGAATTAGAACTGAGGAATGAAAAATTAAAAGAAAGGAACTGGAAGCTTAAACTTCAAAGGACACAAATCTCCAAGCATGCATATATATGGTATAAACAAAATAAGATTTACAAAACCAAGTATGAGAAAATGAAAGTCCTTTATGCATCTCGAGCTTCTACAGATGCATCATCTCAAATAGGGGATTAAAAGTAGAAGGTTAGCAACAAAATTTTGGTCATGATATAAGCAGGGTCAAATTTTTTTGGGATACTTTTTGTGCATGAGGACATGCAATAACTTCCTCTTGGGGGAGATGTTGGGAACCATTTTGACCTATTTTTGTCATCTAAATACCTTCCAGTTTCCTCCATAAGCCTTCATACTGATTCACAAAACCTTAATTTCATTCACAAAATTTTGGTCAAAGGTATAAATGTTGTTGCTTCTTAACAAATTGAATTATGAGATTTTTAAGGCATTTAAATAAAGGTTTTATTCAAAATTACAGGATGTGCTAAATTCCCATAATTTCTCCTAGGTTGGATACTTGCAGGCCAGCTAGGCGTAAACTAAGAGATGGGAGAAATATCCTCGATGTCCAAGGATGGTTAAACTTCCAACGGACAGATGATATGGTTCTCACAGGTGTCGAGTCAATGCCGGTCAAAGATGACCATATGTGCTACCACTTAGCATAAAAGCAGGACAATTCTAATTTTGTCTATTTTGATGGATTTGATGGAGGATCTTGAGGGTTTCATGTCATTATTAGTCTTCCATATTTGTAGCATTTCTAGTTTTTTAAAAGATTGTATAAGTATTTGATTTTACATATGAAAAAGACCCTGCTGGATGATAAATGTATAACGTGGAATCAAGACTGTGGATTTGATTACTGTGTATGCCCAATTCGATATGGTGAATGCAATTGAAGTTTAAAGCTCTGTGATTTTCTCTCTGCATGTGTAAATGAGGCATTGGAGGGCCCCCTTTTCCAAGTCTGAACACCTCTTTTTATATCGTTGCCAATGGTATGTTTTGTTTCTTGTAGAATTCGATTTCTTCATTTAACTACTCATACATTGCAGAACGAGTTGGATTGTTTGATTAAGGTTAGAAACTCTGTTATTTAATCATTCACATGCTATAGGAATGGTTCAGACTACTTATTTAATATCAAATCGTTGTACATTGCTTATTCAATGATGAATTAGTGAGGACAGTTATACATTGTGAATGTCTTCCTGTAAGGGAAATTAATGTTTGACTGTTTTCAATATTGAGATAATAGGCAGAGTATCGTGATCTATATTTTAGGGTTAGGTTTAATTTGTTTTTTTTTATTATCTCAGAACATTTCACATGAGAATTGATGTTTAACTCAGAGATCAATTGAAGTTGCTTCTGTAAGAGAGTTTTTGTATTTCAAGTCACAACATTCTAGCTTTCAATAGGTTTGTTTTATAGGTAAACTAGATTTCCTGTTAGGTCTAGCTTTGAGTCTCTATATTTGGGATATGCCTCTAAGTCTACAAATTCTGGATTGACATAAACTCAAGGTCTAATCTACACTAGTGGATTGAATCCCAACAATCATCACAGGTTCTATCTCTTGATTCTTCTTGTCATAGGAAGTTCTACAAAGCCAACCCTTTTTCATGCTGGTTGTAGGCCTAGCCTCCATGTAGGTCTTTTCCAGCACTTATATCTGACCCTAAGTCAAAATGGCCCGCCCAACACTTACATCTGATCATGTAGGAACCAATCCTATAGTCATATCAGAAGGGCACACCCAGCACTCACATCTGACCATGTGGGAACACATCCCACAACCCTGTCAGAAAGGCCCATCACTCTTATCTGACAACCAATGTTAGAAAGGCCCAACACTTACATTCGACCATGCGAGGAACCAATCCTATGTACATGTTGAAAGGGCTTTGCACTTACATTCGACCATGCGAGGAACCAATCCTATGTGCATGTCGAAAGGGCTCTACACTTACATTCGACCATGCGAGGAACCAATCCTATGTGCATGTCAAAAAGTCTCTGCACTTACATCTGATCATGTAGGAACCAATCCTACATTCACATCAGAATAGATCTGCACTTATATCTAATCATGTAGGAACCAATCCTACAGTCACATCAGAATGGCCCTCAGTTCCAGACTGAGTATTCCTGGTAACTAACCAGGTGCCTCCATTCCAAGAATGGCATTCAATGCTTATATCTGATCATGTAGGAACCAATCCTACAATCCCATTAGAATGGATCAACACTCATATCTGACATGTGAGGAACCAATCCTCTCATCATGATAGAATGGATCAGCCCTTACATCTGACCATGGAAGGAACCAATCCTCTCACCATGTCAGAATGGCTCATGGACTCATCACTTCCCTTTGGAGGGAACCTCGATCTAGAGAACACCAAGCTTCTACCTGAAGTACTCAAACTTCACTCTAGCTAATGGCTTCGTCAACACATCAGCTATCTGTTTGTCCATTGCAACATATTGGAGCTTCACTACTCCTCTCTGCACCATATCCATATTATAGTGATACTTGATCTCGATATGCTTCGACTTGTCATGGAACACCAGGTTCTCCAACAACTTCACACAACTCTAGTTGTTGCAATGTATACAAGTAGCATCCATCTGGAGATCAAATAATTCAGATAGTAGATTCCTCATCCATACTGCCTCACAACTAGCTGAACAAGCTGCGTCATACTTTGATTTAGCTATACTTAGTGCCACACAGGATTGCTTCCTGCTAATCCAAGAGATCACACATGATCCCATACTAAAGAAAACACCCTGAAGGGATCTTCCTATCAATGGAACTGCCTGTCCAATCTGAATCAACATAACCCTCTAGGTTAATCTTCTGATTCACCTCATACTTGAGCCCATAATCAACTGTACCCCTAAGGAACCTCAGAATACGCTTTGCGGCAATCAAGTGAACATGTCTTGGATCTGTCAGGAATTGGCTCAAGGTGTTCACATCAAAGAAAATATTTTGTCTCGTGTTTGTCAGGTACATCAAGGACCCAACCATCTGACGATACATCGTAGCATCAAGCGCTTCTGATGAAGCATCACTCAATAGCTTTAGGTTGATGCCATAGGTGTGGTCATGGCCTTGCAGTCCATCATCCCGAACCTCTTCAGGATCTCTACTGTATACTTCCCTTGTCCAAGGGAGATTCCATCTGCATTCTGCCACACCTCCATGCCTAGAAAATAGTGCATCATACCCAAGTCCTTTATTTCGAACTCGACAGCAAGCTTCCTCTTCATATCAGCAATCAACCCATCCATACCTGTTACAAACAAATCATCTACATACAGTAGGAGTATCACTATGTTTCCATCTTCGACCTTGTAGTAAAGGTTGGAATCTACTTTACATTTGGTAAATCCCAAGTTGGATAGAAAGCCATCAATTCTGTCGTACCATGTCGTGGGTTCTTGTTTCAAACCGTACAAGGCTTTGTTCAATCTACACATATGAGACTCCCTGTCATATGTCCCAAAACTCAGTGGCTTCTCCACATACACTTCCTCTTCCACTACACCATTCAAGAAAGCAGTCTTGACATCCATTTGGTGTATCTTCCATTTCATTACTGCAGCCAGAGCAAGTACTAATCTAATGGAAGTGTATCTGGCTACAAGTGCAAATGTTTCTTCATAATCTATTCCTTCTTTCTATGAGAAGCCACAAGCCATGAATCTTCCTTTATATTTCTTTATGCTATCATATGCAGCATGCTTAATCTTGTAGATCCATTTCGAAGTTACAATAGACTTCCCTTATGGTCCTGGGACAACATCCCAAACATCATTCTTCATGATCGATTGATACTCTTCGATCATAGCATCCTTCCATTCTTTCCTTTCCGCTGCTTCTTCATAGTTGGAAGGTTCTTTATTGATTAGTCACACAATAAAGCTACATACATGGAGCAGGACCTCGTTCTCTTTCTTTCTCTATGATTTTCTTTTGGAGCCCCATATCTTTCTGCACCTTGGATAGCTTCTTATACCCAAGCAGGTTTTCTCTTGTGAGGATTTTTCTCTGGAGGTAGATCTACAGGTTTTCAAATTTTCAATCTTCTTCTTGAGTTTCTTCATTCATGGTTGTGTCATGAATTCTGGGTGCTTCCATTCTTCATGTTCTTCAGCAGGTCGCTTTCTATATTTATTGTAAGCTGAGTCTTCGTCAAATGTTACATCTTTGCTGATGTCAATCTTCTTGAATCCTGGGAAGTATATTCTATGAGCCTTCGAGCTTTCAGAATATAATATTTGAAGCATCACTACCAATCAACCATGTGTCACTTCCAGGTATCACGGACCCAGAGAGAGCGGAGAATAAAATATATTCTTCAACTTCTTCCTTTTCTAACTTCTTGGCACATTCTTCTTCTTCTTATTATTCTTCTTCTGCTAAGTTAGCATGATGTCTTTTGTTATTTTTCCTATTATATTCTTCTTTCTTTGTTGGAAATTTTTTGGCAACATGTCCTATCTTATCACAAAGGTAACATCAATAAGAGGAGAGATATTTCTACTAGTAATCTCCCTTTTTATTCTTTTGAAACTTCTTAGGATGATAAGACCCCTTATGAGTTTCCTTCTTGAAATGATGTTTTCATTTGCTTCTTCTAGTATGAGTAGATAGAGCATGGTCATCATATCTAAGTAGTTCTTCTTGGTTAGCTACTCTAGCTTCCTCTTGAACACATTCATCCCATAGGACATCAAATTTTAGGCTTTCCTTCCTTGCACAGAATGTCTAGAAGAAGGAGTCCCATGGTCTAACAATTTACCCTGAAACATTAGAGGAAATTTGATGTCTAAAATGGACCTCCTAAAGAAAATAATAAAATAATAGTTAAAATAATATTTATTAATTTTGGAGGAAGAATGAAAAAAGCTATTTTTTTTGTTCGTATTTTTGACATATCTCCCTGTGTTTTTACTCAAATTTCGAGTGGGAGATCTCATTGGATGTAGAATCTAATTCCGCATCCAACGAGTACCCACATTGCATACTTTTGACGGACCATGCTACCCCAAAAACAAGAAATACCTGAAAAAACATGATGATGACATCATCATCATGTTTTTTCAGGTATTTCTTATTTTTTGGGTATGGGGGTTCATCAAAAGTATGCAATGTGGGTACTCATTGGATGCAAAATTAAATTCTGCATCCAACAAACTCCCGCTTGAAATTTGAGTAAAAACACATGAAGATATGTCGAAAATACGAACAAAAAAAGTAGTTTTCTTTTATGACATATATGTCAATTCAACCATTATGGTTGACTCATTTTATTGAAATTATATTGGTTCTTGAATTCCAACTCACAAAATTTATTGTTGGCGCGTTTTCTTATAAGGCCCATTTTAGACCCCAAATTTCCTCTAATGGAAACACAATCACAAGGTACACAACAATTTACCCTGGGAAACCCTAAAGGGAAAAACCCAACATAATCCTCCTCAATATAGATTACCAGTATGCAATTACCAAATACCAAGGTCTCATAGAGAAAGAGACCAAACCCTAAGCATAAGAGCCAAAACACCAGACGCTAGTACTCTTCCTTCTCTGTCCCTCCTTCTTTCTCTCTCTTGTGCAATACAAGTGTGTGTGAGAGTGTGTACAAATGAGGGAGGGAGCCTGCCTATTTATACTGATATTCCTAACTAAATTTTCTCTAACTGGGATGACTTACTAACTGATAGGAAATATCACAATAATAATTACATTATTCTTTTCTGGGTGCTATTGAATTGACTTAGAACATAGGGTTTACGTCATGACTTTTACATGAACTTTTACATCAGTAACATCTCCCGAAGGAGGAATAATAATAATGTAAAGTACAAGTGGAATATTATTTGAAGGTACATTATCTCTACAATTTAAGGGAGGAAGGGAGATTGAAGAGAGATTTTTAGGCTTCTAGTGGATGTAGTAATGGATCACTATAGCTCTCATTGAGTTCATTATTTGTGTGATTGAGGTTAAGGAAGGATTAGAACAAGGACCTTGGAGAAGACTTGGATCATGACTCAATATATGTGCATAATGTATATTTTTCATTGACTCTATATAGACATATGCATTTCCACATATATTTCATGTCTTAATCATTATTTGTAGTCTTGCGTATTATTACATATGTTATGTGTGGAGGATCTGATCTATCCTTGAGTAGATCAAATTGGATCTAGTTTGTATCTTCATTTCCTTGATATAATTTATAGCTTGTTATAATTATTGGTTGAAAAGGATTGAGGAAGGTATTGTTTGTTTGATTGTGTGTAGCAAGTAAGTGCATAGGAGTGAGAGAAAAGTCTATAAGGACTACCAACAAAGATAACATCAATAGACATCTCTAAGGCCAAGGTGACTTATATTGCTACTTGAGACTCGATCTAGAAAGAGAAACATATGGGCATACCCTTGATCTATCTTAGATATAAGGAAACAAATCCAACAGAAATTCATTATGTCTATAGAAGGGAAACTTCTATAGACAGTGAGGGGTTTCATTACATTGAAAACAAAACAGAGTATTTGTTAAATGATCGAGAATGAAGATTAGCAAAATAATTCATGATCCAAATTGAGGATGATAAGACTATAGTGGCATGATAGATATCCTTATCTGTAATTCTAAGTAGTTTTTGACAATGACATATATCAATTCATATCAAACCACTAAGTTCCTATTTTAATATGGATATTTCTTTTCTATTATCGGTGTATGTGTATGGATTATTCTAATTAGAAATTAATAGAAGTTGGAGAACCATGACAAGGTCCCTTGGAAAATATAATAAATTTCAGGATTCATGATATCTTAGATGCCAAAAAAATCCCATGATGAGGAGGAGTGATATCTATAGCTTAGCTTATGAGGATGGAATAAAATATCGAATATATTTAGACGCTCATATGAAAGCTATTCAAATTTTTAAAAGGATTTATATATGTCTATTATTTTCAATATCTCTCTCTCTCTCTCTCTCTCTAAATATATATATATATATATATATATATATATATATATATATATCACCAATGATATTAACTCTTCTTTCTCAGAGAACTGAATTAAAAAATGAATTCTTTCTCAGAATCCCCAACCTCCCAAAATGTATGGCTAGAAAAAAATCTACAAGAAAGGAATCCTTCTTAGACCCATTGTCGGTGCCATAGGATATCCTACCCATTCTTTACCTAGATTTTTAGTTGATATGAATTATACATTCATAGGTCAAACTGCTTCATTTAACAAATATTCTTCATATTTTATTCATAAAATTCAAAATATTCACCTTGATGATGGAGACCTAATGGTAATTTTCGATGAATTGTATCTGTTTCACCAAAATTATACACATTCCCGAATTCCTTGATATTATCTCCAAAATTGTTGATGAAGACACCCTAAATATGATTCAAATTTTTCTTACCTCAACCTTCTTTTGCTTCAAAAACACTTTCTATGAACAAACTAAAGGAAAATTCATGGGATCATGTTTATCCTCAATTGTTACCAACCTTTTCATTGAAAAATCAATGAAACCATAGCCCTAAATAACTTTTCATTGTAACCAAAATGTTGGTTTTGTTTCCTTGACGACATGTTTTCCATCTGATCTCATGGTCAAACCTCCTTTAGTAACTTTCATTATCATATAAACAATATTTTTCCTAACATTAAGTCACCATGGAAATTCAACAAGACAATTCTCTTATGTTTCTAGATTTTTTAGTCACTTGTCAGTTGGATGGATCCCTATCTCATCAATTTTACTAGAAAAAGACCCATACAGATCATTATTTACACTTTCATTCCACCACTACACTACTAAAAAATATGTAGTACTTAAAACCTTAATTACATGAGAAATTCATATATCTTACCCCGCACATTTAAGTGAAGAAAGATCCCACCTCACTAAATATCTCCTAGACTATGGCTATCCTCTAAGCCAAAGTAATAGATATTTTTGTGCTTCCCTTCACCATAAACCCAAACTATCCCATCCTAACTACCTTACCCATGCATTAATCTCTCTCCCTTACATCTGAGGCATGCTAACCATGTCTCTAGAATTTTAATCATAAATAATATCAAAACTATATTCAAACCTCTTAAACAATTATTTTGAAATATCAAAGACAAGTCTAACCCCTTTCTCTCCCAAGGAGGTTATTACATCCGTTATTCATGTTGACAAACCTTACTGGTAGATCCATTAAATCCTTTGTAAAACAACAAATTGCTAACACCAATGACTATTGTTTCTCCAAGTTAGCCATTCTAGCGCACTCTTTTAATTCTAAACACCTTCTCTACTTTGATCAAACTAAAATCCTAGCTTATACCTCTCTTTAATTTCCTCTGATTTTAGAAGAGAAGACGTAAAAATGGAAAAGTATCCAAGCAATTTCAATCGTGATGATGGCTATAACATCTAAGCCAATGACTTGTTTGGTTTCCCATGTGTCCTCCCTCTATCCTCCTTTTTCTTTCTTAATCTTTTTATCCATTAATTTGATCTCTAATTATTCTGATCTTACCAAATTCTATTTTTGTTGATGGAGATCTTCATGTTCATAAAGATTTTTATGATGCCCACTTCTCACATTTAAATTTATTCCATTATAAAGTTATATAAATTTCACTAGTAATTAATTTACTTTTATGGTTTGTTACCCACCTTTGACATTACCTCTCTCTCATTCATCCCCTCTTCTATTCATATAAATAAATTTAAGCACATTTTAAGAGTCTTCATTTTCGCTCATTTTTCACTCCCTTTTTTTTCAAAAGGGAAAAAGTTGTAACTAGTTATTAAAAAAAATTAATTATTCTATTTTTAATAATTATCTAATTTTCCTTTAATTCTTACAATTTTTTCTTGGATTTCTCCCTCCAATTGTTTAAGTTTTCTAGCTATGCCTTGAATGTTATTTCTCCAATACCTTATACATTTATATTTACTCTTTTCTACCTGCTTCATTTTACTCATAATCATGACAATTTTTTTTAAGATATTTTTACTCAGACTCTTGTGATATTGTAATTTGTGTATTCATGACTACAACAATAACACTTATCCTTTAACAAGTTATGCTTATCCTAACAACATAGGCTCACATTTTCTTCCCAATCAAAAGTTGACATTAAACAAATTTTAACATTGAAAGTAGATAGAAAACAATTGTTTCAAGCCATAGAAAAAATGTAAAAAAAAACTACTACAAAGGGTGCAAGTACTCCACAATCGTTCTTGAATTATAATTACACTGACATGCATTTTTCTCCTGAGTTAGGTTTTGAAAAATACTGTACATTTTTTGTTGTCCCTCTAACCAACCAATTTCCTACGTGTGTCCGTGCTCTTGTCCGCTGGATTTTTTGGTTTGTTCACAATTATCTGGGTTGTCCGATGGATTTTATGTTTGTTCACGATTACTGATCAATGTTCACCACACAACTTCCTGCTCTTGTTCCGTCCCATCAAAACCAATAGCCGACTCACTTCAAACAAAGCTTCCACTATTGAAGCTGAATCACACAGTCCCTTTTCTGAAGCAGAAGGATGCATGGGATCCGCTACTATCAGGTTTCTGAGATTCAGCAGGGCTTGAATAATTTTCTTGCACAACTTTTGTGCATTTTTACTCCTTTTATTTCTTGTTCTTTATGGAATTTGTTTGCATCCTTCACAGATCGATGCATGGAGACTCGGAGATTATATTACATACACTACCTAAAGAACACAATCCTTGTACTAGAATGTGCCAGAATGTGTCAAAGGAGGATTCAACATCTCGTATTTGCAGTGTAATTTTGTAGGGCCGCAAGTACACATCATATCCCCATGACAGCCTCCGCAAATTTTAGTATCTTTTGCGCTAAAAATTAGGCAAAATAGGCCCTGCCTCGGCTTCTTTTTAGATTTTTCTTATTTTGGTATGGCCTTTATGTTAGTAGGTTCATCAATGATCTACAAACCCTAAAGCAAGCTTCAGTATTTGCTGGTTTTTATTAGGGTTGGCATTGTTATTTTCGGCTAAATGTCTGTGGTCTTGGCATTATGACCATTAAAAGTTTATTTATTAGGTATAACAGGGAAGTTGGGGCTGAGGAAGAATTGGCATGTAGTACTCTGTTTCAGAGTAGATACGAGGGTGAATATCAAAGAATTTGAAGAATGCATTTTTGCTAGATTTTCCTATGTGATTTGAAGTGTAATGAGGTTCGGCTGAGTGGTTTCAATGGCTGGACTTGATGCTAATTTGTTTGACAAGAGGAAAATGCCCATTGTGAATAATAATTGGACTGATTCCTCCAAGGACAAGAAAAGTGGAGCTTCCAGATCGTCCTTATTGGATTGCAGTGAGAGTGAATTGGAGAGGTTGCCTCATGTGCAAGGGTGAGTTTGTCTAACTTCAAGCTTATTGTCAATAATTTTGCATTTGAATCTTGATGATTTGTCTAACATTATTTCTCATCAATTGCAAATCGATATCTTAGTAAAAGATAGAAGACCAATTATAATCTATTTAGAAGCTTCTATGAGGATGAGAATAAAAATGGAATAAAACAAACTAAACCTCAGACATAGGCACACAGGTTTCATTTATATTTGTTTCTGGAAATGATCAACACTGGTAGTCATTGCAGCTAGTCACTGGAAGTAAGATACACTAATATGCAAACTGGTTAACCATATTTCCTTTCAACCATCATCAAATTACTTCCATATACATTGAGTAGTTCTTCCATTAAAAAAATCTTTGGGGAAATTTATCGAAACGGTTAGAAAGATTCGGTTCAGTACTGGTTCCAGTTCAAAGTATTGGTTCCGGTTCCAGTTTGAGTTGACCCTCGACCGGTTCGAATCCTGGCTCTTAGTTTTAAAACATTGGATATACTCAGGTTATGAGCCCATAAATATGTTTTCCAAAAATAATTTTAACAATGGACCAGCAAGGCAGCGCTTTTCCATTCCAATCAAAACTTTTGCTTAAAATTTTGAGAAGCAAAATTCAACTGATATTTTTTTTATTCTTACAGTGTTCATCTGTAACTACAAAAATTTATCCATGTTTGAATATGCATTCCCATTTGCCGAAGTTGTCAAAACTCATTTTTTTAATTGTGAATGCACTATTGTACATCTGTTAAAAAATGTATCTGTTTGAATGTGTATGTTACATTAATATTGTTGACTGTATTTGTATAGGGACAAGGGAGCTGACGGATGCTATAGATTTAATCAGTCATTTTGGATTGCGGGCACATCATGACTACTTTTGCAAACATCCTTTGTTAGCATCAATTGCTGAAACTCCCTATCTTAATAATGTGGTTGGTGATACTGAAATTAGGAAAAAGGAAGGAATGGAGTTAGGTCAACTTATCCCAGATCTTCCAACCATGGATGTCAGTCCACGTATATAACCTTTTGATTTGGAAAGACTGAGGCAAGCTTTTGAACTAAGGGAAACTAGGACCATTCAATTGCCTGAGGTGAATGTTTAAGCCCTTGCATATTCAAGATTCTGGAACTGTTTCCAATTATATTTTCAGTGATTATAAGCATATTATGTTACATCTTTGGAATCTGAATATAATTTAACAATATTATTTGTTTCTTGTAAATTTACAAATATGTTCATTATGTTATTAGGCACATAGAGGGCTTCCAACTATCAGTGGGGAGGTCAAACATGATCAAAAAGATAAAGACAATAAGCATAAGAGGCACAAGGACAAGGACAAGGACAAAGATAAAGACAAGAAGCACAAGCATCGACATAAGGACAACATAAAGACAAGGACAAGGACAAGAAAATGGATAAAAGTGGAAGCCATGAGAATGGAGATGGTTGGTTAAAGAAGAATCACACATGACATCTGTAATTTTAAAATTTTGATTGTGTGATTAAGACCCCATAATCATATTAAATCAGCAAACTTACATTTATTTTATATTTTCATATACACATAAAAGGAAACATGATGGCAATGAAGATGAGGGGATTCTCACAAGCATAAAAAAAGAAAGGTAGGTGTGCAAGAAATGTTGACATTGTTTAGCAGTAGCCTACAAGAAAGGTTTCATGGTTTATAAAATGTTTCAAATTAGACTTCACTTGCAACATTTCATACATTTATCATACATTTGAAGAGATGATGTTGTATTCTAAACTTCAAAACCGATTTGCCAGCTTGGGCATAATCGTTATGTTAAATATGCTAGTGATTCTTTGAAAGTGTTTTTTTAAGCTTGGAATGTATGTTTGAGAGCCATTATAAGGTTAATGCTTTTTAAGCAATTTTGTTTCCTTATTTTTGAATTTTGCAGCACAAAGACTCCAAGGGGGATGATGCAAGTCAAACAAAAAATGGGATGTGATTATCAAATAACAGTCTTTGTGTTTGTGTTAATACTTCCAGGTTTATACGCCGATAGGTTATTGTTATGTGTTTATAAAATAACAATAACATGTCCTCTCTTCTAGAAGATTGCACATGTAGAAAATCAATTCCATACCATAAGCTTCTGATACCTAGAATTCAAGACTTGAATCTCTATCGACTGACACAACAACCACATTAAAAGTGATCTACAATTTAAAAAAAAATATTTGTTGACTTGGGCCATTCAAAACTGATAGAATTCGATCTATAGACTTTATGCTGCCACTAGTTGCACTCTTGTGATCCTCTTCGTATCCAGAAAAAAACTAGCAAAACCATGACCACTCATTTAATTCTACACACTAGAAATGTTGAAACATGGCCACCATGTAAAATTCACTCAAACCATTTAGTTTTAAATTATACGGTGCCTTAATCACGTAATAAATTTTGACCTCCAAAGAAATCCCAATATTTGTTAGGTGTCATATAAATATACCATATCAATATTCCAGATTAAACCATTGATATAAAGTGGTAGGATGAACTTTATTTGCGAAAAAGTTAAAATATCCAGTTTGTAGGAATACATATAACAACATTACCTACATTTTTTCTTTCCTTCTTCATGTTACATTCCAATCCCTGTTCTTTTCAAGATATGATAGAATTGAAATTTCAATATTGAATCGATGCCTGGATTTGTACTCTGTTCCCAAATTCCAATTTCATATAAAAAATGAATTTATTGAATTTGAGGAATTGATTTCAAGATTTTCAATAATTCATAGGACCTTATCACATTGAACATATTATTCCATGTATTCTCATTGGCATTGACATTCAGACACTTCCGTATGGGGCTAGAAAGCAAATTTTTTCTCAAAAAGACATAAGGAGTGTAACCTGAAGGAGGAAATATTCTTGTCACTTATATCAACCACAATTAAACACATATTTCTTCCTTAGCATTCATAAACACTTTGAGACTTTTTATTTTCTTTCCATCTTGATATATGTAGCAATGGTTCACCATATCATACTCAAAGACTCTCTCAGCCTTAATAGTTGTCATGTTGCTCAAGAAAAAAATTGCATAACAATGGTAAACCTTTATTTGATGTTGAAATATCTCTATCCAAATTCAACCTAACCATAATCAGAGCGGAGGCAGTCGACTCTGTTTCCTTGTTTTTGTTTACGGTCGAAAGTATGGTGGTGCAATAGTTTATGTTGACATTATCCAAGAATGTTGTCATCTTTCTAGCATTTTATTACTTTTTCAATCAATATAAACTGCAAATATCAGATATAGGCATTTTATGGTCTCTAGGATCACAAATTTGTTGAAATGAGTCAACAATGTTGCCTTCTTGGCAAATGTAATTCACGAAACTAGAGTTATATATTTTATTGTTTCTACTTTGCAATAACTATATACTCTATTAATTTTTTATACTCTATAATGGATATTTTATTTAGAATATATTTTGTCTTGTCTTAATCATTATTTATTATTTTTAAGAGTTTAAGAGGATTTTACTATCTTCTACCCAAAAATTTCCTAACAGCTTTTGGAACGAATCTTACCATTTCTTATTATGGTCAACTTGCATTTATCTTGATCTCTTTAATTATGTTTTTAGCCTTTTTCAATTTATTATGTTTCTTTGCTACATGTATTCTTTTTCTTTGTCACAAATATCTGGAACAATATATTACAGATATTCTGAACTTCATGGGTCTCTTTTTGTGCTTTAAAGCATCCAAATATCTCTGAAATATATAGGTATTTCCTTTTTAAGGATTAAAAATATTTATCTTAAATGTACAAGTTATAATATTCATTACCTAACACTGAACTAGCAATTGCAAAAAACGTCGATGGGAAACTAAAGAAAAATAAAGTAAATTTGATTAAATAAAAAAGAAAGTAATGTTTTTTAGTATTAAGAATGAAACTCCATCTTTTGCGTAATTGAATCTTATTCTATGATGGAATCAACTCTACTTTTCCTTGCCTCTAAATTTACATTTGCTACAGAGTGGCTTATAGAAAAAGGATAAATACGGTAGAGGAAAGTCCTTTCCAATGTTCACATGACACAAAATTGAAGTTTAGACTCGGAGCTTAGTACAAATGATGACTTAAAATTCATGCATATACAAATATTCATTTATGTTAATAATGGAAAATATAATTAGCCTCACAATTTTGGTATTTCTGTGTATATATGTCAAGTTTGTTAATCATATCTTTCTTCTTTATATCTGCAAAGGTTTATATGAAAGTCATGGATTTAAACTATTAATTATAAATTAGATTTTGAAAACATAGAAAATAGGAATAATGTTTAATTCATTAATAAAGATATCAATGAGTATATGTTTAAATTAGATTTTAAAAAATATGGAAAATAGAAAGAATGTTTGAATTCCTTGATAAAGATTATCCAACATAGACTTGTTCTACATGTTCTACTGTCTATTAATTATAGAATGTCTAACACACTATGCCTATTCCTTATTAAAATTATGCTTGTTATTATTTATTAATTATAGAATATCTTAGAGACTATGTCTATTCTATTTTGTATAAGCTTTAAGATGGAAACCTAATTATTATTAATTAATGTTTTTTCATTAAAATTATGTTTGTTATGTGCCTATAGGCTTAATAAAAATACCATTTTTTAGTTGTAATATTTATATATAATTATTTTTTAAAATTAAATAAGTAAATATTATTTTTTATATATTGAATATTTTATTATATATTATTTTAATTTCAAAAATATATATAATAAACATAGAGTAGAGTGTCTATTGTGCACTATGGTGTATTGAAGTTTCAGAAATGGCAAATTAGCCTTGGTTCTAATTACTATGTTAAGAATGTTATAAATAAAGGTAGGCACTAGCTGCTTTGCAACTATTCCTTATTTTACTATGTTTATTTTTTTCTTTGCTAAAGCAATACTTCATAAACTAAGTATAGTTTTCTAGATCAATAAAATTTAATTCATCATATACATTATAAAAGTTGGAACCTATAAGACAACCTAAATAAAGAAATCTTTAGATTTGAATTTCATTTCAATTTGAAATATAAGACAACAAAAATAAATAATCTTTGGAATTCTATTTCAAACAATATAAATAAATAAATCTTTAGGTTTCTATTTCAAATAACATTGCAAATTAGAGTTAATATAATTTTTATGTAAGTTATGAAAATAGTTCTACATGAATTGGCATTCTTTGTTTTCCAATCTTTAGTGTAAACTACCAAATTTAACAAGATAGTGTAGATTGTTTTGTGTTTAACAAATAACAAAATAAAAATACCAAATAGCTTTGAGTGAGAACCCCATCATAAAAACAAGTAAAATACAAGATTAAGACAAAGTTCAGGTGGCTTAATTTTTTTCAATAACAATTAAAAGTATGAATTATCCACTTGAATTTTGATGAATGTATTGAAATGAAAATCTAAATTGATGAAAATGTTGATGAAAAGAAACAATTTTTATCTAGACTTGCATGATTCTTTGTTACACAAATAAAAATTATTAATTACCTGTTTAAACTTTTTGGAATGAATTTAAACTGAAATCTAAATTCATGAACTCCAAACCAAAATCCAAATTCATGAAAATGATAGGTAGTCTGCTACTAGTTGAAGATTCATCTTGGATCAAATAGATAAGTTGGGTTGCTAATGACATGTTATATGTATCCATTTTGGAAGATATTTTTACCTATAAGTAGATAAAATTCAACAAAACACTCAAAGGATTAATTTAATGAATGTAAATACATTAATTTTTTTCTAAACTATTTCATACAAAAATCTATGTATAGGTTAGATGCATCCCTCCTTAGAAGTTAAAGTAAAAATCCAACAAAACAAGGATACTAAAATTTCATTAACTTTTTAACATAAATCCATCACACATAATAATAATTAAACACAATTAATTATATAAAATTAAATCACAATATAATTTTGCAAATTTTATTAACGAAACAACATCCATTATAACAATTTAAATTGAGTTTTCCATTCAATTAACACCAGTACAACTAATCTTTACATGACTTTGAGTAAAATATTTTCACAAACTACCACGTGAACACTTAACCTAGAACTCCTGCAAGATAACTCACCAACAATTCTATCTACCACGCCAATCACCTACATTCACCACCACAGCTAGGATTTCTAAGAGGCACAGGTTTTTTTCTCATTTTGAAGCACATAGATTTTCACACCAAGATTGAAAGTTGAGTAATTATTTCAATGCCTTCAACTTATTTTCTTTCACACCATGGGTTTTAAAAATTATGAAATTTTGCCAACAATTTTGGAGCTAGAGTATATATTGCTTTAACTATTTTACATGTCACAAAGTAGCATATAAAGAATTTGATCTCAAATATCTCTTCTTTTAACTTGCATTCAAAAATTTTGTAAGGAATTGTAGTTTTAATAAGATAACATGAGTTACATCCAAATTTGTAATATTGTTACTAATTTAGATGGGAAACAATTTTAAAAAGATTATTAATATTTAATACCAATTTATTGTAAAATAATTGACTTTATTGTCACTTTTTTCAAAACAAAATATTTCCCCTTACAACTATAAAAACACTTCAAAACTTGTAATACCTTGAAAATTTTATTTATATAATGTTATGAATCTCTGTGATCAAATAAATAAATAATTAGACTAAGCAATATATGATTTTTTAAAAAAATAGATGGGAAACAATTTAAAAAAGACTATTAATATTTAATACCAATTTATTGTAAAATAATTTACTTTATTGTCACTTTTTTCAAAACAAAATATTTCCCCTTACAATTATAAAAACACTTCAAAACTTGTAATACCTTGAAAATTTTATTTATATAATGTTATGAATCTCTATGATCAAATAAATAAATAATTAGACTAAGCAATATATGATTTTTAAAAAAAATATGGAATCTTGTCAACATTGCCTTAATTCATTTGATAAGTTGTTTAGAAATGATTAACCACGTGGATACCAAACTCATGAACCAGGGCCAACCTTCATATCAGGTAGGATACAACAAGAATACGACCACCACCGTATCGTACATGAATTTTCTGGGGTGCAGTATTCCTTCCTACACCTCCCCCACCGTAGTCATACATGAATTTTCTAGGGTGCAGTATTCCTTCCCACACCTTCCCCTTCCTACACCTCCCCCATAGGAAACCGTACTTCTATCAGGGAAACCATGCCAAACTTCTGAATCGAGGCCAGCCTTCATATCAGGTAGGATACAACGAGAGTATGGCCACCATTGTAGTCATACAGGAATTTTCCGGGGTGCAGTATGCCTTCCTACACCTCCCCCGCAAGAGACCGGACTTCTATTAGGGCGACCATTAGACCTTGGAATTGCACCATCCATCACACCCCTCACCATGAAGTTTGAACTTGTGACCTCATGAGGACCAAACCCCATAGAAGCCAATTTCTCTGCATCTCCTGGCTTTTTACAAGAGGCACCTACTTAAATTAAAGTGGATGATTGACATCATTTGCTAACTTATTAGGATTCAATTATGCAAAAGATGTAGTTTCATTCTTAATACTAAAAAAACATTACTTTCTTTTTTATTTAATTAAATCTACTTTATTTTTCTTCTGTTTCCCTTTAAAAAAAAATTTCACTTTTTTAGGGCAATTGCTAGTATTTAAAATCAATAAAACCGTGAATATTGCACGAAGAATGGACTTGAAACATTCATTTGAATAATAAAATGTGATTAAATAATTTGGATAATAAAATTTGATAAAATAATGTCGGTAGAACGTGTCACAACCATAGGTCACATATACTAGGTCAAAAGGAAGAGCAGTATAAATGCTAACCAAAACGCCTCCAACTAGCCGGAATCTGGTAGATAATTTTTGACTAAATTGAAATTGAGAGTACTTAAATAATAATTTCAATGATTTTGTATTGTTTTAAAATCATGGATTTAGTGTGAGAATATCAAATACAATTGCAGAAATTATAAAATTGTGAAAATAAACCTTCTCTTCTCCAGCCAAAATTTGCCCGTATTTTATCAAATATACGCCTAAAAATTGGGGCGGTTTAGTTGTCCTTATATACGCCTGAAAAATGGGGCGGTTTAGTTGTCTTTTATCCTACGCGGGTAAAAAGCATAACGTTTGGAGCTTTGACATGTTATTTTGGGATATTATATATTTTAATTTTTTTTTTTTAACAGAAACTATAAAGGGTTTTAATAAAACAAGTTGTGCATAGCCATTCAATACAGATGTAGCATAACAAAGTGTTCATGCAGATCAAAATTGTTGCACAAAAAGCTTATTTGAGGAGTTTTCCAACAAACTACACACAGAGTTTTTCCAAAACAGCTAATGCCATGGGTAGTGTATACCCTTATAAACCGATTACATAGTAAAATACAGTAAAACATTTAACCATAATTAAAAGAGAACTGATTAAGGATTGCCTCTAAATTTCCTGGGCTGAACTACAGACTCTTCCTCCATTGGATGCTCAGCTGTTGCAGTGGTTCCATTCACCCTGCTTCCCTGGTTCATGTTAATCAGACGCTGGAGATCTTCCTGAATCCTGTCAACTTTGCCCATTATCTCTCTAAGTTTTCTCTCATTGTCATCAATCCTTGCGTCGTGATTGCTGATCTGCAGAGAGGTGTAGCTCACCATTTCCCCCATGCTCTTAACCTCCCGCGCAATTTCTTTGTTGTCCATTATTCCAATCGCTATCATATCATAAAGACGCATAAGGTTCTTTTTTATATCCATTATACCTACATTTTCACCAGCCTGAGGCATTCTTCCCACTCCTATAGAGATATCTATGCGTGCAAAATTAGTGTGCAAGGCATGAACAGAGCCAGCGAGAACACAATCCTGGTTCTCGACCGAGAGACCACTTAGAATGTAACTGAGCACTATGAGCTCCTGTTGCAGGGAGGAACCTTCTTGCCTTTCTTTGCAAACCAAGTTGCCCACAGCACCTTCCTTCCACCCTGTGCAATGGCAACCCAAGACCGTGCTTCTCTCCAAATTGACAGACTGAGCTTCAGGTGTAAGAATTGTACCAGAGCTAGGGTTTGAATACCACAACGTGGAGAGGGACCTGCAAGAGCAAGTGGAGAAGGTTGTGAGGGAAAGCCTTTCCTTCACAAAGGATCGGGTGAGAGGGAGTGCTTCCCACGGGATATCCTACAGCCACCCTTCTCCAACGCCTGCAATTACATTCAGAATAACTCGCGCAACCTCATGATAAGCAGAGCCGAGAGAGGGAGCAGAATGAACTTGCATGTTGCTGTGGGGAGAAGACATACCGCGATGGTCGAAGGGACTTGGAGCATGCGAGGAGGAGGGGCATTTAACCCAATACCGGTGAGCCATTAAGCCTACAAAAACCGAGAGAGGGAAAGGACATAGGTTATACCACGTGGCGGGGGAAGGAGGGAAGGTAGGATAGTGGAGTAAATGGGAGGAACCGTCGAGAAGCAGCGTGGAATAGAGGCCAGCTGTTGGGAGGTGATGCAAGGTGGTGGGAGAGGGGGAGTGTGGAGGGATAAGGGTAAGGGGAAAAAGATAGAAGAGGGGTTGAAGAGTGAGGGGAAATGAGGGATAAGGGAAAGGGGATAAGGAAGGGGGAGGGATGGAGAGAAAAGGAGGTAGAGGAGGGGTGCCTTTAGAGTTTCTTTTGAAGTGAGGGAGAGATAGAAAAAGTAATGAGATAAGCCTCATAACTTGAAACCGCAAGGGAAGCTTCCGACAAAACATTAAGGGATGAATTTGAAGATAGGAGGGTTTTCGTTCTGGCTATAATGGCCTTGTGGAAGAGAGGCTCCCATGTTAGCCAGAGCGTCCACTGCAGAATTATTGTGACGAAGGATGTGGAATGTCTCATAGGATTTAGACATGAGAAGCTTGGCTTTGTCAAACAGGCAGCGACAATTAACTGATCAAGAGGGGTATCCGTTGATTAGTTTGTAAATGACATGTTTAGAGTCTCTGAATATCATTACCTTACGGAGTTTGTTAGTGCTTAAGAGATGTAGACCCTGAAGAAGAGCCAGCCACTCATCCTCATTATTTGTTATAGTTCCTAGTCCCCATGCGAAGGTTTGTTCTACATGTCCTCTGGGATCCAGGAGGATCCCCCCCACTCCTGCCACCCCTAGGTTGCCTTTCGAGGTGCCATAAAAGAAGAAGGCAAAAGATTTTTTCTCCCTGAGCCAAGATTTAAATTCATTGCTAGATAGATGTATCTCCCACAGAAAGGATTTGTAGGGTTGGGCTGCACTGTAACTGAAGCTTTTGTACTGAAGGGAGCTCCTCTCTTTTAGGAAAATTTTGCACCAAGATGAATAAGGTTCAAGAATGGAATCTTATGAAGGGAAGTTGATGTTATTCAAGGCAAACTTTTCAACTATCATTCCTATTGTTTTAGAGGCTATACGGGCCGGGACAACTTTTTGCTCCTTGAAGATGGATTTATTCCTAGCGAGCCACAGTTGCCAGCAAAGGTTCTTGGGGATAGAGGCCCAGAGATGACTCAAGATTGGTTTCTTACTTAAGGAGCTGGGATAATGATTGGACCAGTCCTTAAAGAGTTGAGCTACAGAACCTGGGAGGTTTAGACCAAGACCCGAGGGGAGAATGATCCTCTAGACTAAGAGGGCGATTTTGCATTGAAGGAAGATATGGCTATTAGTTTCTTCGTCTAAATTGCACAGAGCACATCGAGAGGGACCAATTATGCCTCTTTTCCTTAGATTTTCATCTATTAAGAGCTAATTATGCAGAAGGATCCATGTGAAACTGTTTACCTTGGGAATGCTATAAGGATGCCACACCTTCTTCCATAATCTATCCGCCGCAATCGGTTCCATAGTTTTTTTTATATCCTTCTTTAACAGTGTACTGTCCAGATTTTCCCCATCCAATGTGGTCCTTTGCTGCAACTCGCGTTGGGGACAGGCCATGAAGTGAGGAGAGAAGGGATACTGCTACATTAGCTAGGTGAGCTGGAGGAAATAACTCCTTCCAGCCTATCCACTGTCCCTTCGTATCCCACTGAGAGAAGTCAAAAAGGGTGATAATCCCCTGCTCACTCGCCCATTCAGCTAGAGGAGCCAATCCTGGCAGTGAGGAGCGAGGAGGCTGCCCTAAAATGTTGCTCTTCCAGACGTTGATCCTTTTCCCATTCCCTGGGATCCAGTAGCATTCTTCTAGAATTGTGTTGAGAGATGCTTTGCATAACTCCTAGAGAGTAGTTCCTTTACCTGTCCAAGCACTGTCCAACATTTTTGACCTGGGCCTTCTGATGTATTTTCTCCTGATGACTTCCTTCCACCATTCCTTTCTTCTTGTAACAAGTCTCCATATCATTTTGGCTCCCATGGCTTTGCTCATTTGCTTTGGGTCTCTAATGCCTAGACTGCCTTGACTTTTAGCTCTTTTGACTGTGTCCCACTTTACAAGATGAAACTTCTTTGTCTGGACTTTTCCTCCCTTCCATAAGAATTTTCTGATTTCATTGTAGATGTTATTAATGACATTTTTAGGAGCAAGGACCATTGAGCTTGTATAAATAGGATAAGAAGAGAGGATGCACTAAATTAGAACCGTCTTCCCTGCAAGATTTAGCCATTTCGATCCCATGGATTGAGTCTTGGCTTTGATTTTTTGTATAATCAGGGTCCACATGGAAGAGACCAAGAACTTTTTGACAATGGGGATGCCCAGATAGGTAAAATGAGTCCAGTTAGGATTGGATTTAATTTGCAGGATTTGAGAAATGCTGTGAAGAGTTGTTATAGGGAAATTCCACCCATATAGTTGGCATTTATTCAAGTTTGCTGAGCTTCTAGAGGATCGGAGAAAAATTTCAAGGCGGCTGAGAAAGTTCTTGGCAATTTGAGTGGAATCTATTCCAAGAAAGATAGTGTCATCAACAAACAAAGCATGGTTGATGGGGGAGACTCCATTCCTGAAGGAAAGACCAGGGAGAGATCCTTCAGACTGGAGTCTGAGAAGTCTTATACTAAGGGAGTCAGCGACCAGAATATAAAGGAAAAGGGAAAGCGGGCATCCTTGCCTTACACCATGAGAGGCTTTGAAGAACTTTGAGGGTCTGCCATTAATGAGAGGGGCTATCCAAGGAGAATTTATGCAAGCTTGAACTTGATTGATACAAACAGGGGGGAAGCCAAACTTCTTTAGGACCAGAAGGATAAAGGAGTGTCTCAGTCTATCGAAGGCATTGGCCAGATCCAATTTAATCGCCATTCCTGGTTCACCCCTTTTGGAACTGGAGTGGATAGCCTCCTGAACCATTAGAATGTTGTCACTTATTTTCCTGCCCGAGATGAAACGGCCTTGATTTGGGGAGATAAGGGAAGGAATGATTTGTTTGAGTCTCAAGGATAGCACTTCAAAGAAGATTTTATAGGATCCTTTACATAGGGAGATGGGTCAGAATTTTTTTATGGAAGTGGGATTAGGCTCCTTAGGGATTAAGGCCAGAAAGGTGGAATTGGTGGCTCCTCCCATATTACCTTTTTCCATCCATGAGATGAGGTGCATCAGGTCTTTCTTAATACAGGGCTAGAAGGTTCTATAGAAACAAATAGGGAAGCCATTCGGGCCTGGGGCCTTATCCGAATGGAGGCGCCAAATAGCTTTTTTGACTTCTCCTTCCAAAATGGGGGATTCAAGCCTAAGTATTTCCTCTGGGCTGATGAGGGAGGGAATATCAGAAACCATTTCTTCCATGAAGCATTGAAGGACTTGCTCCTCGTCATTATACAAATGTTCAAATAAATTCCTTACCTCTATGTTGATAGTCGCTTGCCCTTAGATGCCTATGACTTCATCAATTTTGAGTTCTCTCATAGTGTTCCATCGTTGTCTGTCCCTGCATTGATTTTGAAAAAACTTTGTATTCTGATCTCCCCCTTTAAGCCATAAGATGCATGAGCAGAGCCTCCATCCTTCCTCTTCTTGTCTTAAGATTTTTTGTAGGTTTGTTTCCAGTTCTATTTCCTTAATGAGGTGCTCCTTGGTAATCATACTTACTTCCATTTTTGCTTGAAGGATTTCCATATCCTTAACAATTTTTTCCTTTTGCTTTGAGGGTTCTTGGTATTGTTTTTTTGCCTAATATTTGAGAGTTGCTTTAACCCTTTTCAACTTCTGCTCCTAGGAGAAAGCTGGAGAGCCTGGGATGAAGCAACGCTAAGCACTAGAAATGATATCTTCAACCCCTTCCGTCTCAAGCCAAATTCGATTGAACCTGAATGGGAGGGGCCCCAGATTTTTTGCCGGAGGGAAGAAAAGGAATATAGGCTTGTGATGTGAGATGGCTGAGCACAAAATTTTGGTTTTTGGATAAGAATTAAGAAGATGAGTACTGACCAGAAAGCGGTCCAGTCTGGCTGCAATATGGCCAGGTCCAATTCTTTTATTACTCCATGTGAAGATGCCATTTTTTGGTTTGATATCTGTAAGGCCCCATTGAAAAGTGAGATCTTCGAGCCTTTCCCCAAATGGGTCCCTCACCTTTGTTTCGCCTCTACGCTCATCTGCTGATATAGTAACGTTGAAATCCCCTGCAATGAAACAGGGTAGAAGCAATTTACCTTCACATTGTTCCTCTAGCGAGGTCCAAAAGCTATCTTTCTGCACGTTCATGGTTGGGCCATATATATTCCCAATCCAGAATTTTTCTTTGTTTTCTCTGTTTTCAAGTTTTATGAGAAGCCAATTTCTGTTTTCGATGGCAGAGATCATTCCAAACTTATCTGAGTTCCACCGGCATAGAAGACCTCCAGAGGCTTCACTTGCATTAGTGGCTAGGCCTGTCCCTTTTGGCCAAAAGATTTTAATGATTACAATGCTCTCTTCAGCTGATTTTTTTGTCTCCTGGATGAGAAGAATTGAGGCAGATTCCATTGATTTAAATCTCTTAATAACTTCTAACTTCTGTGTGCCTCCCAAGCCTCTGCAATTCCAGGAGACCACTTTCATTATTTTTTGAGTTGTTTAAGGGCCTTGTCTTTCTCCTTTTTTTCCTCTTCAACACTAAGTAAATATTTGCTTGCTTGCAAATATTTGACTAGAAAGTCTAAATTAGACTGCTTTCTTGCTGCCTTTTCCCTTGCTGCCTCCTGTTCTCTAATGGCTTTGTTAGACTTTCTTCCTTTTTTGGAGAGAAGTTCTTGTTCTTCTACAGAAGTATTTGTTGTTTCTTTCGAGCTTGCTTTTGCCCTTGATCTTGTAACAGATCCTTCATAGTTTAACGCATGATCTTTCCTTTCCTTAGATTGCCCAATACCCTCTTCCTGAACTTCCTTTTCCTGATGCTGTGGGACTGATGCCGGTGGTTCGTTGTCCTGCTGTTGGACCACTACAGGATTTGCCTCTTGGTTTTCTTCTTCTTGTGTCTCAACTTCCAGGACCTCGAACCTGTTTTCGGGGGCACTCTTTGACAAGGTAAGTTGCTACTTTGGGGGCTTAGTTGTCTTTTTCCTGCTTGCAACGTTCCATCCCTCTCTTCGTGAGCTATCCGTGATGGGTTTCTCAGGTTTTTTCGGGCATGATTTAGCAAAATGCCCATATTCATGGCAGTATTTACATTTGAAGTGGATTTTCTCATAGTCTAATATTTGCAGGTGATTCCACTCGTCAATGGAGAGAATAATGGACTTCGGCAGGCCTTTCTCAAGATCAACTTCAACGCAGATTCGGGCATAAGAGAACATTGGGGCTTTTGGTTCAGACTTGTCTACGTATTTCCCCAAGGTATTCCCTATTGCTCGAAAGTCCTCATCATTCTTGCAATGAAGGGGAAGATGGGGGAGCTTAACCCAGATAGGAACTGCTTTTGGGACATCCTTTTTTGGGTTGAATGACAGATCCCATTTGTTCAGGTACATGCCTCTTGGGTCCATGAAGTAAGGCCCATTCCTGAAGATCAGATTGTGGTCCTCCTTCTTTTAAAAAATGAAAGCAAAGTATCATTTTCCACAAAAGATCTGCTAAACTTCCCCCTGAATTAGGGTTCTCCAATTTTTGTTTAGCCAGACCTCCACTGAAAGCGGAGATGGCAAGAGTCCTGTGAACAGACCAATGAGTCCTTTCTCAGACAAGGTGACTGCTTTTCTCTTTGAAGCAACAGAGCAGAATTTCACTTCCGGGACGTCGGCTCGCTTGACAAAGCGAAAAGAAGGGGGCGCAGCAGCGTGAGCGGGTGGAAGAGACGCCACTATGTCCTAGAAACGGTCCTCAATGGACGCTGGATCAGGAGGATCCATGGATGCAGGGCCACCGGCCAACTGCAGAAGCCCTCAATGATTAGGGTTCGGGTTCCACAGTCTAGCTCGATCGCAACCTGGAGTTTTTTTCCTATCCGTGTGTAATAAATTTATTTTAATTATTAAAACATATTAAAGAAGTGAATATGCCAGCAGTGTTTGACATTTTGGCATTTTATTTAATACTACTAGAAGTAGTGGTTTGAATTTCATTTTGGCATGGTGCTTTGACTGTTCTTTTGGTTTCTTTGCATATCGCATTTAATACTGGTAGCAGTAGTACATTGAATCTTATCCTTCCACATCGCCCCATAGATACCAATCGCATTGCTTAATACATATCCTTTCACGTTGCTTCGTAACTATATTGATATTCGATTGATCTATAACTTTGACTTCAAATTGCTTTTTTAATTTAATGGCTTTTGATTGGCTATTTCGGTGACATGAAAATCCACAAACATTTAATAAGACTGGAATACAATTTTTTATAATCCTGGTTATTATTGATTTCAATGCTTTGAAGTTATCCTGTTTATTGAAATCTTCTTACGTAGACGTATTCTTTATAATCCTGATTATTGTATATAATCCATGCTTTGAAATTTTTTCATATTTATTGAAAACTTCTTTCTTTATCTGTATAGGTAGATGTAATTCTAAATGTTATAAAATTTTCATGCCTTGAAATTTTCAAAAATTATCTACAAGCTCCCAACGTGTATGTATAATTGTCAACTTCTCTTCCCATGCATTGCGGCGTTGCTTATGCACAACTGCTTTAAATGCCCCTTTCCGAGCTACGGGAGGAGGCAACAACGTTCATAAATTTCTAGAACTGTGTTCTGATCACAGTGCGACAGCAGCTAGGGATTGCTTATTACATCATTTCTTGTTATAGATCATCTCTGCTAGTTAAGATCTGTTGTTTTTCCATTCTTGATCTCTGGTGGTTGTGATTTTTAGAAAAATGGCACCAGCAGTTGCGGAAGTTAACACTGTGAAATCCCTAGATGATCTGGGGATTAAGGATTTACCTCTTAATTACGTTAAGGACGAGGATGAACGATCAGCTGTGGCTTACAATGATTTCAGCAAAGCCGTGCCCGTCATTTCCCTTGCGAATGCAGGAGCTGGAGGAGCTGAAGGCGCACAGCTAATAAAAGAACTCCGAGCTGCCTGTGAAGAGTGGGGAATGTTCCAGATCATAGATCATGGCGTTCCTAGAGAACTCAACTCCCAAATAATGAGTTCTTCCCAGGAGTTTTTTTCGCTTTCGGTGGAAGAGAAGAGGCAGTACGCCATAAAGACCGGGCAGTTCGTGGGATATGGAAATGGGAGTTTTATTAACGATGACCCCTTGATGGACTGGAGAGAACTATATGTCACCGCATGATCCCCAGTTCAGAACATCCAAAGCTGGCCGAAAAAACCAGTTCAGTTCAGGTAACGATCTATATATTTGGTTTATTAAATTCTTGTTCATTTCGTTGGACAATTCACTTTTTTGCAGAGTAATAAACTTTTAAGCCAAACCAAATAATTAATTATCATCATATGATTTATCTAATAAATACTCTAACTATTGAAATGAATTCATATTTTATCTAGTTGATCCTTGAACTGCTATTGTTTTACAGGAAAGCTTTAGTGAAATATAGCGATGAGACGTTGAAGTTGGCGAAAACGCTGTTGGGGCTCCTCTCAAAATTGCTTGGATTTGAAGCAGATGCAATCGAGAAAGCTTGCGGAGAGGGCCAATAGAAGGTTCTCTTGAATTATTACCCGACTTGCCCCCGCCCCGATTTAACGTTAGGTCTCAAGAGAGATACCGATCCAGGAACTATCACAATTTTACTGCAAGACAAAGTTGGAGGGCTTCAAGCCACAAAAGACGACGGTAAAACGTGGGTTACAGTAGAACCCATTGATGGAGCTTTCATTGTAAATATCAGAGATCAGATGCATGTCAGTAATTCTATTTATTGGTTTTTGTTTGTGATGTAAATTCTCTATTGGGATACAAAAAAAACTGAAAAAAATAATTCACATGTTATAGGATTTGACATTACTGCACGGAAATAACTATTGGGATTTGACATTGATAAATTGTTATATGATGCAGGTTCTGAGTAATGGTATTTTGAAGAGCGCGGATCATCAAGCTGTTGTAAATTCGAACGTTCTGAGGCAATCCATAGTGACATTCTACAACCCCCATCCAGACTCCGTTGTTTATCCTCTGGATGCATTAACGGTAGCGAGTAATGGGAAAGGTGGCGGCGGTAGAACATTTGAGCAGTATGTTTACTCGAAATTCTACCAGAGGAAGATGACGAAGCACGTCCTGGACAGGCAGATCAAACTCAGCAAGGGAATATGTTCAGAAGCGTAGTTGAGGATTCACGACGCCGGTGCTCACGTCTGGAGAGGGCATCATGGAAGTCGCTTATTTGGAGAGGTTGGAATTTGGAATTGTAAAAGGATAGATAGAAAATAGCTTAAAGCTTAGTTACTTAGACATGTCGTCCTTATAGACAACGTCTATTTAATATGGAATGTATACCTCTGCATGGAAACCTACATTATGTAAGTATAGAAAAATATCATACTAAGTATTGTATTAATTCAAATTATTTTGGATGGGATTTAAATGAAAATTATATCATGTTTATTTGAAAGTACCTTGGATTGAGTGTAAATATTATTTTTTTAAGTAATAAATTATATATATATATGGAATGAAACTTATATAATTTTGTGATAAATATTTTGAGGTGTAGATAATTTTTGAAGTGAAAAAAAATTGAACCATGGTTAAATTATTTTAAAAGATTTGATGTTTGATAGTATCATTGAATGTTTCATAAATTTGACATTAAGATAAATTTAGGGTAGTTAGAATTTAAGGATATATATATATAATTTTTATTAAACATTAAAAAGTTTATGTTTAAAGACTTTTCTGAGCATTGAATGAACAAGTGAGATATAATAGAGGTGATCTTTTATGGCTCAACTCTTACAATTGTGTATTCAGGGCCACATATGATTAAAAAGTGCACAAATATTGTTACATTGGCATAGATCTTACAATGGAAATTTGGGGAGTGAGGATTTATACTTGTTTTATAGTTCTATAACATCTATTCATTTATGTTAGATTTTTAACATTTAAGCTAGCATTATATTATGATCTTTAATTGAGAGAATAACAAGCACAACAATCAAACACAAGAGACAATGAACAGAGTGTTTTTCCTCGGGGAAACTATAAATGGAGAAATCCCTGCAATTTCCTCATAGATAGAATCAACACCAAAAGTAAAACCCCAAAACAGTAGGGTGAGTGCAAGAAGATGATGGACCTTTTTGGCGCGTTAGATGCAATAGAAACCTGAAAAATCAGGCATCCCTCAACTTACTTGGATTTTTTGAGANAAGATGATCTCCCGACAGCAGTAACCTCTTTCTTTCTAGCCCTAGCAACTTTTTCTCCCTCAACCATGTGCTACAGCTGAGTGTGAGTGAGTGTGTGATAAATAGAGAGGCTCACTCTCTATTTATACTAATTCCCGACTTGACAATAACTCACTAGGGACGACTTCACTAGGTGAGTCTAACAACCCTAGGGCCTCGTAACTACGGGGAATTTAACCCTTGATCAATAGGAGGGATACCCACAATGACTTGACATGACTTGTTTACATTATAGAAACTCTCGATCATAACATCGGGGCATGACATGACTCAATTACATTACAAACACTTCCCGAAATAAACATCGGGGTACAATACATAAGAAATACAAGTGAATACATTCCAAAGTTACTATTACATCAACACTCCCTCTTAACTAAGAAGGTATTCTCTTGACACAATTTATCAGCACAAGTCTTCTTCTCTGTATCATCTGGATCATCATCGAGTCCTCGTCATCTTCAAGTCATCTTCATCTAGATCTGGATCATCACTCAATCTGGATCATCTCTGGTTTTGGAACATCTCTGATGGATCATCATCACAGGTTCTATCTCTTTATTCTTCTTGTCATAGGAAGTTCTATAGAGCCAGCCCTTTTTCATGTTGGTTGTAGGCCTAGCCTCCATGTAGGTCTTTTCCAGCACTTATATCTGACCCTAAGTCAGAATGGCCTGCCCAGCACTTACATCTAATCATGTAGGAACCAATCCTATAGTCATATCAGAAAGGCACACCCAACACTCACATCTAACCATGTGGGAACACATCCCACAACCCTGTCAAAAAGGCCCAACACTCACATCTGACAACCAATATCAAAAAGGCCCAGCACTTACATTCGACCATGCGAGGAACTAATCATATGTACATGTCGAAAGGGCTCTGCACTTACATTCGACCATGCGAGGAACCAATCCTATGTGCATGTCGAAAGGGCTCTACACTTATATTCGACCATGCAAGGAACCAATCCTATGTGCATGTAGAAAGGGCTCTGTATTTACATCTGATCATGTAGGAACCAATCCTACAGTCACATCAGAATGGATCTGCACTTATATCTGATCATGTAGGAACCAATCCTACAGTCACATCAGAATGGCCCTCAGTCCCAGACTGAGTATTCCTGGTAACTGACCAGGTGCCTCCATTCCAAGAATGGCATTTAGCGCTAATATCTAATCATGTAGGAACCAATCCTACAGTCCCATCAGAATGGCTCAGCACTCATATCTAACATGCAAGGAACCAATCCTCTCATCATGACAAAATAGCTCAGCCCTTACATCTGACCATGGAAGGAACCAATCCTCTCACCATGTCAAAATTGCTCACAGACTCATCACTTCCCTTTGGAGGGAACCTTGATCTAGAGAACACCAAGCTTCTCCTTGAAGTACTCAAACTTCACACTAGCTAATGGCTTCATCAACACATCAGCTATCTGTTCGTCCGCTGCAGCATACTAGAGCTTCAGTGCTCCTCTCTGCACCATATCCCTGATATAGTGATACTTGATCTTGATATGATTCGACTTGTCATGGAACACCGGGTTCTCCAACAACTTCACAGAACTCTGGTTGTCGCAATGTATACAAGTGGCATCCAATTGGAGATCAAATAATTCAGACAGTAGCTTCCTCAGCCATACAGTCTCACAACTAGCTGAACAAGCTACGACATACTCTACTTCAGTTGTACTCAGTGCCACACAGGATTGCTTCCTGCTAATCCAGGAGATCACACCTGATCCCATACTAAAGCAAACAGCCTGAAGTGCTCTTCCTATCGATGGAACTACCTATCCAATCTGAATCAACATAACCCTCCAGGTTAATCTTCTGATTCACCTCATACTTGAGCCCATAATCAACTGTACCCCTCAGGTACCTCAAAATATGCTTTGCAGCAATCAAGTGAACATGTCTCAGATTTGTCAGGAACTGGCTCAAGGTGTTCACAGCAAAGCAAATATTTGGTCTCGTGTTTGTCAGGTACATCAAGGACCCAACCATCTGACGATACATCGTAGCATCAACCACTTCTGATGAAGCATCACTCAATAGCTTCAGGTTCAATTTCATAGGTGTGGTCATGGCCTTGTAGTCCATCATCTCGAACCTCTACAGGATCTCTACTACATACTTCCCTTGTACGAGGGAGATTCCATCTGCATTCTTCCACACCTTCATGCTTAGAAAATAGTGCATCATACCCAAGTCCTTCATTTCAAACTCAGCAGGAAGCTTCCTCTTCGTATCAGCAATCAACCCATCCATACCTATTACAAACAAATCGTCTACATACAGTAGGAGCATCACAGGGTTGCCATCTTCAACCTTGTAGTAAATGTTGGAATCTGCTTTACATTTGGTAAATCCCAAACTGGATAGAAAGCCATCAATTCTACCGTACCATGTCGTGTGTGCCTGTTTCAAACCATGCAGGGCTTTCTTCAATATACACACATGAGACTCCCTGTTATGTGTCTCAAAACTGAGTGGTTTCTCCACATACACTTCCTTTTCCACTACACCATTCAAGAAAGCAGTCTTGACATCCATTTGGTGTATCTTCCATTTCATTACTGCAACCAAAGCAAGTACTGATCTGATGGAAGTGTATCTGGCTACAGGTGCAAAGGTTTCTTTATAATCTATTCCTTCTTTCTATGAGAAGCCACGAGCCACGAATCTTGCATTATATCTCTCCATTGTAGATTACAGGAGAAAATATCTCTCCATTGTCAATTCCTTCCTTTTGAGAGAATCCATGGGCCACAAATATGGATTTGTACTTATCAATACTTCCATCGACTGTATGTTTTATCTTGTAGATCCATTTGGAAGATAAAACACTTGTACCTTATGCTTTGGGAACTACTTCCCACACATCATTCTTCATTATGGATTTGTATTCTTTTGTCATGGCTTCTACCTATTCTTTCTTCCAAACTGTTACTTCAAAACAAGTAGTTTCTTTGTCTACAATATCACACATCAAATCCACATAACTAGGAAATGGATTTAGCTTCTTTCTCTTCCTTATGGAGCCTTCTAGAGCACCATACCTTTCTACTTCTTGAATAATATCATGGGCCCAAGATGGATTTCTCTTATGGGAGATATTCATGTGGGGAGGTTCTTGGGGCTTGTTAGAATAATCAAACCCATAGTATTACCCACTTAGACATTAATTCATTTATTTTTGTCTTATTTGCCTAGTCCATGAGTCCCACCATGTGCAAGTTGCTAATTGCCTATCCATAGAGGTCAAACTTGCCATCTTTGACTCATGTAGCGCTTGGGAAAGCCTTAGGAATCAAATCTGCTTTATTCCTGGCCTCTCAGGCGCCCTTCTGCTTTTTCTGCTTTATTGACTGCTTTTTCAGTGTTTTAAGGCACATAGGAAAGCAAGACTAGGTGAGGTGAACTTGTTTTATTGCCCTT
>LPNX011236194.1:197641-207846 GCA_001517045.1 Pseudotsuga menziesii
GAAGCTGTAAGGTTTTTATACTGACCATTCTCTTGTGTGCAGGTTGAGAAAGTCATTGTATGGGCTAAAGCAAGCCCCCAGGGCTTGGGATGCCAAGATAGATAGCTTCTTGCTATCTCTAAATTTTGTTCAGTGCAAATCAGATTTGAATGTCTATCTGAAGGTAATTAACTGTTCATTAATGATCATTATGTTATATGTTGATGACCTCCTCATTACAGGAAGCTCACAGGATGAGATTGCTTCCCTAAAAGGAGCTATGAACCAAGCCTTCTCCATGACATATTTGGGGCTCTTAAGTCAATTTCTGGGGCTTGAGATTGCTCAAACCAAAGCTAGAATCAAGGTGCACCAGTCCAAATATGCCTTGGATTTGCTGATCAAATTCAGAATGCAAGATTGCAAAGCAAGCAAAACTCCTTTCCTTTCAGGAGTGAAGCTGGAGGAAGATGATTCTCCACCGATGGTAAACAACACTTTGTATAGACAGTTGATTGGATGTTTATTGTATTTGACACATACTCGACCTGATCTTTATTATGCAGTCAGTGTTGCTTCTAGATTCATGGATCAGCCCCATGAGATCCATTGGAAAGTAGCCAAGAGGATCCTTAGCTTTGTTCAGGGAACAAGGACACATGGGATTTTCTATAAAGCCAATTCTGACCTTGAGTTAATTGGTTTTACTGACAGTGATTGGGAAGGTGATAGCACAGATAGGATTTCCACTTCAGGTTATGTTTTCATGCTTGCAGAAGGGCCAATCAGTTGGTCAAGCAAGAAACAGAGTGCCATTGCACTCTCATCTACAGAAGCTGAATACAGAGGAGTTGTTAATGCAGCAACTCAGTGTTTATGGTTGCAGGGTTTACTTGGAGAGTGTGGTTTCGAACCTGAGTACTCAACTACCATCTACTGTGATAACCAAACGACCCTTAGAATCTGCAAAGATCCAGTTCAGAAGCAGAGAACCAGACACATTGAGATTCACATGCACTACATCAGAGAGCTTGTGCATGATGGCACCATTCACCTACTCTTCTATTCATCTTCAGAACAAGTAGCTGATATCTTCACCAAAGCATTTTGTGAGAATACCTTCAGCAATCTCAAATCACTGCTGGGGATTGCTGATCATGCTATCAAAGCATGAGTGGAGACAAGATTCTACAATTTTGTTTTAGAGTCCATGTTTAAGGGAGGATTTTCCCAAGTTGGTTTTGCCTCTTTCCTTGGTTCATATGGACTTGCAGTATGTAAAAGGGTGACTAAGCCTTGTTGCTAGGCCCTATATTTTGATTTATTACGCATAAAGTCAGGCTTAATGGGGGGTGTTAGAATAATCAAACCCATAGTATTACCCACTTAGACATTAATTCATTTATTTTTGTCTTATTTGCCTAGTCCATGAGTCCCACCATGTGCAAGTTGCTAATTGCCTATCCATAGAGGTAAAACTTGCGATCTTTGACTCATGTAGTGCTTGGGAAAGCCTTAGGAATCAAATCTGCTTTATTCCTAGCCTCCTAGGTGCCCTTCTACTTTTTCTGCTTTATTGACTGCTTTTTCAGTGTTTTAAGGCACATAGGAAAGCAAGACTAGGTGAGGTGAACTTGTTTTATTTCTCTTTCATCCTCCACTCTTTCCTCCATGAAAAAGCATGTATGAGCTGCCATTCCACCACTCATTATCTTTCCCATGCGCCCTTGCCAATTTGTGAGCCTCATGACAGATTTGGGATCAGCTTTTTACACCTATGGGGGATTTGCCTATTTTGGGTAAGCCTGCTTTATGCTAGTTTTGGATGCCTCCTTATGCATTCGACCTATTGATGTATTCTATATATTTAGCAACCTATGATATTACAGGGTTGGCTATTGTACACTGAGTTAATATAATTTTGTGTTACAGCTCCATTTTCAGTCTCCATTGTTGACAATTTTGCATGATCAATTGTAATTTGTTGTGAGTGAAATTAATCTATTGCTGGTCAGAATTTCTACAGGGCTCCACCATATCATGTTCTTTCATAATATCATCATCAGGAGAAGGTGCAACTTGCTTCATTGGTTTTGCAACTCTAGGAGCCGCATCTTCTTCATTTGTTTCTTCAAATTTCCACTTTCTCAACTTCTTGAGAACTATATCTATATTCCATCATGGTTAATATTTAGATCTAGTAGACCCATGACTACCTTGCTCACATGTGGTAGGTATATGGTATTTTATGTGAAAAATCCTTCTATTCCATAATTCACATGGACTTGTAGAATCATGAATCAAGGCTACTTCTAAGTGGCCTTTCAGTTTATACAAGACACCTTCTTCTGTCGTAATGATAGATGCATATTCTAGAGACTTACCTATAGGCCACACAAGAACTTCACCATCTATAAAGAAAACCTGAAATCCTTTCTTATCTAGGGATGAAATAGAAAGTAAGTTCTTATTCAAGCCAAGAACATATATTACATCCTTCATCTTCATCGGGGTTCCTGAATCAAGCTTGTATGTGGCTTCACCTATTCCTTTGATGGTATATTTAAAGTCATCTTCTAGTGAAAGCTTCTGAGGAGAGTCCCTTTCCTCAAAACTGGAGAGAGTCTTCTTTTGACCTGTCTTGTGCTTTGAAGCACCTCTATCAATCAACCATGTATCACTTACAGGTGTCATAGACACGGTGAGAGAGGAGAATAAAATATATTCTTCAACTTCTTCATTTTCTAACTTCTTGGGAGTTTCTTCTTCTTCTTCTTCTGCTAAGTTAGCATGATGTATTTTTTTTATTCTTCCTCTTATATTCTTCTTTATTTGTTGGACAATTTATCGAAATGTGTCCTGTCCTATCACAATGATAACATTTATAAGAGGAGAAATCTTTCTTCTTGTAATCTCCCTTTTTATTCCTTTTAAACTTATTAGGAGGATAATACCCCTTATGAGTTTCCTTTTTGAAATGATATTTTCATTTTATTCTTCTGGTATGAGTAGCTAGGGCATGGTCATCATCTCTAAGTAGTGCTTCTATGTTAACTACTCTAGCTTCCTCTTGAACACTTTCTTCCCATAGGACATAAAATTTTAGGCTTTGCTTCCTGGCACAAATTGTCTGGATGAAGGAATCCCATTGTCTAGTAAGACCATTGAGAGCAATCATTACTAGTTCAATTTCATCAATCTTGTCTTCAATTGCTTCTAGTTGTTCTTTGAATTGAGAGACCCTTGTAAAGTATTCATGGATAGATTCACCCTTTCTAATCTTTGTAATTCTGAGTTGGGATCTCAAATTCATCTTTCAATTGACGTTTGCTCATTCATACATTCCTGATAGGGAATCAAACATCTCCTTAGGTGTATCCTTACACAATACTTGAGGAATCAAGTGATCCTTCATAGAATCAGTTATGATCCTCTTGGATCTAATCATGTATTTCTTGTACTTTTCCTTTACTTCATATTCTTTAGGCTCGAACACAATTTCCTTAATAAAATTTGCAAGATAATTCTCTTTTAGAATGAGTCCTATTCTGTATTTCTAAGAATGAAAATTTTCTATGCCTTCCAACTCGTCATCAAGCTTAGTTCTTGGAGACATCTTGTCATGGAAACCAGAAAATGACAAAAATTGAAAATTCCTTAGAAATTAAAATTGTACTCACCAAAATATGCACTTAACTAAAGCAAGTATGATGGTACATTCAGTTTATGATGAGTCAAAATTCTAACTCTTGAAACTAGACTTGCAAGATCTTGGACTACAGTTTCTGGTTCTGGTTTTGGTTTTCTACTTTTCTGGTTCCAAGCCAAACTATGGCTTGAATTTTTGGAGGATATTCCCACTAAAAATATTTTATCTTGGTTCCAAAAGATGCACCTAGGAGGGGTGCACTTCCCTATGTCACTTGCACTAAAATATTTCACTTTATTAGAAAACCCTAATTTTCTTGTCCAAAGAAGGAGAGACATATTTAGCTCATAAAAGATCCTCTTTTTAGACTAGCTATGATACCCTGTTAATTTTTCTATGCTAGTATAGGTTAATTCCTAACTTGGTTAACATTTAATTAATTTTCACAATACCGACATAAAGAGGATCACTGAAAGAAACACAATCACAAGGTACACAACAATTTACCCTGGGAAACCCTAAAGGGAAAAACCTAGCAAAAACCACCTCAATGTTGATTACCAGTATCCAATGACCGAATACCAAGGTCTCATAGAGAGAGAGAGAGAGAGACCAAATCCCAAGCATGTGATCCAAAACACCAAAGACACTAGTCCTCCTCTTCATTTGCCCGTCCTTTCTCTCTCTTTCACAATACAAGTGTGTGTGAGAGTGTGTACAAATGAGGGAGGGCACCTGCCTATTTATATTGATATTCCCAACTGACATAGTTTCCTCCCTTGACAATTTCCATGGCCTTGAGATGCATACCTAATGCTCAATAAATTGTGATGGCATGCATATCCCCATTAAGATTCAAAGGATTCACTTAAAACATCATGTGTGGTGGTTGGAGGCATCAATTTTGGCCCTAAATGGTTAACAAGTTTCTTTAAGGCCTACGGACAAAGTATTAGATTTTTATCATTTAAGCAATATGATCTTAGGATCTTATTTGAGAGAATAACATGCACAGTAATAATCACAAGAGACAATAGACACAGGAGATTTTCCTCGAGGAAACCATAAAGTAGAAAACCCCACAACTTCCTCAGAGATAGAATGAGCAACAATAGCAGCAGTAAAATCCAAAGATAAAAAATATGATCTCCCATATTTGTTCTCTCTCTCTCTCACTTGAGAGAGCTTCTCCTCTCTCACTCATGCACCCCAATGAGTGAGTGTGTGTGTATAGAAATGAGGAGAGCCTCACTTCTAATTATATTCTTTCGTTCACTTTATTTCCACTCCATCAAGTCGGCCTCACTTAACAATTACTTACCAGGGCTGACTTCTCTAGGAGAGTCTAATAGCCCTAGTGCCCCACCACTGTGGGGACTTTACCCTTCAATCAAAAAGGAGGGTTAACCTTAACTCAATTGTGGGGACTATTGCCTCGACTTACAATGGAGGGTTAACCTCCATGAATTTACATGACTTGTTTACATTATTGATTCTCCCGATAGGAACATTGGGTTATGAAATGACTCAATTACATTACAGATACCTCCTGATAGGAACATCGGGGTACAATACATAAGATATACAAGCGGATACATTCCGAAGTTACAAATACATCAACACTCCCTCTTAACTAGGAAGGTATTCTCTCGACACAATTTATCAGCACAAGTCTTCTTCTCTATATCATCTAGATCATCATCAATTCAACTTCATCTTCAAGTCATCTTCATCTTCAAGTCATCTTCATCATCTTCATCATCTTCATTAAGTCATGATCATCACTGGATCTGGATCATCATCAAGTATGGATCATCACTTGATCTGGAGCATCACTGGATCGTCATCAAGTCTGCATCATCACTTGATCTGGATCATCACTACTAGATCATCATCAATTCTAGATCATCACTTGATCTAGAGAATCACTGGATCATCACTTGATCTAGATCATCACTGTCGGATCATCATCAAGTTTGGATCATCACTTGATCTGAATCATCACTGCTGGATCATCATCAAGTCTGGATCATCACTTGATCTGAATAATCACTACTGGATCATCACTGGGTCATCATCATTGGTTCTATCTCAATTCTACTCATCACAGCAAGTTCTACAGAGCTAACCCTTTTTCATGTTGGGTGTAGGCCTAGCCTCCATGTAGGTCTTCATCGACAGAGCCAACCCTTTTTCATGCTGGATGCACATCTACAGAGCCAGTCATTTTTCATACTGGATGTAGTCCTCTATAGAGCCAACCCTTTTTCATACTAGATGTGGCACCAACACAGATCCAGTCCCTTTTCATACTGGATGTGTCATCACAGAGCCAGTCCTTTTTCATACTGGATGTGGCACCAAGACAGAGCCAGTCCTTTTTCATACTGGATGTGTCATCACAAAGCCAGTTCTTTTCATACTGGATGTGGCACCAATGCAGAGCCAGTCCTTTTTCATACTAGATGTGTCATCACAGAGCCAGTCCTTTTTCATATTGGATGTGGCATCTACACAGAGCTAGTCCTTTTTCATACTGGATGTGTCATCATCACAGAGCCATTCCTTTTTCATACTAGATGTGGCATCATCACAAAGCCTGTCCTTTTTCATATTGGATGTGGCAACAGCACTTATATCTTACCATGGAAGGAACCAATCCTACCGCCATGTCAGAAAGGAACAGCACTTACATCTGACCATGGAAGGAACCAATCCTGTCACCATGTTAGAAAGGAACAACACTTACATTTGACCATGGAAGCAACCAATCCTGTCACCATGTCAAAAAGGCACACGAAATCATCACTTCCCCTTGCAAGGAACCTCTATCTGGAGAACACCAAGCTTCTTCCTAAATTATTCAAACTTCACTCTGGCCATTTCTAGCATAGAATCACATCAGGGCTGATTACATCCAAGAATAACTTGCGAGCTTCGCTAGGACCGATTACATCCGAGGACAACCTACATGACCGTTTACATCTGAGAAATCTATGAGCTTCTCCAAGATTTATGCTCAGACAACATGTCTCACTAGCTATGCTAGAACTCCATCTTTCGAGAGATCTCAATCTGGATCACAAACTAGAGCTTCATTGCTCCTCTTTGCATTATACAAAAATGCAATTCACATCAATCAAATCAAATAGTATTTTTCAAAAGAAACATACTATCTCCCAAATAGCAAGTGGAAACATCTTTTTCCTCAGTTGTACTCAACACCATGTAGGACTCCATCCTACCAAACCAAGAGATCACACCTAATCTCATACTGAAGTAGCACCTCGAAGTGCTCTTCCTATCAATGGCACTGCCTGCCCAATATGAATCCACATAACCCTCCAGGTTAATCTTCTGATTCGTATCATACTTGAGCCCATACTCAACTGTACCCTTCAGGTACCTCACTGCATGCTTTGCGACCATCATGTGAACATGTCTCAATGTGTTCACAGCAAAGCAAATATCTGGTCTCATATTCATCAGGTACATCAAGGAACAAATCATCTGATGATACATCCTAGAATAAACTGACTCTGATGAAGAAACACGCAATAGATTTAGGTTTGATGCCATAGGTGTGGTCATGGCCTTACAGTTCATCATCCTAAACCTCTTCAGGATCTCTACTACATACTTCCCTTTTCCCATGGATATTCCATCTGTACTCTGCCACACCTCCATGCCTAGAAAGTAGTGCATCATATCCAAGTCCTTCATCTCAAACTTGGCAGCAAGTCTCCTTCTTGCAACTTTAATGAGTTCCTCTTTTCTATCAGGAACAAGTCATCGACATATAGTAGGAGCATCACTGGTCTTTCGCCTTCAACCTTTAATTAAAGGTTGGAATCCACTTTACTCTCAATAAATCCTAGAGCCATCAATAAGCTATCCATCATGTCGTACCATGTCGAATCTCAGGATCTTTAGCAGTCACTCCCTCTGAAGCAGAGCATGATACTCCTTCTGTCTTTCATACTCTATGAATTGAAACATTATGTACTGGAGTGACAAGTGTTGATGTATATGTAACTTCGGAATGTATTCTTATATGTATTTTATATATTGTAACCCGATGTTTATTCCGGGATGTTTCTATTATGTATTTGAGTCATATTGTCTTACCCCGATGTTCCGATCGGGAGGATTATTAATGTAAACAAGTCTTGTCAAGTCATTAGGTAAGTCCCCACAGTTTCAGGGCACTTGGGTTATTATACACTAATTAAGGTGTAGGCTCGAGTAAGTAATTGTAAGTTAAGCCTACATGATTGAGTGCACTTCAAGTAAACGGAAGAATATAAATAGAGAGTGAGAGTCTCTCTATTTATCACTTGTGAAATACATCACTTGCTCTCTCAAGTGTGGCGCACCTTTGGAGAAGGAAATACTTTGGCTTGACAGAAGACAGAAGGCTGCTGTTGTGTTGGGAAGTCATCTTACTGTTTTGGGTTTCACATATTGTGGTGATACTATCTTAGAGGAAGTTGAGGGGTTTTCTCCATTTATGGTTTCCCCTATCAAAACTCTTTGTGTCTCTTGTCTCATGTGATGTGCATATGTTATTGCTGTGCTTGTTATTCTCTCAGTGAAAAGATCCTAACATAATGCTAGCTTAAATGTTGAAAAACTAACATGGTATCAGAGCTAACCTAAGAAGAAGACATTGTGCAGCTACAGGAACTAGGGATTCCTATTTTATGGATCTTCCTCCACAGATTTTCAGCAAAAGTATGCTAGGATGACTCTCCATTGAAGGGTGCATCTTTCTGGCGATGTGGAATTCAATTTCAAGCATTTTCAGTTTCAATGTGGAAATTAGGGCTTTCTACAGAAGAGGAATTTTTGAGTGAGACCAGAATAGTATTTTTATCCTCATCAAAACCAAATTTTAGAGACCTGGATCAAGAAATTTGGTTGGGTGAAGCTCCGGGAAAGTCAAACCCTAGTTTGACCTTGAGTTAGGAGAAACCCTAAATACTAAAACTGCTAAGTTTTGGTACAGTCGCTATATTTCGATATTGGCAACGTCTCAGAAGCTGAAAATTGCAGGGACTGAAGATAAAATCCCTATGAACGCTGTATCCAAAAATCAGACTCATATTCACTGTATTCCAGGAGATATGATCTCTCCAAGTTAGGGTTCCATCCTCTTCCAGAATTCATCCCTAAATAGGACACCTGGGGAGATCTGCAATATCTTGGGATACAGAGGTCCAAATGGAATTCCTAAAGATGTTCCAAAAATTTCACGGACTTTAATTTCTGTGGTCCAAATATCAGACTCAGAAGATGAACCAGTGACACGTGGCATGCCGTACAACTTCGCTATTCTGAACAGTCCTGTAACAGGTCACCTTGGGAAAAGGATCATAAATCCAAAATGGTGAAACAAATTCTGATTAAAACTATGGTTTTGGAGCAAGAAAATGTGAGGTTACCTCAGTGAGAAATTTCAGACATAGAGGATCAGTAATTTTGGAGATATCACAGAAACAGTAATAGGAATTTCTGCAGAAGAAATCAGTAAATTAGGGCTTCCTATTCCGGGAGCTTCCCTCCACTGTTTTCAGAAAAGGAGTACATTGGACAGCTCCATTTGAAGAGATATATATGTTTATCCAATTAGATCTTAAATATTCCAAGTTTTGAAAATTAGGGTTTCTATGACAAACCCTAGATCAGCAAACTCCGGGACAAGTACGGACACCTCAAATCGGTAAGATCTAATCCTTTGCTATTTCCATTTGAGGTTCTCATTTCAAAGTGATATACCACAACAGCGTGATGATATGCTTGGTGAAGTTGAAAACTTCCAAGCATAGAAGTATTTGATCTCTCTGAACAAAATATATTGGACACCTACATGAGTATAGAGATTCAAGTTCCAGAGGGAGATGAGGCTAGAAGCCTTACACAAGAAGAACTTGGTCAAGGCCAAGAAGATCATGGTTGATTCAATCATGGATCAAATTGTACTACAAGTGTCTCCCTAAAGACACCAAATATGTTTTGATTCCTTAACCAAGCTATTTGAAGGAAAGAATAGAAATCAGAACATGACCTTAAGAAACTAGTTGAAGAATGTGAAGATCCAGAATGTAGAGACCATCCAACCATAAGAGTCTCTCAAATCAAAGAACAACTTGAAGCGGTAAAAGAAGAAGTGAAGAATACAAAAGTGGTGATGGCCACCCTGAATGGCCTCCCAGGATCGTGGGATTCATTCATTCAAGGAATGTGTACCAGAAGGAAGTGGTTACTTTCAACAAACTCCAAGAAGAAGAAGAAGCTTGAATCATAAGAAGAGAAGAGAAGATGGGAGCAATTGAAGATCAAGTGCTCACCTTCCAAAGAAGATCCCTCAATCGATGAGGAATATGAAGATCTCAACTCTTGAAGAACTTCTTATCCACCCTAGCATTTGGATAAGAAACGCTGCTATCATGAATGAAGAAGACGGTGAAGTCGAAGGCTCAAGAAGAAGTCTACCCACTAAGAAAATAAAGATAAGTATTCAATTGTCATTTCATGATATTATTTTGTTATGCATTTGTTTATATTCAGTTATTGT
>LPNX011236207.1:0-102934 GCA_001517045.1 Pseudotsuga menziesii
AGTGTAACACGATTTACCCTTCTGCATAATTTGATTTTAGGAACAAAATAATGTACTGTCTAAAGAATAACATCTTATCTACTTGAGTAACTTATTAATATGATAAACGTGCTACCTGTAATGACTTATGATTATTTATTCTCTAGCATTCTTACATCCACAAGCTAAATAATCCATAGATATAAATAAACAGGTTATTGTTCTTTTTTGGTAACAATCTACACAGAGATTAAGTTACTCTCATAATATGAAATGCATAATGCATTTATTCATTTGAACTCCTATCATATCCTTCATCTATTCTAATTACAGTGCCTGTGCTGGAGTACGGTCTGGTCCTTCCAGACATGGAAAAACACAGTTTAGGATTATTTTTCAACCCTTTCTGATTTCAGTTTTTCAATAACTAAAAGATTACTAACTCTATCAGTTCTCCCCAATATCTTTAACATTCATTAAGAAGTCAGTCTCACATTTAACCGTCCAATACAGTAAAACAAAGAGACTATCGAACTTAATTAAGCTGGACAACAACAGCGTTAGGAGGCCATTCTTCCCTACCAACTCCTGGAGAGCGCTCAAACAGTGTCTTTTCAATGTTAGCACTAAATTTATTTTTGTCGGAATTGGTCTTATTGCCTTCAAAATTTTAAGTTTTCATAGGTGATTGAGTTGGTTTCCAAAGTTTTCTCATTAAGCTATTTCTAGGTTGGCAAAGAAGAGAACTTAAAGGAATTTTAGGTGAAAAGAGAAATAAATTTTTCTCAAGTGGGGCAAAAAGTTTTATTAACTTTTGAATGAAATTTATAAAATGGGTTTTATAAACCTATTATTTTATTTATATTCAAACTTATATAGTTTTGGATATTTTTTCCAAAGTAAAAAAGCAGCCTCTTATTCACCAAACCAAGTCTTAATGAAGGTTTAAGTGCTACACAAGATTTATTACCTTTCTTAAGGTATAATCAAACCACTAGCACATATAATAACCCAATGACTAATGTAAAAAGTGAAAACTCATCAACGGGTATTATTGTTTCTAGAGAGTAAAGTTGTGAAGTGGTTAAATTGGAAAGGTGGTAGCAGAATTTAAACCACTTTCCACATGGTAACTTTTGGTGAATTCTGTGGAGAAAAATGGTTTAAGAAAAACAACTCAGTGAAGGCTCCGAAATAGACCATTATGTAAAGTTGGCTTGGTTTTTAAAAAATTATTTCATTTCTGTGTTGTGCACGAAAGGAAGGAGACAGTCTATCATATTTCCAACGTCAATTTTTACATGTTTACAGTTAGAGGGAAAATAGTGAAGATAAAGAATCTGATCAAGGAGATGGAAATTGATTTTAATAGAGAAAGAAAAGGGATGCCACCACTCAACAATGCAGAAGGGAAGCCCAAAAAGAACATCAGCCCAGAAGTGTTGCAGAAATATATACAGTGAGAGCATTTGTGAAGGTATTGGTATGTGTTTAAAGTCTTACAAAAAGAATTTACAGTGGAGAGTATGCCAAAGCTTGGGATTATTCAAGTGTTTGGAGACACTATTAACAAATATGGCTACCTTGATCAATAAACTCATGGGATTTCTCTTACAGTAGATGATCTTACAAGGATATATGATATATTTTCTTTATTTATGAATTACAGTTAAACAATTCAAGGTTTAGAAGCAACATAGCATATTTTTTTTCTGAAAATGACTGTTTTAGTCATTTTATTCAACGAATTGTTTCCATCAGAAAAGAAGAATTTTAAAAAATTGAAAGAGGTTTTTCATAATAACATTGTGATCTACAATAACCTCTCTCAGTTTTTACCCAGGTGCTAGAAATTGGGAGTAGCAAAGTCATCTTCAGAGGGAAAATGTTTAGATGTAAAAATGACTATTCTAGTCATCAAATGAAAATAATTGTTTACATCAAATGAAGATGAATTTTCAGAAAGTGATAGAGGCGTTTCTTCACAACATATCTATACACAATAATATCTTTCATTTTTCACACAAGTGCTATGGTTTAGCAGCAACAAAGTCAGTTGTACAGGCCATTTTTCATGTTTTCCAAAGGACTATTTCAACCATCAAATTCAAAGAATTGTTTTGGACAAATGGAATTTAATTTTGCAACAATGAGAGAGGTTTTTATTCATAACAGGACTATACTCAAAAACCTCCTTCATTTTTTACACAGTAATCATAGGTTGGGAGAATTTAAAATATCTTCACAAGTCATTTTTCCAGAAATCTACAATTTTATTATCTGAGTCATCAATTTCAAAGGAATATTTCAAGGATATTGAGACTATTTTGGATAAATGAATACATGGGTTTTGTTGGGAACATGTCCAATTATAAAAACCTCTCCCATATTTCACACAACTGTCACCATTAGAGATATGCATGAGAAACGTTGTTGTAACTGTTTCTATTTTTAGAGTTTAGTTAGGTTTTGAATTCAAAGTTAGGTAGAGGTTATTCTTATATAAATTAAAATGTAATTTGATAGTTTGAGGCAGAGTATTTTCAAGAGCAGAGAGGCTCTACATTGTAATGGCTTTAAGTTTTCAGTAAATGAATGAAATTTGCAGAGAAGGAATGCAAAATATTTTTCATGTCAGAGATTCTTGTGCCATCTTTTTCTTCAGTAAGTAATTTATTTATGTGACTGTTTATCATGTTTTCCACTCCATTTTGTATTTTCTTTCATGCTTGAGAATTAGTTTTTATGGGCTATAATTCATCTTGCATGCTCTAGGTCCATTGTTCAAGCATTTTCAAAATATTTTCTTCTAAAGTCTTGCAGAATTCACCCTAGTTAGGTGCTCTATTTGATGGAATGTCTCCCTTTGTCTACTAATCAACCTGCTAATACCTCAAGACTGAGGAAATGGTGCCTACCTTACCTCTGTTCATAAACTTTCAAAACCCTACCTCCTGCAACCTATTTCAGATCTGATTATTGACTCCATTTCCCAATGGTCTCCTCCATGACCGCCCTACCAAGTCTTTTAAAACAAACTTGTCCTATTTGTCCCATCAGAAATATGACCTTCTGATTGTCTCTGATTGAATATCTTGAGTATAAAAACTTTGTAAATAGTGAGAGATCCCTCTTTGATTGTATTAGGTCAGAAATACATTCTAAAGTGGTTTTTGCTGTTACCTTGGGATCTACCTTTCACAACCTGGGTACATTCTGAGTGTTAACAAATTGGCACCGTTGCCGGGGAACGAAGGTTCAAATCTTCCCTGGGTATAAATGACATACTTTTAGATTTGATTGTTGATGGTGAAGAATAGTCAGATATAAGAAAGGTTGTGCATCTTTCACTTGGCGACTCCATCTTCGAAGAATCTAGTTTTTAGAATTCCTATGGCGACTCCACTATCAAAAGATTGTGAAGTTTGAAGAGTTGATTCAGTATATTCATTTGTCGAGATGAGTTCTTTGTCTGCAAGGTATGCTCCTATGAATTGTGCTCACATTCCTGGTTTTCCAAATCGAATACCTAAAGTGGATTGGAAAACAGGTCTTCCAAAGTTTAAAGATCAAAAGAATGATGATGATGCCCTTCATTTGGTTAGATTTCATATACATATACATAAGCTGGGAGTTAAATTGCATGAGGATTCTTTAATGAAAATGTTCATCACTACTTTAGAAGGAGATGAAATGTCATGGTATGAAGGGCTACCATCAGAAAGTTTATTTTCCCTTACTTATTTTGATACAGTATTTCATGAAAATTACAAAAACCAATACCCCTCCTTGTTGTTGGTTCAATATTGTTGTATGCATGCTAAAGGTTTCATTGAAAATTTGGAAAAATTGTATAGTGATGATGATTTAATGGATGAAGAGATTTTAGAAATTTTATATGAGAACCCATTTCAGGAAAAAGAAATACAAATTAGTTGTCTTCACATTCAAGAAAAATATCAGTAGTTAATAATTTCTTCCTCTACTGAAAGAGACATGAGCCAAAACTCTGATTCAAGCAGCTACATTCATTTTCCTGAAGTAGATGATAATTTGCAGCAGTCTTGTCATTCTTTGTGTGACCAAGAAGGAATTTGGGATGTTCAATCAAACCCTTTGCCATATTATTCAAATTTTGAAGTTTTGTTTTAAGATGAAGCTGCTTATTCCCAATCAGAAAATTCCTTTTTGCAGCAGCAATTTCCTCTAAGTTCCAATGCTTCTGTGGGTGATTACATAAAGAATTCTGATTCTACAAATTTTCAGTCTTACAGTCCCTCCACATATTTATTTTCTGAAAATACAGTTAAAGAGAAATCGGACATTGGATTAGAATTGGAAAAAAGATATGAGCATGAAGATGATCACCCTAGTGATGTGAAAGAAGAGGGTTATACTCTTGATGGTTTTTCTAATGATTGAAGTCAGCTTGTTAAAAATTATGTTAGTGATGGTTTTAAAGAAAAATTTAGTCTACATATATATAATGAAAAGGAAGAGCAATCATGCCATCAATCTCAATATGTGAAAGAACCAACAGTGTACAATAAACCAAGGGATCATAAAGGAGGAGATGAGAACTCTAAATGGGATGTTTCTTTAAATCTTTCCAATTCAGAAACATTTTGTCAAGAAGACATCTTTCTGCTTAATCTTGTTGAAGAAAAAAATGATATTCCTCTTGAAGTGCTTGAGAAGAATGGAGTTGTAAATATAGAAATATTAAATGAAGTTGCTAATATATCATTGAAAAACAACCATGAGAATTCCTTTCAAAAATTAAGAGAGACCCAATGGATTTGGCACCTGGTCTATGGGGTTCTTTGCTACCTCGCAGGGAGGATAGCATCCCTAGTTGGAGCCAGTTGTTAGCACTAAATTTATTTTTGTTGGAATTGGTCTTATTGACTTCAAAATTTTAAGTTTTCATGGGTGATTGAGTTGGTTTCCAAAGCTTTCTCATTAATCTATTTCCAGGTTGGCAAAGAAGAGAAGTTAAAGGAATTCTAGGTGAAAAGAGAAATAAATTTTTCATAAGTGGGGAAAATTTTTTTATTAACTTTTGAATGAAATTTATAAAATGGGTTTTATAAACCTATTATTTTATTTATATTCAAACTTATATAGTTTTGGATATTTTTTCCAAAGTCAAAAAGAAGCCTCTTATTCACCAAACCAAGTCTTAATGAAGGTTTAAGTGCTAAACAAGATTTATTACCTTTCTTAAGGTATAATCAAACCACTATCACATATAATAATCCAATGGCTAATGTAAAAAGTGAAAACTCATCAACGGGTATTAGTGTTTCCTGAGAGTAAAGTTGTGAAGTGGTTAAATTGGAAAGGTGGTAGCGGAATTTAAACCACTTTCCACGTGGTAACTTTTGGTGAATTCCCCAGAGAAAAATGGTTTAAGAAAAACAACTCACTGAAGGCTCCGAAATAGACCATTATGTAAAGTTGGCTTGATTTTTAAAAAATTATTTCATTTGTGTGCTACGCGTGAAAGGAAGGAGACAGTCTGCCATATTTCCAACGTCAACTTTTACATGCTTACAGTCAGAGGGAAAATAGTGAAGATAAAGAATCTGATTAAGGAGATGGAAATTGATTTTAATAGAGCAAGAAAAGGGAAGCCACCACTCAACAATGCAGAAGGGAAGCCCAAAAAGAACATCATCTCAGAAGTGTTGCAGAAATATATACAGTGGGAGAATTCGTGAAGGTATTGGTATGTGTTTAAAGTCTTACAAATAGAATTTACGATGGAGAGTGTGTCAAAGCTTGGAATTATTCAAGTGTTTGGAGACACTATTAAAAAATATGGATACCTTTATCAATCAATTCATTGGATTTCTCTTATAGTAGATGATCTTACAAGGATAGATGCTATAAGTTCTTTATTTATGAATTACAGTTAAACAATTCAAGGTTTAGAAGCAACATAGCATATTTTTTTCTTCTTCTGAAAATGATTGTTTTAGTCATTTTATTCAACGACTTGTTTCCAGCAAAAAAAGAAGAATTTTAAAAAAATTAAAGAGTTTTTTAATCATGACATTATGATCTACAATAACCTCTCTCAGTGTTTACCCAGGTGCTACAAATTGGGAGCAGGAAAGTCATTTTCAGAGGGAAAATGTTCAAATGTCAAAATGACTATTCTAGTCATCAAATTAACATAATTGTTTACATAAAATGAAGCTGAATTTTCAGAACATGAGAGAGTATTTTCTTAAAGACATCTCTATCCACAATAACCTCTTTCAGTTTTCACACAGCTGCTATGTTTTAGTAGCAACAAAGTCAGTTGTACAGGCCATTTTTCATGTTTTCCAAAGGACTATTTCAGCCATCAAATTCAAAGAATTGTTTTGGACAAATGGAATTTAATTTTACAAAATTGAGAGAGATTTTTATTACTAACAGGACTATAATCAAAAACATCCTTCATTTTTTACACAGCAATCACAGGATGGGAGAATTTAAAATATCTTCACAAGTCATTTTTCCAGAAATCTACAATTTTATTATCTGAGTCATCAATTTCAAAGGAAGATTTCAAGGAGCTTGAGATTATTTTGGAGAACTTAAGACATGGGTTTTTTTGGGAACATGTTTAATTATAAAAACCTCTCCCATATTTCACACAGTTGTCACCATTAGAGATATGCATGAGAAACGTTGTTGTAAATGTTTCTATTTTTAGAGTTCAGTTAGGTTTTGAATTTGAAGTTAGGTAGAGGCTATTCTTATATAAATTAAAATGTAATTTGATAGTTTGAGGTAGAGTATTTTCAAGAGCGGAGAGGCTCTACATTGTAATGGCTTCAAATTTTCAGTAAATGAATGAAATTTGCAGAGGAGGAATGTAAAATCTTTTTCATGTCAGAGATTCTTGTGCCATCTTTTTCTTCAGTAAGTAATTTATTTATGTGACTGTTTATCATGTTTCCCACACCATTTTGTATTTTCTTTCATGCTTGAGCATTAGTTTTTATGGGCTAGAATTCATCTTGCATGCTCTAGGTCCATTGTTCAAGCATTTTCAAAATAATTTCTTCTAAAGTATTGCAGAATTCACCCTAGTTAGGTGCTCTGTTTGATGCAATGTCTCCCTTTGTCTACTAATCAACCTGCTAATAACTCAAGACTGAGAAAATGGTGCCTACCTTGCCTCTATTCATAAACTTCCAAAACCCTACCTCCTGCAACCTATTTCAGATCTTATTATTGACTCCATTGCCCAATGGTCTCCTCCATGACCGTCCTACCAAGTATTTTAAAACAAACTTGTCCTATTTGTCCCATCAGAAATCTGACCTTCTAATTGTCTCTAATTGAATATCTTGAGTATAAAAACTTTGTAAATAGTGAGAGATTCCTCTGTGACTATATTAGGTCAAAAATACATTCTAAAGTGGTTTTTGTTGTTACCTTGGGATCTACCTTTCACAACCCGGTTACATTCTGGGTGTTAACACTCAATACCCCCGATCCTGATCCTGGTCTCATTGACTAAGAACTGGTGGAGAAAGAAAGCAATAGACTAGTCCAATGACTTAGTAATGTCTCTGCACTCAGTAGTAAGATCCTTCAGCTGATAAGCTACACTATATCACTTAGTAGTTTAACCCCTCAAACACTTTTCACAAATTCCCTTGCCATTGAATTCTATGAAGTTCACTCACCTAAATGATCACTTCATTGGAATGAGCAGCATTAGCTCTCTTCAATGGGAATTTTTATAAATATTTTCTATGTCTTTTGGGTCAGTTGTCATTAATTGAGAAACTTGATCTAATCCCAATTTCTTGGGGGATCATGACCCCATATGTAGGGAGGTTGCCACCTGCAACAGTTGGAAGTGTTTGAGAATGCTACCAATTGTCTGTTTTCTCTCCACCCAGTCTCCTCCACCAACTTGACTAGTAAACACTATTTTAACAGCTCTCGGAAGCTGTTGTCTCCACTTTTATTTATTTATAATTAAAATATTCAAAATTACATTCAATATCCTTAACTTTGCTGAGTCATCATTTACAGGTTAGCATAAAATTTATCATAATGTATTTAAATAAAATAAAATAAAGATAATATTATTTTGCAAAATTGGGCATGTGAAAATCCTTGAGCACCGGCCCAGATAGGTTTTAACCTTCCCAGCAACGTCTGCGGAGTAGACAAGGTCTCACCCGATGCATTCAAGGGAGGGCTGTCAGAACCAAGTTTTTGATAGTGGGGAAGGAGGACATGGGGATCTGATAGAGGGAGATCATAACTTATTCGATCCTCATACAATATAAAAATATCATAGCATTATTCAAGGAACATCATAGCGCATCAAGCATACGTTACAACAACTTAAAACCAACAGATTGCATTGATATAGTAGGAAAAAGATGAATCACATCTATAACATGTCATTTTAACAAACCAGAGTCGCAACATCACAACAGATCTATAACAATAGACAAGAGTTGAGCCATACACATCGCATCATATATTAATCTTATGTAAATACGCCACATTACATAATCGTACTCCAAAACCAGAGACAACATACATTAGAAAGAAGCAAAGATAAAACCACAGTTAAGACATGAAAATATCCATAAAATAGATCGCACCAGATCGTATCCCTTACAATCGCACATGCATTACATCTGTTCACAACTGGTCACCTATGAATCCTCTCTATGACTCTCCAAAATGGATCTATATATAGGATTATGCCTTTACATCAAGGATCCACTAATAACTTACTTCTAACTGCTACAGACCTATTGCAACAAAAAGTGGTCAAAATATACATAAAATTTTCAAAAAAGGTTATTTTGTCACTTCTCATGCTAATCTTCCCTTGTGCAATATTGCATGACCTTGCATAGCTATCGTGATGCTGTGCAACTTACTCGCTCCAAACCCCTTTCCAACAAGCCCCCAACACAGCTTTTTGGCTCACCCTTGAGCCACGTCAGGTCGACAGGGTGTGTGCTGGAGTCTTGTCCTTAAAATATTCAAACTATTGCACAATTTCATAGACCTTCATCTAGAATTAACTGGCGATACTCTGAAAATTAATCAAATTCTTCTTTTCAGGGTGCTCCTCACTTTCCTTGTTGTCAATTAGTTGTCGATTCTCTTGAACATCCTGGAGCATGGCGACGGCCTTAATAGCTAACTAGCCACCGATATCTTGGAATTCGTCAAGCTTCTCACGGTGCTTTTGCTAGAATTCTTGTGCCATGGCAGCTCATTGCTGCAGATCCTTCAGTTCTATGGCTCGGGTGATCTGCACCATCAGCGTCAAGGCCTTCAGTGACGTCTTGAGGGTTTCCAACTGACCCTCTACCTCTTGCACCTATGCAGTCAGCTAATCAAGTTGCTCATCCTGAACAATACTTTGCCAAAATTGAGTGGTTATCTCCATAATAGTTCATTAGAGGAATTTTGGGGTCTAAAATGGGTCTCCTCAGGAAAATAATAAAATAATAGTTAAAATAATAAAATAATATTGATTAATTTTGGAGGAAGAAAGAAAAAAACTACTTTTTGTGTTCGTATTTTCGACATATCTCATTGTGTTTTTACTCAAATTTCGATCAGGAGAGCTCATTGGATGCGGAATTTGATTCCACATCCAACGAGTACCCACACTGCATACCTTTGACGGACCCCACTACCCCAAAAACAAGAAATACCTGAAAAAACGTGATGATGATGTCATCATCACATTTTTTCAGGTATTTCTTGTTTTTGGGGTAGCGGGGTCCATCAAAGGTATGCAGTGTGGGTACTCATTGGATGCAGAATCAAATTCTGCATCCAACGAGCTCTCTCTATTGAAATTTGAGTAAAAACACAGGGAGATATGTTGAAAATACGAACAAAAAAAGTAGTTTTTTTTAATGACAAATATGTCAATTCAACCATTATGGTTGACTTATTTTATTGAAATTATATTGGTTCTTGAATTCCAACTCACAAAAACTTATTTTGGCACGTTTTCTTATAAGGCCCATTTTAGACCCCAAATTTCCTCTAATGTTAGCATCTTGCTCCATGGTACCGAAATGAGTGGCAATTTCTTCAATGGAGGTCTTGTGCTCTGCAACCTGCTCCGATGGCATTGTGGGTTGTACCTAGGCATGGAGCATGAAGTTAGTGTCTTGAAGCTGAACCAAAGTCTACCCCAATCACTTGGCCTTTTCGACTAGGGTGAGCGCTGAGGTGTTGTCAGACATGTTCTAGCAATAATCAGAAATAGCCTGTTCAACAATTAGGCGCTTTTATGCCTTCTTGAGGTCGGTAATCTCTTTCGCAACCTTCTGCTAACTACACACGGACCTGGTGCAGTTCCTTTGCTTCCTTCTGCAGCTTTGCAGCAGTATTTCTGGACTAAACATAGCCCTTAATCAACTTTGTTTTTTCTTACTGCCAATTATAATGCGGCGCCATGCTGTAACTCAACCAATGCTATAGCTGACAGTTTGTTCAGATCCAACACTCTAGATTGGGTGTAGCTGCTGGTGCACTTTGTCATTGTCAGCGTCAATCATAGTCGGGGGAACTTGCACGTTCCTAGCCTGGGACTCAGTGCTGATTGATGGGTTGTCCTGCAGCAAAGGTCTCGCCAATGGTTACTTGGAAACAATATAAAAAATGGACTCTAATCTACTTCTTACCGCACCAATTTATTCATGGTTAGATTCGCGGATCACTGTAGTGGTGGTTGTAGATGAATCTGTGATGGCATTGATAAGTCGCTGCAACTGGTCTTCCATCCCCGTTTTGGTACCACTGTCGGCCTCGTACTCCTACCGCCACTTAGTGCATGTCTCCTCTTACATCCATTCTACTATATCTTCAAGATCTGCTGATGACTCATTGTCGAAATCATGGGTGTTCAATTTCGGCTGGGAAGGGTCTTCAGGGACCTCTAGGGGTAACTCCTTATCTAAATCCTCTTGATTCACCAGGACATGCCAATCCCCCGACCAATCTTACACAATAGATTCAAACTCTTCTATGGTGACCTTATAAGGCAATGGTAGCCACTGTCGATCAGGATCACTTTTAGCCTGAATATGAATAGAGTGGGATCTTGTAGAAAATTGAAGGATCCACTGATACTTGGCCACGACATAGGGAGAAACTCTAGGAATGGCAACATCGACAGTCTGCAATTCTTCCCAATAGATCCAAAAACAAATGGCACAGTCCGTTTAGTGAATGGGCTCTTCGACCCACCATAGGTTCTAATAGCGGGCACTGTGGCAAACCTTAATTGCCTCAACTGCCATTAGTTGGTAGTCCTCAGGTTCCATCCAAGCAATAAGAGCAATGAGGATCAAAATCCATCTATAAGATAAAGGCTGTCTCGTCTAAGCAACAAGCACATATTCAAGCAACTGTTTCAACAAAAATAAATACCAATTCATTTGTACCCCCTTGGCACATGTCTGGGCACATGCGAAAACCCTTGAATTGCATTGGACTAGGTGATTGCTATGAACAACCTTCCTAGCCAAAATTCTTGCGCTAATTCACATTGTCTGCAAATTGATACCATCAATGTGATAAGAATGATCATCCCGTTGTAACCCGAAGCACTCCTTCAGCTACTTTGCAAGTCGCTTATCTATATCTTTTCCACGAATATATTGCACCGAGTCCTCCCTTGCCTTAGGAAAACTAGCAATACTTGCAATCAAGTCAACGGTTACAGGGATCAATGTATTTAGCCAAAGCATCCCTCCATGGAAACATGCCAACAATTCTTCACACATGCATGTGCTTCATTCAAACGGCCAAAATGGGGCATATTGATGAGCCCCAACAATCCAAACTTCTTTAATCCATTGGCCCATGGTTTCATAATTTGCTGAATGGGACCAACAAGCATCATATGGACAAATTCGTAAGGTTTGTCCTAGACATATTTAAGAAAAAGAAGGTCATGATCGTCGAACTTGGGCCTAATCAACGTAGGGATGATGTCGATTAAGCATGTCATCCATTTCGACAGCGGTGGCAACTTAGGTGAGTAATTTTGATTCTTCGATGGTTGTCGTGGCTCTGCTCTTGGATGCATAGGAGAGATGTAACCCAAAATATCATTCACCAAGACACCTCGAGGTTTCGTGGAATCAACAGCTTCTGAGCTTGACGGCCTAGTCTATGCAGTGCATCTTCTCTAGTGGCATAGGACTAGGTCGTTGCGTCTGCTACTTCCACTTTGGAATGGATGACGAACCCATTGCCATACTCATGACTTCTTCTTCCATAGCCATGGGCCAAGTGGGGGACTTGTATTCACTCGAAATTTCAATAGTTTCAAGGCTTCTCAACATCCCTTACTCCTCAAATCAAGAAAAGCTGCTCAACAGCTCGAGCTATACTACACTAAACACTCGGTTCAATACTTACATAGAATTCACCTACTATCTCTACTCTTTGCAATTGAACAATGTCATCCGAGGCATCCTGCGTGGTGTTTTACAGCCACTTCCAATTCCAAATCCATCATTAACAAATCTAACTTCATCATTATTTCCAAATCAGGTAGTAATGACACCAAATCCACTGGCGATCTTATGCTTCTAATGGTCAAATCATCCATTAATGCGGGTCGCTTCAACAAGCGCCACCAGCCAACTGGTTTAACTACCTGCATTTATTGCTTGATTTGACCACCCCATATCCTAACAACTATCACAAAGGGTCTACCAACTATCGCTAACAATGGTAACCTTGCGCAGCCTCTCCCTCAAGGCTCACCTTGCACTGCTAAACTAAAATTCTCATCATAATTTTTATTTCAACACTTTATGTGCTGCACATTTCCGAACCCATTCTATAGGGCTTCAAGCGACTCTCATTGATGAGTTTCAACAACATTGTGCCATCTAACTATTGTAACTAAATTACACCACCAGATGTAATGGAATGAACAAGATAGGCACCTAACCAGTGCGTTTTTAACTTACCTAGATGCTTGATGAACTTACTATCGTATAACAACACCAAATATCCTATCACAAACTATTTATGCTTGATATGGCGATCATTCCATGCCTTCTATTGATCCTTTGCAACCTGTTGGTGGAAGCCTATGATGAAACAATCTTCTTCAAGCTAAATCAACTGCGCAGCATGTTATTCTAATGACGTTGGGGCAATGCGCAAGCTGGGAATGATATACTCCATAGGATTGAATGCCTCTTTGCCATACACTAACTTAAATGGTGTCTGACATGTTAGGAGTTTGCAAGTAGTGCGATAGGCCCAAAGAACTGTAATAATTTTTAAATCCCAATCATTGAGGTTAACATTACATACCTTGGTCAGCGTTGTATCCATAATTTTGTTGAAGCCCTCAACAGTACCATTTGCCTATGGATGGTAGGGTGTACTCTTCTTATGTTATATCTGAAGATATTTAGTTAGCACTTTTACCATCTTGTTGAAAAATGACTACCCTGGTCACTCATTAGGATTATAGGACACCCAAATCGCATCACAATGTTCTCAAAAATAAATCGAGCTGCTGTTGCAGCGGTACAATCAATGATAGGTGCAGCTTCCACCCATCGAGTCAGTTAGTTAGTTGCAGTAATAATAAAGTGGGAGCCAGTGTGCTTACCTGGTAGATTGATAGGACCCACAAAGTCGACAACCCATTTATCAAACAGTTGCAGAGTCACCTGTGGCACTAGCGGCATCTCATCCCTATGTGATGTTTTAACAAATCATTGGTAGACATCACAACTCCTTACATAGTTTGCAACATCATTATGCAATGTGGGCCACCATAGCCCAGCACGCAACACTTTCTGTGTAGTAGCGCGACCTCCATAGTGACCTCCTACGATTCCCACATGTGCTTCCTCTAGAATGGGACCCTGCTCATGCGGTAAGATGCACGATCGCAATATTTCATCCGGTCCAATTTTATATAGTTGTCCAGCAATTAGTTGAAAATCGAAGGATTTTATGACCAACTACTTCTTTTGGCTAATCGACATGTCTGCTGGGGTGACACCAGTAGACAAAAACTGAACAATTGGTGCATAGTGATCATCTGTGACTTCAACTTGGAACAATTTCACATATGGAAATCCATCATCAATATTGGTTGGTTCTTCACCATTCTCAATGCATGATAGATGATCTAGGCCAGCATTCAACTGTCCTGGCTTTACCACTATTTCAAAATCAAAGTCTTGGAACAAAAGAAATAACCTACAGATTCTCCCCCCAATATAGGATTATTGGCTAGGTATTTCAAAGCAGAATGATCGGTGAACATCTTGAAGTGTCCACCCAACAAATAATGTCTGAAATTTTACAAAGCATAAACCATTGCCAGGCCTTCCCTTTCAGTCGTGGTATACTTTTGTTCGGAAAATGATAACTTTCTACTGGCATATGCTATTGGATGATCCAATTTGCCTTCACCTAGCTGCGCAAGAACAATCCCTAGCATAGTAGAACAAGCATCAACATGCACATCGAATTATTTATTACAATTGGGGAAAACTAGTATTGGTGCAGAGGCCATCTTGGCCTTCAGGGTGTCGAAGATTCCTTGACATTACAGAGTCCATTAAGGCACAACGGCTTTCTTTAGCAGCTTTTCCATGGGCATAGTAATCGTAGCGTATCCTATGATAAACTTGCGATAGTAGCTGTATGTCCCAGTGTTGGTCGGAGCATTTTTACATTCATTCGCAGTGGTGAACTGAGGATTAGCACAATCTTTTCTGTATCAACCAATATTCCTTCTTTTCATACAATCTACCCAAGTAGTATGCCAAAGGGTGCACAGAAAATATTTTTTTGGGAATTCAATGCAATTTGATGTTGCTGACACTGTTCTAGAATCAATCCCAGATTGTCCAGATGGTCTTTAACCAGGCCATAGATGGTCCAACCATCCATATATACTTGCAGGAACTTCTGAATAAAATATTTAAATACAACAACAAATACACAAGAGAATATAGCAGGTGCATTCTTCAGCCCAAATGTCATGATGGTATATTAGAAATAGCCCCACTCGGTGACAAATGTGGTCTTATGGCAATCCTCCTTTGCAATCTGGATCTGGTGGTATCCCAAAAATCCATCTATGAATGAATATACCTCCTGGCCTCCTACGCCTTCCAGGACTTCATATGTAAAAGGGGTTGGGAATGGATTGTGCATACATGCATCATTCAACTTTCTCAGATTGACACAAATGTGGATTTCACCAATATTCTTATCTTGGACCACCATCGGGCTTATCCAATTTGATTCTTCTACAGGTTCAATGATTCCAACATCGAGCATCCTATCGATCTCATATTTCACGTGATCCTTATATCACGGGTTCAATCAATACGGCCTTTGGCATACCGGTTTTGCATCTAGCTTGAGTGAATCTTCATTTCCGCTAAATTACTGAGTATCCCTTTAATTTCTAAGAATCATGTTGGAAAAAACTCTTGGAATTCATGCAATAGATCTGTGACTTTTTCCATCATCTCTTTGCCCCAATAGTCTCTGACATTAGCAAATTTATGATTTTTTGCTGACCTAATGTTAACGTTTCGGATCCTCGGTGGCTGGTTCATCGAGTCCATCGGTATGTCGAAATATGGGACATCATGGCTTCCTTCAAACTCTGGAATATTAACATTCCACAACTCATCATCATCTTCAGGTACCCGAGACAAGTTGTAGCATGTCATCATGGATTGGATAGAGAAATGCGCATGAGGATCAACATGGTATGCAACAGGGATGAATTTTAGTATTATGTCATGGATAATGTGTAAATCATTACATACCTTGGGGTTAATCCTAGAAGCTAAATATTTTCACAAAAAAAACTGACAAATCCTCCCAAGTGGTAATGGTTCTGCACAATTCTTCTGCCACATACCAGCATCGTGGCATCTCTTCTAGAGTGTGAACAAAAGCATGAACCCACTCATCCCTGGGTCATGATGTCCATAATGTTTGACATTTAATCAAATCATGGGTGGCGTAATTTCATCCAGCATATCTCCCAGCATGATAGACCTCTATATTTCTAAAGTGGACCATCATCAACCTGCAGAACTGCTCCCAGTCATGGATCATCCGCTTGTGTGTCTCCCACCATCGATTCAGAGTAGCCTTCAGTGCTACATCAAGAGCTAGTACCCTTTGCTGTTCAAACACCTTTTCTTCAAATTCTTGGAAGAACTCAGATAGTCCCAGTAGTCCTTCATAAATGGGTAACTCGATAGTCTCAGTCGCAACATGTCAGATATATTGCGTAATCAACCCGCATTTTCTGAATGATAACTCATGCAACAGATTCTGCCAATTTTCTAGAGCATCATCATATTCGAAGGAAACAGAACTTTTGTTGTGCCATATAAGTTATCCATTGACAATAGGGTGGATATAGTCCTCAGATATGTTATAATCATGATCCCAAGTTCTCCTTACCTCCTCCTTTACGGATTTGATATATCATCATCCTTCCTAAGGTTCCATAGGAGAAATGAACCTGACATCCTGGTTTTCAAATGTCATAACACATTTTCTGAAGTTGATAACTTCCATGCTATCATTAGACCATCCAATTCCTAGCAGCGTAGGACAGGAATCAACATTTCCTACAACTTCTATTATGTCAAATTCAGCACATGTTTTCATGCCCTTAATGTCGACAACCAAATTTGAAACACGACCAATGGGATGAACCTTCACTTGGTTTGCTAAAAGAAGATGTACCAGTGACCATCCCAACATTGGCTTCCCCATCAATTTCCAAGTTTTCTTTTTCTAGATGTTTACATATGATCCAAGGTCCAAAATGACCAAGTCAACCTCATAATCCCCAATCTAGACATTCATCCTTATCTCCTTTCTGATCTTCCTTTTTTGCAAGGAATTCACAGCGAAATCCTTCATTCTCTTATTTGGGAGGTGTAATAATACCTCTATATAGACAAGGGCATCTAAGTCCCTTTCCAGTGATAGACAGCTCTCAAAGAACTTGTGCATAGTACCATACTACCACGATGGTCCTACCTCTGCAGATGGATCAAAAGAAAATGGCATATCAACAATTGGTAACTTACCCAAATTTCTTTTGATTTCATTTTTTGTGTTGAAGAAGGTATCTTTCTCTGTTGCAATATCAAATGTGGCCTTCTTCTTACCAGTGAACTGAACTTGTAGCTGTGGTCCATCATCTCCAGTTGTCACACCAACGTCAGTGAAAATCCCAACGTCGACATCCTTCATCCGTGGCTCGGCCTAAATAGTGGAAACTGTCGATCCCTGGTTTAGAGGTGGGTTCTAACTAAATGGTTCATTCATTGGTTGGTTCTGCATCTAAGGTGGGTTATGATTCTAAGTTTGCGGTGGGACCTCATTCTAGACTTGGAATGCTGACTGATTCTGATTCTATGCATTTTGTAACTGGGAAGTTTTTCCTTCCTGCCATTTTGCAATCAACTGAGGGAAACTTTCAACATTATGATCCTTGGTTGCATAGTATGTGCACTGTGCATGAGGGCACTCTCTCTGGTAATGCCCAAATACCCCATAGGTATAGTACTGGACTGATTCACGACCTCTTCCTCCCCCACTGCTGAATCCTTCTCCTCGAACTCTGAATTCTCCATAGAATCCTCCTCGGACTCCTCCTTGCTGAAACTACGGGTGGGACGTTTGCTGCTGTGGTGGGTTAGGTTTCTGTTGAACATAATGTGTGGCTTGAACATATTGTAGCTGATTATACTGGAGTCACGGTGCTTGGTTATACTGTGGTTGTACCACCATTTGCAGCTATGGTGGAAACTACAGCTGTGCCATAAACTGTTGCTATGGTTGCGCAGGGAAAAACTGCAATGGAGGTAGTGGCGTATATGGTACCTGTGTTGCGGGTTGTACTACATGTGGCTATGCTTGCATTGTCCAGGGGCCCTCTCCTTTTACAAATTATGAATCATATGTTATTCCTTGAACCAAATCATGAGTGCAACAGTTTTTGTCGTCATGTCCAACTGACTGACAAAATGTACGATACATACTTTCTTCCTTGGTAACCATTTTCTGCATATAATCACAGTTCTCATGTCGATGCCCATAGAACTAGAAGATGTGACACCATGGTGCGCCAACACCACTCAACCGGATTGGGGATCCTAATAGCAAATAGTTCCAAAATGTTCGACATGTATCCTTGGTATGTCTGCTTGCATGGAAACGCGTCCACCAAATATCATCATGATCTTCCTTATCCTTTTTGATGTCTTGCAATTGCAGCATTAAATTGGCCAACTACGCCTGAATTTGACTCATTTTAATAGCGGTTTTCCCTACTCGCGATGCCTCTAATTTCATTGTAGTCTCCAAATCCTCGTTCTACATCGCAATTTTTTGCTACATTAATTGTTGTCGGATATGCAAGACAAGTGCAGCGATAAACCATTCTTTATGCTGAACATTGCTCATCTCAAAACTGACCCGAGCCATCAATGTCTTAAATCGCTGATCAAAATCCAAAAAAAATTCATTGGGGAATCATTTAATCTCTTTCAATTCAATAATGTACTGAGCTTCAGATTTCAGCTTCTTAAATTCCTAAAATAACATTTTTCTGGTCTCATCCAGTGTTTTTGCAGCACCTCCCTGAGGCACCCATGTGAATCTCATAAACCATTCCAATGCGCGGCCCCTCAGAGTAGTGGCTAGCTGAATTTTCTTGACATCATCATCAATAGTTTGTCGAGTAGTCCAGATCGCTTCACATAAGAACCAGTACTACTAAGGATCGTCAGTGCCATTTCCATTGAATATTGGCAATTTCCTTTCGTCTTTCGCCATTCTGGACCTTCTTCCTCTTGCTGGTGCTCTATTACTAGAATGTTGCTGACACGTTGGGAAAGTTTACGTAGAATGTGCATTCCTTCCTTGTGCTAGAGTAGTGTGTGGAGGAGTAGACATCTTACTGCTCGGGTTCAATCCTGTCGTTCTTCCTGGTGTAGCCTGGTCCCATATGTCCTTTTCATTACAAAAAGGTCACTTCATCCCGTGTTGTTGTTCTTCATGGTATCACACTTCGAATTTAGCAGGACCTTCTCCCATCCTCTTCCTCTTTTCTCGAAACCTTTCTCCTTCCCTCGTACAACCACTTCTTTCTTCGACGACCTTTACATTCTCAGCAGAACTCATGCCCATATACCCCTTGTTCCCATATGTATTTCCCCCTTTTCTGTCATGGTGCCTACATCTCCCACACACTAGAGTTCAAATAGTCTTGGTCCATCTTTAGGATACCCTTATTGTTGGTTTCTTGCAGCTCCTAGATTAATTCTCGGGTCGACGAAGTCGGTTCTCCTCCTTGAAAGTTTTGTTTCTGCTTATCAAACCTTTCCAACCATTCATGCAAGAGCACATGAAATTCAAAAAAGAACCATTCATGCGGACCGTCGTGGATATATCTATCCAACCATAGGCATGTTGACCACTTAGGATTCAGGTTTTCGGCTTCAACAAACTCCTACAACTTCATATCAAACCATCCCTTGATATTTGATTAAGTTGGATTGCAGAACATATCCCCGCACTAGTGGAAAATGAGAGATTAGTGACCAAAAAAATGAACAAAATCCGCATATCAATGACCACTTTTGTTTTGGCGATCATTGGTGGCTAATTTGCGGTCTTTTATTACATGACCAAAATTGGTCATTTTTATTTTGGTCATTTATAGCTTGTCGGTTGGTCATTAATTTGGTCATATATTTGAATCAATGACCAAATATATGACCACATTTGTAACCAAATTAATGACCACATAACAAGCTAGAATATGACCAAATTTGGTCATGTAATAAAAGACCATAAATTAGCCACCAAAACTGATTTTTGGTCATTGATATGCGAATTTTGGTCATTTTTCTGGTCATTTATATCTCTTTGTTTGGCCGCATATCTCTCAATTATTGGTCATTTTATTTGTAAATTTTGGTCATTAATCTCATTTACCAGTCATTAATTTAGTCATTTTTAGTCGCTTTATGTATGGTCATTAATTATATTTTAGTAGTTTTAATGTTGTCCATTATTAATCAATATAAATTTTTAACTTGATATTACGTTTAAATTAAAAAAAGAATCATACATTTATTCTCATCTAATACACATGCAAATTATGCAATGTCACATTATAATTAATTACAACACTTGTAAATAATATCTAATACACCTATAAATCATGCAATGTCACATTAATTAGTTAATAATTACAACATTGGTACATAATATAAAGTACAACCATATATATAAGTTTTAAACCACAAATTATATTATATGAAATGTCAAAAGTATTACAATAAATATGAGTTTTCTCAAAAACACATATTAATTTCCATATAACTTTACAGGAAAATCATCACTTTTCAAAATATTACATTGGCTAAACCATCATACTTGCACTTGGTTGCAAAACCATACTTAGATCCCACATCAACAGCTTCAAAACCATACTTAGATCCCACGTCAGCAACTTCAAAACCACACTTAACAACTTGAAAGCCTCAACATCAGGGTCTTCATATTGAATGGAAAATCCTCAGTAGCGGGCTCTTCATACTCAATGGCCCACTTATAAGTTAAGCTCTCTCCTACAAAATCCAATAAAAAAATATCACTTGTAAAATAGAAAAACAATGAACTGTAAATTAGAAAAACAATTAAGCAAATTATTCATCTTGTTCAACAGCTAACAACAATAACCAAGATCATGTGCAAAATAGGAAAATCTAATCTAACAAATTCAATTTAAGAATTGGTTAAAATTAAACTTGAATGGCTAAATCTGCAACTACTTAGTACCTAAGAAAAGTAAAACTCAGCTCTAAACCAGGAAATGGATTTCAATAGGAAATATAATCAACGAATTCACAAAACAATTATGCTCGACTGCACAGGTAGAAACCTATATACATAGTGCAATCTGTGAAGGATTTCACCCCTATATGTCATGTGGTTAATGAATGACATGACAACTATGGAAACTGATGAATGATTTAAGAAAGTCTCAAATCCAACGCCTTCGTGAAAAAATGGGTGCATACCTCCTATGCCTTTGTGAGTACGTGTTGGTGCAGACCTCCTATGCTTTAGTGAAGAAATGGGTGCATAACAAGAATATAGGTATGTATGTCTGAGCCCCCAATATTTGCTATCTGATAATAAAAAATCCACAGATAGGCAAAGAGTTCAAATCTTGGGGGTCACACTGATCCTAGAGTTCCTTGAGGATGTAGGCAGGGTGCTACTGTAAAATTCATGTAGATAATTTGAACTTAATTAAATCTCCATATATCTATCTTAACCCTGAATCACCATTGCTTAGCATGGAGTTAGATGGATCTATGATTTATTTTGACACAGAATTTTCTTATAATTTGATTTTTTTCAAATTAACTTTTAATGTTAAATAAGCTACATATCACCTTTAGCTCATGGTCCCTTACTATAGGAGAAGGGTGTCGGCCAAACTGTAAGGAATGCGTCAATATTACTGAAAACAAATTAAATTACCTTTTCCTTTGTAATTAATTAATTTATATCAATTAATGACTGCAAGGTTGATCACATTTACTTATTTACTTAAAGTACCAAGAAAATTAATTTTGATCTAACATGAATCGATTAACAAATAGAATCATGAATTGGGTTAATTCTTGACTACATCTTTGTCAGATATGAAATGAAAGCAGCACTATACCCTGTGTTGCACAGGTTGGGTGTTGGTGCATGTATAACTGCATCAAGGGTTAAATATTTTAAACTATGAACAAAGTTGTGCAACACTGAGTATAATTAGAGTCTGGATAGAATATATGAAACTATCACTAGACACAAAACCTAGTGCTAATAGAAAATTATTTTTCTTTTAGCAACTTGTCTAAACCATATATAGCATGATCAATATGACAGTAAATGAGTTGACATGTCAGACAAATAATAAAACTTCAAGGCAATCTTGGGATCTCCTCTGAATTTAGGACCTTTCTTACCAAATGAATAAAATAAAGAACACACTGAAAACACTATGATTTTATTCATAGTGTTCAAATACAATACAATACAAAATGAATACAATCATAATGTAGTGTTCAAATACAATCATATGATTTGTCGATAGAAAACACTACATTAAAATATTGATGCAACCAAAAAAGAAATTCGCAATACACTAAAAATGAATTATGATTTACCTGTGGAAATGATAAGAAAAGTGAGTATGATCAAGATTGTAACCCTTGATTGTTGTCAATTGCACCTTTGTACTTTTTTATTCTTTCTAACTGCAACGACACAGAGTAATTCTTAATCAAATGGAGTTTCAGCAGTGTTTTATTTGTCTGAAAATATTGTGCAATTTCCAGCCTATATGAAAACTGGGTTGGGCATTAAACACTAAAAAAATTGACATTGAAACTGGGAGGGCTGAGAACTGAGAAAACTTTCAAACCCATATGAAATTCTACAATATGCAGCAAAACATGGCAAATAGACATGGAAAATAGTTTCCAAGATGATATTTACAATGGCAATGATATTTCAGAAGTCAGTGTGAGCATGTAAAAACTGAGCAGTAAAAGGCAATCAAGTAATGTGTCAATATAATTCAAATTCATTATTTCCAAATGACGAAGAAAAAAGGATTATAGTGAAATTGTTCCAATCATCTGTTGGTTAAGATTAAGATAAATGAGGATCCGGGAATGTCTTGATCAAAACGTACTTGTGATAATAACCCATACATTTGCGTGAAACACTTAAGTTGTAGTGACCACAAAGATGGATTGCAGAACATTGGTAATGCTACAGTGATTTTTCAGACATTGAGCATTACAAAAAATTGAGTGCAAATGTGAGGTCGGTGACCCCCAATAAAGAAGTGTTTCTTTCCAATAGGTTGAAGTCCAGTAACAACCATTCAAGGAAAACAATCAAGGATTGATGAATGTTGAATGCATGAGACTTCAAAGGAAGAGAATCAGTTCTAATTATGAGATGTAGAAGAATTTGTCAATGAGCTCCAGTGGAATTATAGTTTGAAAATCAGCATCAGTGACAAAGATGAAAACATCACCAATGGAAGATTATGATGCCCAACACTTAAGCAAGAACACTCAATCATATCTAGCTTGTGGTCTATTTTCTTTCACTGACTTAAACATGTGAACCTTGAAAGTCTCATTATTATTATGTGATAAACTTTATGAAGTGGGTGGCAAGCTTATGAAGGGGTTATGAAGTTGTCATTAGATAGTCCTAGTTAATAAGTAACTTGGATCATTAGATGAATGGTCATGATCCCCAACCATCTGCTACTTGGATCTTTGTGTATAAAACAGCCCTCATATTGAATTGAGCTATCATTGCAAGTTGAGGCATTCTCATTGTATATTGTGTTCCATACCTCCATCTCTGTTATCCATGTGTGCAGATTTACAGACACAGACTGCAACACACGAGTTGGACTAAGAGCCTTAAGATGATTCCTTCGTTCGGTGTATGATATTTATGATTTTTTTCTCTTATTTATAAAAGTTGTGTGTACACTATTTCTAGATTAAATTTTTTAACATTTCTAGATTAATTTTTTTAACAATCGTTACAAACTTATATCTTTGAGTGGATCCACTCCCAAAACTGTTCACTTTTATCTCTACAAAATTCCCATTTGGTTTTATTAAGATAGTCACTTGGGGTCACCAAACTAGAATGCTTTTTTCTTTTGTAGCATCAACTACCAAGCTCATATACAGATTACCAGCAACAAATATTTAATTGCTAGTCACCATTCCTGAAAAACATCAATTATATATGGAGGTAACTGAATAATGCCAGTTGTGTTTTATCAATTTGTCTCTTATTTGCAAGTTGAATGTTTTCATTTAAATTTTACTTTCAATCAAATCTTGATTTCAGATATGCATAGATCATCTATAAATTGCACTATTTATGCAAATTTTATAGAATGAAACTACATGTTTGTGTCCACTGTTCTTGATTTATCTGATGGTTAAGCATGAAACTCAATTACAACTCAAGTAAAACCATAGCAAACAACTAGCCTCAATATATTTTGGATTATTTACAAACAGAACTACTATACCTTTTTGAAGGCAGAAAAATCTTCTAGCTTAATAGATGGTAAGTTCCGAAGGCATCACGAAGGTGAACCTGATGCCCACTTAAAAGGGAGATGATTCTCTACAGAGATGAAAATCGATAACAGTTGAACAAATGGAAAAAGGTTGGCAAAAACAAGATAAAGAACAACATATTTAATTAATTGATATAACTATACTTTTCGATATACATGAATAATCATAGAGTACTGTTCAGTCGTCCTCATTCCTCAAACATTTAATTGGAAAAGGAAATATTTCAGTTATTTAACCTCAGTAGTACTGTTTGTCATATAATTACTAGAGTCAGCTGGCAATACGGCCCATCCAATTTGTAAGGTTTCTCCTCTCTCACTGACATTCAGAATGTTAACCTGTGTTTGCTTCATGTTTGCAAAAATATATATCCATAAATTGTCACTCTTGAAAACATGAAATGAATAATCTATGACTTCCTTCTAAACAGTAAAATTTTGAAACTGTCAACAAGTATTAAGGATTTTTTGACTGCTGAAAACAATCATTTAACAATCTTTTCACTTCATTGGCAGGGTTTCTGTTTCACCTGATAAACAGCAACTTCCAGCTCCCGTGCCATATCCTTTTTGAATTCAGTCGCAAGGGACCTGAAAGCCTTAGGATTAATGGTCAGAGACATATATAGTTCTATTCCTCCAATTTCCTAATACACTTCTGAATGGTCAGAAACCGGGAATCAATCTCACCTCAATAATGACCATAAACAAATTCTTTGAAGTGCAAAATAGATACAACAGTATACAGCTTTTCCAGAGCCACATATATGTTTTCATGAGAATGCCAAGGTTGGAATCTTTATGAAAGGACCATGTAGGAGATACCTTTGGCCTTCAGTTGTGTCCTCCCATGACATAAAAATAAAAATACAGGTTATTTGAAATGGTTGATTAATTTGCAAGCTGAAACTAGTGCGATGAAATGGATGCTCTAAGATATGATAACAGGAAGATATCAATTATATACACAAAAGTTTAAAATCTCAGTTCAGAACAAATCATTCCAATGGAGACAGAGCTGCATACAAACATGATGCAAAGCATGTCAAGGTCAAAAACGATTCACATATATGTGAACATGCTAGCAGAGAATCATGCTAATATCTTAGAGAATCACAAATGATCATAAAGGATTATGCAAAAAAAAAAAAAAATACTTGGAGATAAACATAATTGTTTAATTTTGTTGAATTTTGATCTTAATTGCAGAAATAGAGAGAATCTTTAGCTTTTGTTAGTTTAGAATTACGTTGGGTTGAGTGCCCAACACTTGGATCAAGTTTTGGATCATTTTCCATTCAGTTTTTCAGTTATTAGGTCATGTTTTGCTTGCTGGTTTTTCACATTTATTAATAGAAGTAATCAGGGCAACAAGCTTGTATTTCAATTTAAGTGTTACTGATTGTTTTTAAATTTTAATTGTTAGTTGACCCCTAAAGTCACAAAATGATTCTTCACTATGGTTTGCAAGTACTAACCCAAAGTGTAGAGAAATAGTGCAAGGTGACAATGTATTGTTTCTAGTTACCTTAGAACCTCACAGTTTCAAGTGTTAACACAATCCAATAGCCTCAATTAGCAGATCAACAGGCTTCTAGGATCCAAAAAAGAGATGTCCTCCTAAGGACTATACACCTTGTCCAACCACACCTGAACTGAACCCTATTCATCCCCTTCCTAAAATTGGACAATGTAAACCAACCCCCATAGTCAAACCCTTTCTCTCCCCAATTAGGATCAAGGAGCTGAAGAGCAGCCTTACATCTTTCCCAAACATGCTTTTCAAAACCACTGACAACCACTCCCATACCACCACCCCAATCATTATGGATTATACAACATTATCCACAATCATAAATAAAACAAAACAAAGTCATTCCCGTCACAAAATTAAAATCTCTATTGAATCCCATGCCTCTCAAAATGCAATTTCTGAATTCAGAGAGTGACAGTAAATTCAAAATCTTGTAAGGTAAGGAATTCCACAACAAACTAAGATGGAATACATGTCTCCAATTCTGTAGAAAACTAATTCTATTTAAATATCGTAAGATATACTTCACTTATAAGACATCTAAAATTTTAGTACAAACAAAAAATTCCACGGCTAATAACATTTATGCATGGAGCCCAACTAGCTCATGAGAGCAAGAAATACAAAACACATCACTAACTTTGAAAAAGTGCCTCTATCCATTCATGTGCATGTCCATATAAATGTATAATAGATAAAGTTATAAACATATAAGAACCTGAGTGCGGAGTTTGAATTCTGCAGCAAGCTCTTCTAATGGGATACACTTGTGCTTCTGCATGGTCCACAAAAAAAGTTGTCAGATGGGATCCCAGGATAAGAAGAAAAAATTCTGGAATTCAAATCTCTTCTATACTCTAACCAACCATTGGCACAACAAAAATACAATGTTCTAATCAATATCTCCATTCAATTACAGGACTATGCATTGCTGGGCTAGATTAGGAAAGCTGCAAGGTTTTCCTGTCTAAGAGAAGCTATGTCAAAAATATCAGGTTTCAATTATACTTCTCCCTCAAGAGAACTTTGCAAATGTATTGTGACTCAATTTGCGTAGACAAAGCAATTTCACAATTTTAAGCCTCTTCAGTTATTATTTGGAATTTGGAGAAGAGGTTTGAGTTAGATAATGGTTTCAGAGATATTTCATGACTCGAAGCGTGTCCCTAGTTACTAATGAATTTTCCATGTTACTACAGTCCAAAATAATAGAAAACAATAAAATTAGCAAGGTCCTTGAGATGAGGAGGGCCCAAGGGTACTGAACCTGTAAGCTCTTCAGACAAGTCCATGTTTATTTCACATCTACGTCCAAAGAGATCTATGAAGAATAAAACAAAGACTGAAAGTACTCCAAAAAATTGCAATCCTTTCTCTGACGATTCAACTTTAAAGAACCAAAGAACAGACTTCAAAGATAGTGGGAAATTTTGGACATCAACCTATCCAACACTTGTTTCCTCTACCAAACCCTAGATCATTGTCTTTAGGATTTCCCCTTGAGGACCTAATTTGAACCCCACCATACTCTCCCCACACAAACCCTCCAACGCCATTTAGGTACTCAGTCCAATGATATAGAGGGAGGATGGGCATAAGTGTGAATAAGTGTATCAATTATTCTTTGCATCAAAATAACCCCCCCCCTACATACCCATTCAAATAGGGAAAGTGTAAGAAATCTGGGATGCGGGGGTTTCCTTAAATACCAGCCTCTTTGCCTAGTTCATTCTGTACATGGCCCTCCCAACTAAACCAAGGTTTTATAAAACATGCTTATAGGTGGAAATTGCAGCTATTGCAAAAATCCAAAAATTGGTGATGATTTGCTTTAAAGATATACTTTTTTTACTATAAATTTTAATTCAGGTGAAAATAGTTAGTAATTTAGACCACTCTATAGGAAAAAATATATCTATATACACAAAATCGCAATGTGTAATGTCAAATTGCTGAAAGTGCCTTGCACCATGCTTTGATCAATAGGGGAAAGAGGAATTCTAAGTTGGCATTTATCAAATGGAACAGAATTTTCAACATATCTCTATCCAAAGTTCCAAAAAAGTATGGATTCTCAAATTTCTTTACCACATTGAAATGACCCTCAGAGATATGGGTGATTGATTTTGGCATAACGTAGTTAAAAGCAGTTCTCATGATTTTGTTACAAAAGTTGTGATATGTTTTCAACCCATCATGGGCTTCAATGAAGATAGAATTTATTTCAAAGATGAAATCTAACAGTAGTATTTTTATACAAAATGGGATCCTATAGATCCATAAGTAGTTCCATCACCAATACACTAATGATCGAGCAACTTTGAATTCTAGCAGCAACCACTAGCAACAACTATATCGATTGCAAAACCATCTTCTAGGAGCCAACAAGATTTAAATCTAATCCTATTTGGAATTAAAACATTCTGTATCCATATTTTTTAAAATGATTAAAAAAACCCTTTTACCAATAACTACCAACACACTCTGTTCTCTTCTTTTAATACTACAGCCTTCAATGCTTCCTTACATCTCTGTTCTGATCCAAAAGATTACATCTCAACCCCATTAAATAGGACACTTAATCTAACTACATCAATATGTATAGATAATTATTATTATCCTTAACATCATGTCCTTGTCTAAATTATACCTGTAGGCTATAGCCTATCATTACACATAATTGATATTGTCTTTAAGAGATGCCATACTACCTTCAAGCTAAAAATATATAGCTAATATTGATGTGCTTATATTCATGTACTTATCCTCATGCATCTTATGCAGCATCAACTAACCACAATCAAGTTGTGACAGGCAACTTTGTGACAGTTTGCTCCCACAATGAGGCTCATCATGGTAACTGCTATCTGAAGGAAAGATTATGCCTTATGGGGAGTTTCCTTTGTGGTTGAATGTTTCCTTGTATTGTTTGCAGGGATGTAGCTCCAGTTTATTTCACAACTTCTTAAAGAACATCTGGTCACGGGATCTGAATTGTCAAAAAGATACCTAGGCTATCAAGTAAAGAATATTTCTTTGGAATTGGCTTTCAGCACACCTTGACTGTCATTCATATGTTTTTCACATTCATACAATAAATAATAAAATATTATAATGTTAATAAAATTCAGTCTTCAAGAAACTAGGTTGATTTTATATTTATTATTTGGGTGGCATTTTAATGAATGACATTCAACATGGACTTGACCATCTGCATCAGCTGTTTGAGCCTCTTGAATTTCCCTTTGCTTTAAATTTAAGTTGCAGAGACATGCTTTAGCACCTTTTCTCAAGGGTTTGATTTCTTTTGTCATATGGATCTGTTTTAACAAAGGCTGTTGAGGCAGCCAAACTATGATTATCCTTAAATAGCCCTGAAGAATAAGGGTTTCCCTATTTCTTTAGGCAGTTTAGTGTAGTCTTAGTTAAACAAAAGTTGCAGTTAGTAATTTTTGCTTCCAATAGATAATAGACAATAGTCAATGGGTAAACCATAATAGATCCTTTCCAAAGGTCGATTTGGAGTATGCTCCAAGTCACGATGACCATGATACAATGTTGTGAGGATCTTCCTAAACTCCAGTTGAAAATTCCTAGGCAATTTCCAAATCCCATGCAAACTTCCTAGGCAATTTCCAAATCCCATGCCCTAGAGAGTGGATCAACAACCCCTTAAAAAAAAGGAGGAACCCATGTATAAGGGGGAAATGGCTCATGGCCTCAATATTAATTGGCTCACAAAGAACAAAACATGTCACCCATGTATAAGGGGGAAATAACTCATGTCCTCAATAGTATTTGCATAGAGAACAAAACATGTCACAAATGGGATTTGAGCGCAGGTAGACACAATAACATTTCTTTTCCAAACCATCTGAAATAGACCCAATTGATAGAGGTACATGTCCTTTGTCAACCTAGACTAATTTTGTTTTCCATACCCAACAGTAGAAGGTTGATCATGACTTCAGCGCACCTTTCAGGGATTTATATTAGAGAATTCCATGTTTAATTGGGCAGGGTATTTGAGAAAAAATTATTAGACATTGAAGGTCTGGTTACCTCATAGAAGGCACTAACTACTCTGCATACATGATTCAATAGCATTTAGAAGGCACTACCTACTCTGCATACATGATTCGATAGCATTTTGAAGTCTAGGTAATGTTTTTGTCATGTATTTTGACCAGATTAATTAAGATCCTCCGTGACATTATAATAAACTCACACATAGTTGTAGTAATGCTGATATACTGTTACAGAATACTTGGATAACAGAACAGAGCATTGCTACAAAGCAAATATAGCATCATTCCTTTGAATTCTACCAACTGGTAAAGTGTGCAGAAATGATCAAACAGGGCTATATAGCAGCTCTCCTTGACAAGGAAAATTGGACATGTAGTTCAAGTGACACTCCAACATTATTTGTAGGTAAGAAGAAATGAACTGTGGTTCAAGCAGTAGATCGAAGACAAGAAGGATGCATGCATCTACTGTGGAAAGCACGGAAAACTTGCTTAGGATTGCAGAATACTTTTGATGAAGGAAACTGGGAGGCCCGTTTTAGGGCCGTTGTCACTTCAGTTAGTTTTTAAAAAATCACATGAACCAATAGTAATAGATCAATCAAACTATAGAACAACTGTGGGAGCATACATATTCAATTTCAGGCCACAAAACTTATCTTATTTACTACAGATACCATTTTGAGCACCCTCTGAAAGACACTTGTATTTGTGTATCTGGGTGCCCAAAAATATAAAAATGTGCCAAAACCACCACAGTACAGAATCAGGCCCTTGGCAGCTGGATGCAATTACTAAGCAGAGCCTTGTAGTGAAAAGGCATTGTATTTTGAACATATGGGAAATAATTACACTTCTGAAAAAAACACAGCTTCTTCAAAATGGGATATCGTATAGCTATTCCATGTCAATTACGCCATTAGCATCTAGACATTAAGAGATTGTATCTTAAACTCCTGCCTACAAAGCCTAGGCTGATTTGCTTATTATTTTAATAATATAGGATGACCAGAGATGGCCCAGCCTTGGTACATATTCAAATTCTAAACTGGACACTCAAGTCCCACAAAGGTCTATCTGATTTTTCATAGTATCAGGCTTCTTGGGGATTAAAGGACAAAGTGGTTTTCAACTATATATCTCTCCCGTAGTTCTCTGTGTGTTGGTGTTCTCTTGCGCTACATTGATAAGGATCTATCACATATGCAGTGGGCAAATATTCTATCTGACAGGTGTCTATTGTGAAAACACATCAAATTGTCGGATGTATTTTATGCAAAGCAAAAGATCAAATGATAGAAAGAAATATGTGTCCTTAGTACTTACATCCAATTCACAATCACAGATCTCGATCATTTTATCAAGGATATGACAGATTCCCATGAGCTCTGATCATTGTGATGGGTTGACTCAATTGGAGATTAGGATCCAACCGATAAGTTTTTGGAGCTTTGCCAACATAGAAAATGAGATGACATCTCAGAATTCTAATACTTCAAAGGAAAGAGAGGACAAACAAACCTAGTCACGGTAGGATTGTATAGTGATTTCATGAGAACTATACTTACTAGCATATACCATCTAGACCATACACACATTTTGGCTTGATCTTATGACTATGTGCAAAATCATCCAATTGTTTCATGAATTTCAAAAATGAAAAAGATCAAGAGACAAAGAAAAATGAATACTTCCAACCAATTTAGAATCTCATACCCACAGCTGTTTTTTCCAAACATATGACAAATACCCCGCAAGCTCTAAACATGATGATTGATTCGCTCAATTGAACATTAGGATCCAGAAAATCATTTTTTGATGTCTTACATATCTGAATATTATGATAGATTCACTCAATTGGAGATTTAGTGTCTAGATAATAAGTTTGGATGCCTCACCAATAGGCCAAATGACAATACATATCTGAAATTTGTAGGGTATGAATTAAATTATATAATCTCATCTTATCTTGCATTTATTAATTCAAACAAAAAAGAGGAGACAAGTTACAACAAACCTCATCGCGGCTTCTAGGCCATGGAATGGGAGTGTTGTACTTAGGTGGAGTGGGAACAAGGCAATTTAACCGGTTCGCTTTGTCTAGGCAAAGATGTTAACTCACATAGACAATGGGATGAGACATGCTTTAGTTAGGGGTCATTGGTGTCCTCAAGGGGTGGGCCCCTGGCCACCATTGGTTTGTTCTGAATCTGTTATTGCAGGCCCCAACCTTTCAGTCCCCTGTTTAAGCTCCTCTAGAGGGTTCTCTATTGCAGAAATGGAAGGGACTTATCTTTTTGGTGCCATAGTGGAAGAGGCCAACTATGGTGGTATTTTCTCCACTCTCAAATAACCCAGCCTTGTCTGTGGATGCCTGACCATTAGAAATCTACAGAATGAATATCTAGCCCTTTGCTAGCAACATCAATGCAGATAAGGATGTTACGCTCTCTGGCCTTGAACTTGTTGAGAGATCCTATCCTTTTTGGTTGCAAGTAGAAATTAATACAAACTGTTAGTGGGTGAACTACAACTGCTAAAATACAATATCACTAATAAAATGTAGAACTATGCTACAAATCGAGTAGTAAAAAGCTATTTTGACTGAAAAACCTAGCATAACCTCACTCATTTGGCCACTTATAGGAATGGCATCAAGTCCAAGATTTCGAAGAATCAAAGCAAGACACCTTGTAGATTCACATGTGCGAGTGAAAACCATTGTAGTACTTCCATACATCTCATTTAAAAGAAACACAAGATAACAGTCCTCTTTAATAAATACAAGGTAAAAAATAATAGATACTCATGACAAGAAACACCCAGATTTTCCTTCAATCAATGAACAAAAGTTTAAATAACTTTGTAATAGGTATAGAATTTCAATTAAATTTTAAGCATGTGAAATGTGCAGCTTGAAATCGGGTCATAACCTATGAGTCAACTGAAGCATCAAACAGAAGGCACAATAGGGAAACAAGGAGAAATACTAGGGCAAAGTATACACAAAAATCATGCAAATTGGCAGCGAAAAACACTGCCTGAAATACAAAAAGGAGAATAGGTGAACCTTATGCTTTGCAAGAACAAAAAGATATTTTTGTTTCCATGTATCCACAATCGAGTACTTTGAAGAAACCTAAACCTAAATACATCCATCAAATAAAATATGAGTAAAACACCTCATGGAATTTAGGTCGTTACATATTAGATGACAACACATACATCAAGGAAAATAATCATAGTTGCAGTTTAATAGATAAAGTGGAACATATACCTTGACACAGCACGATAAAAAAATAATTGACATTAGGTGACCTTAATAGATGTGCATATCATCTCTATCTTAAACAATGAGCTCAACTTCAAACATTGCATAGAGCATTTTAAAACTACCACACTAAAGCTCCTATCTTTTTCATGTATTTGAACAAAACATACTCGACTATTAATAACTCAAAACTATATTAATTACATTTCAAATAAAGGAAAAGGGTTCACCTTTGCAGGATTACTCAGACATGCTCTCTGAAGCTTAGCCACCTGCAACACTTAAACAAGGTACATGGTAAATAGATCTCTTACATAGTTAAACTTGATATACAGAAACAAAGAATGTATTTTTAATATATGAATAAACTTGTAATACTGTAAAGAATCACAGCCACTTCTAAGAAATTGTAGTGCTTCTCTTGCTATGTATTCAGAACTCTTTTATTAAAAAGTCACACCTGCTCCAAATTTGTTGCAACTGCAAGAAATTTCTTCTCTTCCCCAAGAAATTTTAAATCCACGATATCCTCATTGTAACCTATAAGCCTCTTGCTAATATTTAAATCATATTTTCCTTCATCATTCTCACCCAGGTCATAAAAGAGAAAGTGTTGATCAGCAGTAACACACAACACTCCTTGAGCAAGGGGTAGTAGGAGAGCAGATACAAAGCCTCCCTTCATGTCATCTTTGTCAGAGCTAATGATTGCATTCGAGGACTTCTGTTCATATAAGCACAGAGCGTTGCAAACAATGCAAGGAAAATTGAGACCATTTACATGTATAAGCAAATGCTTTGGAGATTATGTTAAACTAAAAATACCATTCTTCAAGACAGAATAGCATAAACAATGATCTCAAATTTTCACTTCCATAAAATCATACTATAGTCAGTAACTAAAATTGGTAGATGTGGCTAACCAGCTTACCCTTCTGAATACCATATACGAACAATGCCATGTTCCCCTACAGTCAAAAAATACACTGGGGATGCGCCACTTTTCTTCTGATTCTCAGACAATGTTTGGCTTTGCTTCATAACAGACACCAGCCTAGAACCACTTAGGAGAAAACACACAGCTTCTAGTGGTTCATACATTGGTATTGTTTCCCGAAAGTGATAATCACGCAGGTCCCATATATTTACAACCTAAAATATGTATACAATGACAAAATTCAATACAAGATTGTTAAAATATAAGATGAACTAAAAAGACAGGAATATCAGCATGCTGGCATTTAACAAGGAGCAATCCAGAAAACACACCAGCATAGATTATGTTTATGACTAGTACAATCAACCAAATTATAGACATTTTCAATTGAAAACAAAAAAAATCTCAGCAAAACATTTTGATCAAGAATGGAATCTCAACAAAACACCCTTCAAATCACCAGTTCAGGGACAAGGACAAGTTTGAAGTGCCTATTAACCACTGTACCATTATACAAAATTTTTTTCTAAAAGATCATGTCCAAGCCATAGTCGAATGCTATATTTTTGTGTGCAATGCATGGTACTTTGTAAAATGAAGAAATCTCTATAAATAAATATAGCATCTTTGCATATAGACATCACAGACAACCCAAAACCACTCTGCATGCCTATCTCACCAATAACTAATGAAATTGAAATGGCCAATTGATTTATTAGTTTGCATATAAACTAAATAAAAACCTTATAACCTGCCAGAATTACCATTAGACAGTACCTTATCTCTACCAGCACTGAGCAGATTCCAGCCATTTTCAGAGATTGACAAACTTGTCAAAGTAGAAAAATGTTTTTCAAGCACAGAAATGCACTTCTTAGCTACAATGAGTAGGAGATCCAAATCATAGGGAAGCTAACATACTTTGCGTCAGTAAATAATGGCATTGTTACTTTTTCAAGGAGAAACAGTAACACTCAACAGATGGGCTGTAATGCTCTGTCCTGTGAAGAATATGCAGTCAAAATTTTAGTGAACAAACTAGCTAAAACTAGTGTTTCTTCCTGTGTTTCGAAGCTGTGAAGATAGGTGAGCAGTGCTGAGGAATTTTTTGTCAATATTGTGAGAGAGAAGGCATGTTGCATTAAGTTAATTTCTATGAATATATTCCTTTCCTGGGCCTGAGTCACAGCAACAAAGGTGCACAGGGTTTCAAGGTCGATGTACATGCAAAGGATAGAAGCACTTGTTATGGTGTTCATAAACACATGTGCAGAACACTTCTTATATATGGATAGACTCTATAGTATATTGCAAAAGAAGGGGGCACATTAGCTAGTGTAGCATGCAAAAGGAGCGCAGTCAAAACATAAACCTTGTCTTTTACCCATCTTTAAGCAAACCATGCAGAAGTTGAGTTTAAGTTCTAGTTTTAGGTTCTGAGCACTTAAAACTTCAGTTAGTGTTGAGTTAGCAGCCAATTTCAGTGGGAATTTAACACTTTCAGTTAGCAACCAGCAGATCTATAATGATACTGAGAATTTAGTTTTTTTGTGGGGAAGCAAGTTTACTTATTTCTGTTGACAACAGCAGTGTTCAATACCGACCTATCCAAAATAGGAAAATCATGCATAAAGGTATTCAATGGGACCTATGTGCATAGCACACAATTAAATTGGAAAATGACCTATGTGCAATCAAATACCAGTAAATGAAAGGAACATGATAAAATGAAGCATTTTCCAAGATTCAAAATAACCTACTAGCACACAATCGGTCTAAATCAGGGCACTATAATGGGAGACAACATACCCACTTTATAGTCGCAAGATAGTATGAGAATTCAACACCAAGATATCCAAAACAAAACAAAAAAACACGCATTTATAAATAACTTTCTCTATTCACATAGAGGTTTATGGTGGTGATAGTAGACAAGATATAATGATCCTTGTATTTGAAGATCCATTTATTTCTTGAAACATAGCTTGCACTGTTTCTACAATATTGTTAATTTCAATCATAAAAGACGATTTGAAATCCATGGATTTTTATTTAAATTTAATATTTAGATATCCACTGATAGAAAATGGCCAATGGGACTGGAAAAAAGTACATGAATCCAATTTTACAGGAGAAAAGTACAGGCCTGCCTGCGACAACATACTGAATCACATTAAAAATAAAAACTAGGAAAAATGACTCTGGAACCAACTTTTCAGTAGGATCAACAATGATAATTAAACAAAATAGTGACTCAATATGCCACAACGAATAACTTGCCTTTTCTTCTAGTAGGAAACTTACAAGGATGCATTTTCCAACTGTTTTGGTGGAAAATATTTGAAAAGCATGGCAACTGCAACAAGATATCTGCTGCTAGTCCTTGTCATGCTTTCTTCTGGGAATTAAATAATGATAGGCTATAGCCAAATAGAAAATATGACACAAAGAAATGTGAATTTACTTACTATGCTCTATTACAATTAACCTTCAATTGATGATATGTTCATGTTGGAACTAGTTATTAACTTCCTTCCATAAACCATCAGTGGAGTCCTGTGCAATGGCCAATAAAAAGTAACGCAGTGTCACCACATCATGTTTGTGCTGCTGGCTTCTTTGGTTATGGAAACAATAGCTGAGCAAAGAGGAGTTCATTCCATGTATCAGGCACTCCTGGAAGACACCAATGCAGACAATCCTGAGAACCACGTTTTGATCTGAGAATGTATTTGGATATATGTGACTCGTCCCTCAACTCTGAAACCCCAGTGATATCTAAACATTCAACCCTTGTGCCCCGCACAGTGTTCTCAACAGCTAGATCTCTAATATAGTGTTCAATATAAGCAAATTCTAATATAAGCAGTACATAATCATTTTAAGCCCCTTCTCTTTTACATATTTGGCTTTAATTTATTTGTCCCTGCTCTTTTACATATTGTCCTCCTTTTGCATATATTTTGTGTAATATAAGTAGTGTTCTTTCCAAAAAAATATTATCAAATATACTTTAATCTTATGTTTTGTTTTATTTAGAGAATTTGCCCTTACCCAGCTTGCATGTATGGATCTTATTATGCCTAATAATTATAGTTCCTCCAAAATGTGTGCATGTCTTTTATCAAGATTTCAACATTGCATGCACCATGTCTGCTCAAATAATTTCCTAAGTTATATCTTGACTGCAAAGATGCTCAAATAATTTGCAAGATACTTGTAACAGCTCTACTTTTAAGCTTTTCAAGCAATTAGACAAATGCAGGGCTCAAGTACTCCATGGAGTTTCTTTCAAAATAGGATGCAAACAAAAACTTTCTCATGATACAATGTGATACCTAAAGTGAAAGGCAAGCCTAGAAAGAGAATAATCTTGTAGATATGATGGAATATGTGTTGCAAACTTGAAATTAGTTAGCATTTCAGCTTTTCTTCAGCATCCCTACTGCTTGTGTTCTTCATTTTCTTTTCATTGCCATATTCTTAGGAGCTGGATTCAAAACAAATGCAATTTGCACTCACAAAATATTTGGAGCTTTCGTGTTACAATATAAAAATGCACATAGATGAAGGGTACAAATGGACATGTAGTGGACAGTTGGTAAATATCAAATGCATAACATTTTTTGAACTCATCTCAAATTGGGTCCACTATATTTTGGTTGATGCACAGCAAATTAGCTCCATGTGTGCTTCTCTATCTCTAGGACTATGGGAATAATATCTGTCCCATGATCTAAATTGCATGACATAGCATTTTATATATTTAGGGCCAGCATGGCTTCAATGAGATCAAACTTCTTCTGGGGTCCTTTGATTTCTCATTCAGGCTGATAAGCAAGTCATTACAATCTATTACTTTGCTAGAGGGTATTTATCTGTTTAAAAACTGGCACTTTTAACTCTATTTTGTCCTTTGAAATGACAAGATTATAGAAGGCATTGATTGAATGCAGAGATGGCTTCTAGCAAGAGAGAAATTTCAAAGAGAACATAAACATGGATTTACTTCGAATTTTTTAGGTGAATGAAAAAATGACTAGTACAGAAGGAAAAGCAAAGAGGCCCATCAGATTCATCAACAGTATTCTTGTTGGTCACAGTTGTGTTTTATAAACAATAACTCTAAGTCACTTATAATCATTTACATTTTCAATATGGGATACTCTGTCCATCATCATAATCAGAGTGAATTCAGAGATGCAGAAACTTATTGCACTCATTACCTCTACAATAGTATACACCAAATAACTAATTTTTAATGTTGGTTAAATGTCTATAGTCCTTACAAAATGAAAATAAATTTATTACCAAATGTCTTCCACAAAGATAGGATAGAGATATATTAGTATCCTTGGGTTATATGTAGGCGGTGTGTAATTTCTAGTAGAACAGAAATACAAAGTCATTGAGCATATAGCTAAAAGGCCAACCAAGTGCACATGCGAAGCTGATGTAGGCTGACCATAAACTTCGTGTTACCTAAATTATTGATTATGAGTATCATGAGTCTGTAAACGATTGGGGCTTACAAGCACAAAATGTTATGATGATGTTGTCATTTAGCATATGGCTTGGGTAAACCTTAGTTTGGAATGTGTATCTGCCTCTATAAATGGCGTAGTTTAAAAATGCAAAGTTTTTTATATTTCTAATAATCCTATATATTCCAATAATTACCATTCCATGAGTGGAAGTATTTGAGTTTGGTGATAACTTAATTATCATCCATCATATTCGTTGGCAGGATCTTTTCAAGGACCTATGGCACAGATCAGTGGGTAAAGGTAGGAAATATTTGCAAGGAAACTTCTCTTGGTGTTTGACAAACAAATATTTAAATGCGATGACTCAAACAATAAGAAGATAAGGAACATAATAGAAGGATGATCCACATGCAAAAGATTTAAAATCCAAAAACCCCATTCTCTAAAGATTGACAAAGCAATAATTATAGGTTGCAAATAGAATTCCAATGCCCAAAGCAACTGCACCCACACAGGGACAGGACAAGGATACCTTATAGTCTGACTATGAAATAGCATAAATAATTATTTACCAATAAGAAAGACAGTTTTTCAAGACCTTGATAAGCCACAAGAAGAAATAAGGTTCCAAACAATATCTAGAATATTCAAATTATTGCTACATTATGTATCTATAAGTGAAAGGTAAGCATATATAGATCAGGTTTGAGCTTCAAACTTTGAAATGAACATCTAAAAAAGATTGTGAAAAATTGCATTTTCCAAGGGCATGTCAATTTCATCCACGACATCAGTTTCTGCCAGCACATGTCTCCAAACTGCAATCATTCCAAAACAGAGATTGCTATCAAGTTACATTCTGGGGCAGTAGTGGGGTACATTACATTCTGGCCTTTCAAAAGAACATAAAATGTAATGGTATAAGTGCAACCATACAAGAAATCAGAATCCTATTTGACCTTGTATTTTGAATATATTTATCAGATGCATTTTGTCTTCAGCTGTAGATTGATGTTAAAATGGCCGGCTTTTAGAGAATGTTGGCAAAGGCTTATAATTTTAAATATTAGATTTTAATACCATTTTTGTGAGTTTTGTTAGCATATTTACTTAATTTCAAGGAAGTGCTTCAGACCTTATAGGCACAATCAGCTTGCCTTAAGGGAACAAGTTTTCGGGAGACAATATTGAATATACACAAAACGATTAAAATTGTCCATTTTGTATACCAGTTGCCACATCAGTATCTGAGATATCTCTATTCTGAAGATAGGACTTTAAATATTAGTTGAATAGATGCAGTACTTATAATCTAATGAAATAAGAAAAATTAAGATGTGATACTATAACTACAAACTAGTTAGATGCAAATACATAACAATTTGTCAACAGTAGATAAAAATTTTAAAAAATAAGATAAGGTCTGATTATTCAAAGTTCTATGTCATATGCGTGATAATGTAAAGGAACAAGATAATTTAGTTTTTAAAACCTTCATGATATGATCTCTTTCTTTCATCTATTACTGCTTCAAAATTCAATAGAAACAACAGTCTCCCTTTGAATATAGATGCAGTAAAGACAACACTATGGAGTTAGCAATTTGCTATATTGATGGGATTTGTTAGACAGACTACGATCAAGAGACAATGAGTTTAAATATTAAGTAATCTTCAGAAAATTCTTATGTCATTTAGTCAAAATATTTTTATCTTATCTACTTCTTAAATCTCGCTTTCTTTATATGCCTGCCACATGATCAGGTCATCACCCATCTTATTCCCTAATAGTGATTTTTAAGGGAAAGGTTAGCAAACCTGTTAATATAAGGTGATCACTTTCTGACAAATGAGTAAATGAAAACCTTTCTAAAAAACTCCACCTTTGATCAAAGTAGTTCTTAGGAGGAGAAAAGGACCCTCTTTGGGGTCTACATTGACCAGCTGGAATCCTTCATCCACAAGCACATTAAGGTTGGAAATGGCTGCATGTTGCCTCATATATCAAGTGTTGATTTCCCTGCTCCTTTCACCAATGACTTAATATTTATGGCCTCTGCTCTTGGGGATCTACAAAGACAAATTAATGCCCTGGCCAGTTTTTGTGACCATCAAAAGTTGAGGATCAACCTAGGCAAAACATGGTCATGATCTTCAATGCATTGAGGATATTTCTCTCTAACCTACAGTTCTACTTTTCGGGCCCTTGCTTCAAATTGCCCCACGGATCGTGCACAAGGTTAGTTCTTAGATGCCTTGCACAAGATTGGTTCTCATAGGCCTTTCAATTTCTTCAATCAATGACCATCTCCCTTGAGTGTCTTCCCCCCATCATGTACTCCCTAAACATGTTAGGCCATCTCTAACTGACTAGACAAGAACTAAATCATGCCATTAGAGAGGACATCTACAAATTGTATATCTAAGTTACTTGGACCTCACCTCTGAAGAGCCTAGATTCAAAAATGTTTTTTCTATCTGGACCATTTCTTGGAGTTGTGAGATGGCATCATCATACATCCCCCATTCATGTAAAGGCATTGGATGCATTACTCAATATCTCTATAATCTAACTCCAACTTGGCCCTCATAGACTATAGGTGGAGACCAATCAACATATTCATTAACCAAACAAGATTTTTTAGATGAGCCACCTTCAAGAGTCAAAAATACAAGTGCACCTCATTTTCAAGTGTCCCTTCTACTATGAGATCACAAGGTGATACCACTACCTCTAAAGGGACTCAAGGATATCCCTATCTACTTACTTCAAGTATGAAGATCAAAGATGCCTAACCCACATATTGACAAACTCACCAGCAGATATATAAAGAATGAAACTAGTTCTGCACAGTGACTAGAACTGTGTTTGATATTTTAATTTGATACACTAGGAACCAACCGTCACATGTAGGTATCAGATCTGTGGAATGTATACATAAGAAATTGTACATTGCAGATTCAGATTTGATGGGATGGCTAGAATGAGTTTCCATATCTCCACGTTTACAAAACTCAGTGAAATGTGAATGTGTGGGGAACACTAGGCCATTCATTCCCCCAATGCCCTAAAATCAGAGACACCTGGGTGTTCCCCCAAAATTCAACTTTTGGAATTTATAAATGTATTTAAAAAAAAACTAAAATGCATTTCTAAGTCGTCTTACCTAATAAACCTCCCTCAAGTGATTTTTCATTTGCATGTGAGCATTAGAGTGATTTTTCCATTTAGTGATCCTGTATCACTGATTAGTATCCCTTGAATATTATAGATTCAACAAGAAATAGAATGGTGATGGATAAATCATGTTCTCTACAACTTGTCTGCCAATGCAAATATTTATTAACTTATTCCACGTTTCCATGACATCATTCATGTTTATGAATCTGATTCAAACCATAAATCATGTGTCATGCTTTTCATATCATATTTAAATATGTTCATCGTTAAGTTGTAACACTTACCCCACCGGAGACTGGTCGAGCAACAAGCAGCGAGGTGATCAGGCTTATATTAACACAGAGACCCTGGTTTAAATTTTTAAAACCCCAAAGTGGATGCGGATGAGGCCAGGTTCAAGTCCTGGGTGATTTTGACGGCATAGATGCACCCCCCATAGTGCAGCAGCTTAGCCAAAAACACTCTATAAGACATATTTATCAAACCAAAAAAATAGGTTTTAACAGAAAAAAATTAGATATATTATTTATGATTTCATATATTTATATCTTTATGTTTATACTTTTTAGGATTTCAGAGACAGGGTCCCCTGTGATAAGGATCAACGTCCCCTATTTGGGGTGTGTCACCTCACATCCCTTGGATGCACTTCCCTGCTCTCGCATCCCCACCGTCTCCTTAACTTGGTGGAACAATGTAAATGTGCATCCTTTCTATTACCGACAACCCCACATACTTTTTTGAGCCCCATGCTTACACACAATCCATAAAACTGTGTTGAGCTCCACCAACTACTGAAATATTAACATTTTAAACGAATCTTGCATTAAACTTACCAATCTCTCACCATGTAAGTATGTGTATGGCACTTTTTGATGCATCATTTCAGCCTAATCAATTCTGTAACTGATCTTGGCACTTCTAGAAGCTGACATGTTAACCAGTTTCTTATGTGGACCAGTTAACTGTGGCATATAAGCAAATTAGTTCTATGACTATTACTGGTTAGTTATGTACTGAGACCAGTTCAACCATGCCTTAATGTCAGATAAGCTCGAGGATTTAGCTACGTTGACCCTTAAATCTATGACTATGGTAAGCATTTGAACTTTGGCTGATTTGCATTAATTCCAAGAGCTTACAGTCAAAATGTCAGGCAAAACAAACAAGGATCTAATATGCAATTTAACACTAAGCTGCCACTGCAACATCAAACCAAGATTATTATCCTTCATAAACTCTAAGAAAAGCAAAGAAAACTTTATTAATTAGACAAGCCTGAAAAACAATTTTATACTATTGCATCTCAGCCTACCAATGAAAATGTACAAAATGCTTACTTAAAAAGGAATTTCAGCTTCTCTGTCATGCGACAGCCAAAGCGCTCTGCAAATTCTCCAGACAGAGTGATTGGCATCCCATTGCCACTTACCAAGTCTGCAAAGCATTCAAACCTTTCACTTTTAAAAATTAGGTGACATAGTAAAGAACAGGCAAACAATACCTTATATTACCTGCCAAACAATTATGTTTTATGTTCAAAGAAGAACAAAATCCTGAATTATTAATGTTGATAGTTGTAATTTGTTTAATACAAAGTTTGAAATAGCTGAATTGGCTGTATTTATAATCATTAGCGAGCTTTTCTATCCACAGATTGCTATAATAGTAACCAATATCAAGCACAATTCTTGAAATGAAACATGCAATGTGCTGGCAATGTGGCAGACAGCTTGCAACCTAAGCATTCAGCTATACTAACACCTTCAAGCCAAATCTTATCACAAAAGGAATAAAACATGAATTTTGTATGGCAATTTATGTGCGCTGGACCTTTGCGTAGGAAAATATTCAAGAAATGACTCAATCCTTGCAAGCAAAATTAGCCATCAAAGGCATTTTTTTTGTAATTGAAGAACCGTTTAAGCAGCATGTGTTCAAGTAAAAACATTTTCCTCTGACCAACAATGGGGCTTTTTGTTTCACTGGTAAGGTCGAAAAAATTTAAGCCATCCACCAAGGTTCTGTCCTAACTATGGTCTGAGCCATGCTCATGGAAATTCAAAAAGGTACGAGGATGGGTGCAAATCCCAAGAAGTACTTGGAGCATGCTTCTCGTAGCAAATTCAAACAAGAAAATGAACATTTTCCTATGCCTGGTAAATGTAATAAATGCCTACTACATCATAACAATCTTAATTTTGTGTTAACTTATCAACAGACTTTCAATGGGAAAAATGGCAAACCCTGCTCATTTTTTAAATAATTTGTAAGAAATAAATGAAACACAAAATACATTAGACAACGGAATAAAGGTGACATTACCTTGTACAGACTTCAGCTTTTCATAGATATTGTTGCCATTATCCTGCCTCAAAGGTTTCATGCAATTTGTATTCTCCTGCATTGAGTCAACAGGATTACAGGCAGTGAGAGTAATTGATTTCACTTCCCCTTGCAATTTGTTGCCAGGGATGTCTAATTTTAACTGACAACTAGGAGACTTGCCATCAGTTTTATTCCTAAACCTTTTTCTGCGAGAATCTCCCTTCTGGGTAGTTACGGGTTTTCTCTTGCGTTTTCGTTCCACCGATTCTTCTTCTTCGAAACTCTCATTTTCTTCGCTCTCATTGTCATCGACACCAACCACATTCTTCACATTTTTACCCCAATATTCATCAGAGTCATCCTCCCCTGAACTTTCATCCTCAATATTGCTCAGACGAACGGTCAAGAAAACTAACAAAGAACCAATTGTTTGAAAGGACGTTCAATAAACTGATTGAGGAAGATTCATAACGCCATTGAAGCATAATTTCGAGGGAGATCCCGGTGAGGGTTATCGATATTTTGACTAGAGGCGTAGCAACCTGATGACAAAACCCTGATATTACTGGGGCTAACTTCTTGTGGATGAATTTTGGCGGGAAGCACTATTGGTCAATAAAAGATTAATTTTCTTATTTTCATAGAGAATGGCGTATTTGTATGGAGAAAAAAGTACTAAAATAATTATCTAAATTGGAGGTTCATGATCTATATTCTTCTTTGGATGTAAGGTATCTAGTAAGAGAAGTTATGATAATCTTTGTCATGTTTGAAAAAAAAACATAATAATACAAAACTAGTAAATGTTTTTTATTGTTTCAAAAATAATTCAATAAATAGTGTGACCTTCTACTTGTCTTAACTAATTTATTGATACCTTATCTATTGTTAATCAATTTAATTGTACTATATCTACTATATTTCAAATGGTATGTGAAGTGCTTTACAAACTATCCTACTAACCAAACATATATGTAAACCATGTATTAACATTGGAATTTGAGGAGGAGTTTGCTCATGAGAGGTCTTTCCACCAAACTTGGAGGTATGGGCCTCCTTTGTTGATTAGATCACGATGTGCCCCTTGTTATACTATTACCTCCTCCATTTCTCTCCACAACTTTGGCCCATATAATCCATTGGAATGTAAAGGAGGAGAGTTCAAATGTGGCACTTCCCTTGCCAGTTTCCTTTATGCTTCCAACTACTCCACTGTCTCCAGTAGCCCTTTGGACTTCTCTTCCACTTCCTCAAGCCTAATGTTGTTAAATTTTCCTATAATGGGTGTCCTCTAATGTCTTGATTTCAAGCTTTCCAATTGGGATTCCACTTCCTCCATTCACTAGTTCCATGAGTATTTTTAGGCTAAAATTTTATCATTCCAATATCAATTAAATTCAAAAACAATAAATTGAAAAAAAAATGGGATGGACATAGATTGAAACATACTTTGTGCCATTGAAGCCTTAAACACGGTCACCTCGAGTTGGAGTGAAATGTAATATTATAAGGATGCCTATCATATGGTAATGAAAGGGGAAGATTGTTCTACATTGGCACCCACCACTTCAAGTTGGTGCCAAAACCAAAATTGTTAAACTACACTAATGTGGTGTCGTGAATGAAAGTTTTTTTTTTTTACTTGTTTTGTTTTTTAAATTTTGTTTTATTATTATTATTATTATAATAAATATATAAGTTAATTTTTTTCTTATATATATTATTAATATATAGTAAAAAAAATACTTAGTAACATTTTCTTTTTAAGTTTATAATACAAATAGTTTAATAATTAATATTATTTATATATAAAATATTTAAAAACAAATGTATATTATAGGTATATTTGTATAGTTATTATCAAATATATAAGCCATAGCTCACCGTTAGGACATTTTCATAGATAATTTGGTGTCAACAATGGAGTTGTGACATATGAGGAGGTTTACAAATTACTAGGTTCTAGGGGTCTTTAAATCCATGTGCACTCTTAGAATTTAGTAAAATGTAGAAATTCATTGTCAAAATTGTAATTTTCCATTGCCAAAGATCCACAACTAAAAATGACCAAATAAATGACCAATTGTTATGTGGTCGTTTTTAGTCTAGATATCCCGTGACAAAATTTGGTCATTTATCTTGGTCTTTTTTAGTTTATTTTTATCCCGTGACCAAAAGTGGTAATTTATCTTGGTCTTTTTTAGTTAGCCCAATTAAATTTATCAATTTTGGTCATTTATCCCTTGAAAAAAATTGTGGTGACCAAAATTTTTGGTCTCCTGGTCACTAATCTCTCATTTTGCACTAATGTCATTCTATTTGTGGCTCAATCCCTGCAATGGAACCATTTGTTGGTGAAGCCCACCAAAAAAGCTTCATCGACAGGGGTTCCCACTCTGTCGATGCCCTGCAGCACAATCTCCCTAAGCACTGGCTTAGACAGGTTTTACCCTACCCAACAACGTCTGTGGCGCAGACGAGGTCTCTTCTGAGGCATTTAAGGGAGGGCTGTCAAAACTGAGTTTTTGATAGTGGGGAGCAAGGACATGGTTATACAAAAGAGGAAGATCATAACTTATTTGATCCTCACATAGTATCAAAATATCGCCGCATTATTCAAGGAACATTATAGCACATCAAGCATAAGTTACAACAACTTAAAACCAACAGATCATATTAATATAGTAGGAAGAAGCTGAATCACATCTATAACATGTCATTTTAACAAACCAAAGTCGTAGCATCACGATAGATCAATAACAATAGATAAGAATTGAGCCATACGCATCGCATCATATTTTAATCTTGTGCAAATACGCCACATTACATAATCCTTATCCAAAAATTGAGAGTGCATACATTAGAAAGAAGCCTAGATAAAATCACAGTCAAGACAGGAAAATCTCCATAAAATAGATCGCACCAGATCGTACCCCTTACAATTGCACAAGCATTACAATTGTTCACAACTGCTCACCTATGACTCCTCTCTATGACTCTCCAAAATGGATCTATAAATAGGCTTATGTATTTACATCAAGGGTCCACTAATAACTAACTTCTAACCGCTACTGACCTATTGCAACAAAACTTGGTCAAAATATACATAAAATATTCAAGAATGGTTATTTTCTCGCTTATCGCGTCAATCTTCCCTTGCGCAGTACCACGTGAGATTGCACAACTTCCACAATGATGCACAACTCACTCCCTCCAAACCCTTTTGTATAAATAATAGATCAATTCTATGTGCAATGATGCTAAAAAGAAGCACAAGAAATAGATCTTCCTACTAAGAATTCTCACAAGCATACACAGGAAAAATAGAGAGAAGAAAAGAGACTGAATCACATGAATAAAGAGATGAATATTGGTGTGTATCCTTCCTTTTAATAATGATGAATAATAGTGTACATAAATAGTACATCCCTCATAGGAAAATCGAATTGTATGGAAACAACTCATAAAGCTCAAAAATGATGACTTACCAAAATATAGCAAAACCCCCATAGGTGGATAAAGCACTTACTAAATCTATCAAGGACCTCACGAGTTGGAAAAAGAATGAGTGAGTTGTCAAGGAGATGGAAATAACATGCTAATCCTAGAAAATGGAGAAAAACTAATGGAGGATGGGTTGGAAACAAATGCTCCCAGTTTCCTAGTTGACTAGCTTTTATCTTATCCATAGAAAAATAGGAAAAGTAGAAAAAGCAGAATAAAGCAGAATCTGCTGTAAAGGCATATATAATAATTATAGATGGTCAAAAGGTGGTCAAGCTCAACCCATAATTGGAAATAAATCATTCCTAGGATATAGATGGCATGTATTGACTTTAAGGTGCAAGTGGATGCCAACTAATTAAACTAGTGGGTGAATAATTAATAAAATAATGATTAATTATTTTATCCTAAGTTGTGAGTGGGTTTAATATATTCCTACACCCCCCTATAAGTATGAATTTATGATGGCATGAAAAAAAAATATGGATGCATATGGATGCATATAGGGCCCAGCAACAAGGCTATGGTCACCCTTTAACAATTATTATGTCCAGAAAACTGAGGAAAGAGGCAAAACCACATGGGGAAAATCCTCCCTCAAGATAGGACAAGGCACAAAATTTGAAATATGTATTCGACATATCTTCATCTTCACTTTAATGAGCTGAATGAACTGCTTTTGGATGAAGGACTTTTTGAAGAAATCATGAACTCCATGATCATGCGCTGGAGTGTAGAAACTGCAAGAAGGAAGAGGAGAGACTCATTGTATCTCATCATCTGATGAAGTAGGGGAATTATCTGAATGCTTCTTGCTGCTGTCAAACTCTGATTTACAAACATAATCTAAAATGGAAAATATATCTGTGCATACTCCTTCCCAAAGAGTACAAAAGTTAAGACAACTTATTTCACACCCAATTCCCTGAATAGCTGCAAAATTGTGATGTGAATCACATGTAAATATTCCAATATAATGTAGCACCTGTATAGATCTGATATGAAGCTTATAAAACTCTGATATATCAGAAACATTAGCATATGGAACAGAAAATACAAAGGCTTCAGTGGCTCCATGAGGATATAGGGCTAGACTAGGAAAATTATGAACAACTGGGGAAAATTGATAGGTGTAAAAATATGAATGATGGATGGGCTTAAGATATGACCAATAAGTGTTTATAACAGATCCAAACATGTTTAATATCAGTCCAAATATTCCTAAGGACATGGATAACCAACCACTAAAATTTACGAAATGTTGGGGCACGCACCTTAACGGTCCTTAAGTTAGGTAACTCCATGGGGTTATGAGGGTTTGTAAGCGGAGTTACAACTCAAAATAGTCTTAGGGGTGTTGGGGTTGAGTCAAAACCCTCTTTTTGTAATAACCCATGATTTAAGTCCATGGTTTTGTAATAGTGCGTTGTATAAATAGGCACTCTTATAAATAAGTCAGGTTAGGCTTTTTATGTAAAAGGAATTGATGCGAAGCTAAGGCTAATTTTGTAAGAAAAGGTTAAGTCCTAGCTATGTGCCTGGATGACCTCTGCAGCTGTGTGCGCAGAGAGTTTTTGGGTGATTAAGGAAATCTGTAGCTGTGTGCACATAGGCCTACAACTGTGTGTGCGGATTTGAGGACTTGAAGGGATCTGCAGCTGAGTGCGCAGATCAGAACTGTGGTTTTTGTAGAAAGTTGATTAAAACATAGTTCTGTGGACGTAACCCCTACACTAGGGGTTAACCACGTTATATCTTGTGTCGTGGTTCTGTGTGTTTTTTCTGTTGTCTTCTTTCATGCATTAATATCTATATATCTGATAAGTAAAGATCATTGCTAGATAATAACTTCGCTGTGAATTCCCAGTAAAGGGTTGCGCAAGGCACTGTTTGTTTATCTAACTATGAAGCTAAATAAGTGAATGTTAAGCTCTGTGATTTATATTTATAATCTATTAAAAGCTAAAGGTATAGTAATATCCCTCTTTTGCTTGCAGAAATCTAGTTCTGTGGAACCCCATAGCTGTTTCGGCTGAGACTGCAACCTGTTCGCAGGTTGTTGCTGAAAGGTCCAACTCTGTGGGTCTTTTTTTGGTGCAAAATTAATGGTATAAATCCTGGGTCTGCCCTATATCCCAACAAATTTGTTCCGTTTTCTGTTGAACTCAGTATCTGGTCAAGAGGGGTTTACATCGTACCTCAAGGGCTATGTTCTGGAGGCCCTCTGTGTAAGAAATTGGTGATTGGCTTGATGAGACTTATCTAAAATTTGTTGAGCAAGAGAACAAAGATCCGCGTCGTAGTGCAAACGAATTTTTACAAAGGTATGTTTTTTGTGACGTTTATGAAATTTTCTTTGGTAGTATCCACATAGAGTTGCACCAGTGGTTATCCAGGTTAACAGAGCGAAGGACGAACTTCCAAGAATGAGATTTTCTATCTTGGACCCTCGCACGAATTAATATACTGAAAAGGGTGAACAACGAGATCTCCCGTGCTGTTGATTTCTGGACAATGCGAACCCTCGAAGCATTTGTGACGGAGTTCGCCATCGACACGAGTACTTCCTTTAGTGAAGCCGTGCGACAGTTTTTCAAAGGACCAAGGGGTAAGTTCTTGAATTCATTTAGTTTCAGAATTAAAATGCTATTATCTGAAAAAGCTATACTGCTAATTGAATCAGACTGTTAGATTTCGTATTACTAACCTATGTTTGCAAGTGAAAATACCTTCGACGAGCAAAGCGGTTTGCTGCGAAGTGGCAAAAGGTACAAGAGAGATTTTAGATCCTATTCCCAGGGTCAGCATACTGAGTATTCCCCTGAAAATCCCGCAGCATCAGAACCCGAAGAAACCCCTTCTGTTGGAAACCCTCCTGTAACACCGCAGCGAATACCTATTATCCCTGAGAACCCATCGCAGTCTGAGAGTCAACCTAGCCCAAGTATTCCTGTCACAGGTCAGCCTACCCCAGTAAGTTCCCCCCCGCCTAATTCCAGTCCCCCTCCAACCCCCCTAGATCCACAATGGCCCACATGCATGATGAAATTAAGCTACCTTTCTTCAAAGGAACTGGATCCGAGGATCCATAACAGTTCTGGTTTTTATGTGAAGCAGTGTGGACTGCTAAGACCGTTACGGATCAAGATACAAAAAGAGCGCAGCTGGTTACTTCATTCAGAGACCGTGCTCTGACTTGGTTCATGAAGTTTTCCAGCACTCAGAACCATTCATTGGCTAATATAAAAGCAGCAATGATAAAGGAATTTAAGAAGCCAAAATCAGAGTCGCAGTGTATCACTCAGTTAAAAGAGATTCAGCAGAGGTGCGGAAAATCAGTGTGGGACTTTGATCAAAGATTCAAAGTTCTACTAGACCAAGTCAGTTTCACCATTGGACCTGCGCAACACAAGGAATGGTTCATTTCAGCATTGTTACCGCATATCAGAACTCCACTCATGCAACAGAAGGTTGCTGACCAGCAGGAGGCCCTGGAAATCGCGATGAAACTTGAAACTGCTCCTGTCGAAGATAATTCTGGTATTGCTCAAATCCAGGCGCAGTTGGCAGCGATGGCTCTGGAGCTACGCGATATGAAGAAAGGAAAAATCGGTCGCGAAGAGGTTTGGTGTACACAATGTCGGACAGAAGGTCATGCCAAGGAATAGTGTCCCGTGGTAAGAAATTACCTGAATACTGGTGCGCCAAACCTGTTTAATCCGCAAGTCCTATATTGTGAGCTCTGTAGAACGGCAGGCCAGCATCGACCTGAAGACTGTTATCTATTATAGAGGTATGGGCAAGTAACTAAGAACTCCTATTGTAAATTATGTAAGTCTGTAGGCCATAATGAAGATGAGTGTCACAGTTATGACCTCATACGAGAACGCACCTACGACACCTATGGGGTACAAAATGAGGGATAGAGAAATGATGGCTATGGTTACTGTGGTGGTGCATCCAAAAGAGGTTCTTTTGGAGGTCATGGTCAAGGTGGTATGGCCAGAAGAGGAAGAGGCCAGGTGGTGTGTTACAACTATAACCAGGCCGGGCATTTAGCGAGAGACTGTCGGAACCCAACTACGACATGTCGGTATTACCGAGTAGTAGATCATGTGATCAAGAAGTGCCCGCAATTGATAGCTAAGATTCAGGAAAGAAATAGTGTCCCTACCTAGAATATTCAAATGATTTCCGTCGAGCAAAGACCTACCCCAGCCATTAATGTTGTTACCCAGAGTGGAGCTACAACGGAAGCACAGAACAAGGAGAAATAGCCTGCCGAGGTTTGGGTTAGGAAGGCCCCAGAAAAAATCCCTGCACGTGATGTCGACAGAGAAAAAGAGACATTGATGGCAGCCACCAGAGACTTTGCTGACCCCAACACGTCTGTAATACCTGCGCAACACCCTCAGAAGCAGTCGCAGACGCAAGAAGCTTCAACAGACAAAGTAAGTACACTGTCCTCCTTTTTACAGAGTTGTCTGAAGCTCCTCTGAAATCAGAATGCTTTAAGTGAGTTGCAGAAATTTATTGCTTCCTGCGAACCTCAGCATAGTTCTGGTCAGGTAAAAGCTGTTAATAGAGTTAGGAGGACTGGCAGGGAAATGAGATTGAATGCTCAGATAGGAGAGTATGATATGACTGTTGTTATCTTAGACCTAGGATCAGAGGTCAATGTCTTAACTAAGAAAACATGGGAACAAATATGAAAACCTACCCTTGATTGGTCCCCTATACAGTTGAGACTAGCCAATCAGAAGAAGATTGTGCCCCTAGGAAGACTCCCTAGTGTACCAGTAGATATTGATGGAGTCAGTACCTTAGCTGACTTTGAGGTAATTGAAATAATTGATGACAACAATCCCTATCCCGCACTACTAGGAATTGAATGGGAAATAGAGAATGATGCAGTCATCAACCTGAAGAAGAGACAAATGACTTTCGAAGGGAAAGGCATGAGAGTCATAGTCCCATTGGACCCTTCTCAAGGAGAGAGATACATAGAGCCAGTACAAGATGAATACCATGATGCTTTGGACCACATCTACAATATCACAGCTAAGGAAGAAGATTATGTTGATCCTACTGCCGAAGGTATCATGGATTGGTAGTGTGACAGCTCCTGCATGACAGATTCAGATGATGGGTTAGAAAACTGACAGAATAGACTTTATGAGCTGCATGGACATAGATGTGCCAGAATTACCAAATCTATTCGATGGCTTGGTGCACAGGTAAGAGTCCTACCTAATTCTGATGACTTGTCCAACCCAGAACAGTTTATTGAACAATTCTCAGACTAGATACCAGATCCACAGAAATGAGAGACTTTGGATTTAGTATTCAGACCCCCAGTAGCCAGATGGAGGGATAACCATAAGAAGTACATTCCTAGTTGGGAAGCTTGTCAGAAATCTCTTCACCTAATATTTGTGGATCAGCTCCAGGAGGTGCGCAGCAGGTTCGATGGGTAGAGCGGCCCTCAAGAACACTTGGAGCATTGTTATGAAGCATGGAAACATGTACCTCGACGGGTACACAAGCTTATACATATCCGGTCACCTGTAGCAGAGAACTGGTATCCGGCAGTCGGGCTTCGGCATGCTGATATGTCTGGTGACAAAGAAATAACTAAGTACTGACCTGCGGGATTGAAGCTCACAGCTTGGTCACAGAATTTGTCCGGATGTGCCAAAGGTCAATATGGTGTCGATGTTCCTTATTGTGACGCAGCTGCAGCCCAAAATCCGACCGTTGGAACACTACTGATTTGGCGGCGCCGGTACTTTAATTGCCTTAACTTTCTGTCCTAATGATATCCGCTGAAATCTAGCACCGTGGAAATAGGATCTCTGTCAGATTTGGCACCTTTAATGCACATTTATGGCAGATTTGGTTGATGGATTGTATATGAAGACACCCGGGTATGGGGAAATTGCATTCCGCATTTCCGTGAGTTTCACAATTGAACCCATGTCAGCTGATCATGAACTCCAGGACCTATTGAGAGAATTTGAACAGACTGGTCTTCAACATATCTTCGCCCCCTAACCTGAGCCTGTAGCCCGTGAAGAGACTCTACCAGCACCGACTCCGCCAATGCAGACACTATTTTCCAGGAAAGAGTTTAAGTCTAAAGTTCGTTCTAAGCGAAACGAAGACCGCCACAAACAATCCAGGAAAACATCGGAGGATCCCAGAATGGATCTGCCTGGTTCAACAGAGATCCCAATTGAAGGAGAGGAGAACATTGCACCACAGCGGCCACCTTATCTTCAGCCTATTCGACCAGGAGTTAAGCCACCTCGGCGGAATTCTAAGTTCACTATATGCACCCCCTCGCTTCCCCCAGGTGTGCAGCTGGTTGGAACAATGACAGGGAAAATAGATCGGCTTAAGTATGCTGACCACGACATAAGTGACCGTGGGAAGTTTCCACAATTCACACCTGCCCAATATTTGCATTTCATTAAATATGAAGAAACTAGGGAGACCTTATTGGAAGTAAAATAGTGGGCTGTTGGCTTGGATCTAACTAGTTTGCTGACAATGCTCGATGTTCCCCATTTTGGTCGTAGCACACAGGTCGCCATCGTGGTCAAGCAGTTGTTGGCATTAGTGCATGACGGCTACCTATGGATCGGCGACAAGAAAATTATTATTAATGGTGAGCTCATTCATAGGATCACAGGCTTACCAATGGTAGGGCCTGATCCGAGGATAGAATTTCCCTCAAAGCACGAAGATACAAAGCTCGCACAAAGCATGAAGGAGCGCTTTGGCCTGACGAAGGGGAAACGCGGGTATCACACTTCCGCGATTCAAGAGCAGAAAATTCGCTTCATAGCTGAGCTCTTAGCATGCAAAATTATGCAGAAATGCAGACCAACTGAAGTGCCTGCCCCAGTCATCAAAATTGCTATCAACTACGCTGAAGGCTATAGCTACAACTGGGCAGCGTATATTGCGAAGGAATTCCTTGAAGATGCTCGCGATGCGCAGGAGAAAGGTAGGCCCTTCCACTACTCATGGTTGATTGTCCTCATCGCATTGGTAGGATGGCAAGAACCTACTGAAGCACAGTTTACTGTTGTACCAGCGCAGATGCCTAGCGCAGCCAGGTACGCATCGTTGTGGGTTTCATAAGATAAAACCCACCAACAGATGACAAACTATGTATTTTCCTTTTATATGATGAGTATCTCGTATGAGATTATAAAAACCCCACGGCTCAGTAATGAGTTATTCTCTTAGTATGATCGAGCAGTCAATTTCAGGGCCGATATGCACCATATTTTTATCCAGGCTTGCACAGATAAGAAGCATCAATGGTTTAAGTTGCCATATGTAGTGACTAAAGATGACATCCTTGCAATAGTATAGCAGTGGCTGGCAGAATGGTTAAAAGACGCAGGGACAAAACCTAAGATTCCTATCCCTCCTGTCACTAATATGGGCAAAGGCCCCAGTCACATGCAGCAGTAAGAACCCCCCGAATATAGTGACGAACAAACTGAGTCACAGCAGATTGAAAGCGACCAGGGAGGAGATGGTGGAAATGAAGACGAAGCAGAAGAAGAAGAAGACTCAGTTAAAACTACCTCAGACCCTAATAGGCAACATAATTGCAAGACACCGGACGTAGAGGAAGTAAACAAACCATCGTCGTGAAAGAAAGTGAAGGCATCAAAGGATAAGAATATTGACGAAGTGCCCGGTGTGACAAGTGCGAAGCTTGATGAGGCTTTGTCAAAGTTCACCGAAGTTCTCACTAAAAAATGGTCAAAGTTTGCAGCTGTGCATCTGGATGCCATCACCAATGTAGAAAAGCACATCTCAGAGCTTAAGGACTTAGCAGCGAAATCAGTGACTGGCACTACAGCCAGCAGCACCCCATTAAGCGCGCAGCCAGACCTAAGGCAATGGCCGGCCCAAGATAACAAAGGGCAAGTATCGAGCGCAGCTCTTATATTAACAGATGCAGCCTCTCGCTCAGCAATGAGTATGAAGGTTGGAATAGACTACACTAAGCTATCTATGACAGATTTACATCTCTGTCAGTCAGCCATTATGAAAGAAATTCAGGCACGAGACCAATATTCGCAAAAACAGTTAGAAACTGCCATAATTCAGCAGCAGGGCTTCGCAGCGCAGCTGGAGGCAACGGAGCAGAGAAAGAGGGATGCAGAACGTAAGCGCATTACCTTAGTACAAGTCTTGGATGAGGCATGCCTAAGTCTTCCTGACTTGGACGTACAGTTGGTAGAAGAACCAGAACAAAGATTAGTCAGGCTGAAAGACTACGCACAGTAGTCTCGCAATAAAATCGAGAAGCTCAAAACAGAACATGAGCCCCAGATCATGGAGCTCCAACTCCGCATCACCCCGGAGAGCCCACCGGAGGTCAGAGACCAACGTTGAGAAGACATTCAGGCATCAGCAGCAAAAATTTCAAATATTGTGGCCAGCGCAGCAAAGCTGCTTGGAGACAGTGTCGAGGCTTGGACAACCCTTTAGGAACATCCAAAAATAGGATAGCTACAAGAAACCATCAAACAACGACAGGAAGAACTGGATGCAGTAAAAGCGGAAATTAAGACCGTGCCCCCTATGGAGAAAATGCTCAAAGTAAAGTGCAGCAAGGAACTCCAACAGGAAATTGAGTCATGCAGGGTGAAAGTAACAGAGTTGGAAAACTCTATACAGCCACTTTTCAGTGAGGCTTTGGAATTAAGTACTGCTGTGGATAGCCAGTTCAAAATTCTGAAGGAATATGATGCATTCGCACAGGAAAATGCCAGTGAAGTATCATCCGTAGTATTGCAGGAGTTGGTGGAAAAGGAGAAAGCAGTTGACGACATCATGCACGGTCTCAATACTCAGTTCACCGTCCTCGCAAAGAAGCTTCGTCCACCAGAAGACTAGCAGAGTGTCCCGGGACGGGACACTGGTGAGTCTTAGGGGCCTGTTGGGGTGTGCACCTTAACGGTCCTTAATTTAGGTAACTCCGCGAGGTTACGATGGTTTGTAAGCGGAGTTACAACTCAAAATGGTCTTAGGGGTGTCGGGGTTGATTCAAAACCCTCTTTTTGTAATAACTCATGGTTTAAGTCCATGGTTTTGTGATAGTGCGCTGTATAAATAGGCACTCTTGTAAATAAGTCAGGTTAGGATTTTTATGTAAAAAGAATTGATGCGAAGCTAAGGCTAATTTTGTAAGAAAAGGTTAAGTCCCAATTGTGTGCATGCCCGACCTCTACAGCTGTGTGCGCAGAGGGTTTTTGGGTGATTAAGGAAATCTGTAGTTGTGTGCGCAGAGGCCTGCAGCTATGTGCACGGCTTTGAGGACTTGAAGGGATCTGCAGCTGAGTGCGTAGATCAGAACTGTGGTTTTTGTAGAAAGTTTATTAAAACACAATTATGTGGACATAACCCCTACATTGGGGGTGAACCACGTTATATCTTGTGTCGTGGTTCTGTGTGTTGTTTCTGTTGTGTTCTTTCATGCATTAATATCTATATATCTAATAAGTAAAGATCACTGCTAGATAATAACTTCGCTGTGAATTCCCAGTAAAGGGTTGTGCAAGGCACTGTTTGTTTATCTAACCATGAAGCTAAATAAGTGAATGTTAATCTTTGTGATTTATATTTATAATCTGTTAAAAGCTAAAGGTACAGTAATATCCCTCTTTTGCTTGTAGAAATCTGGTTCTGTGGCACCCCATAGCTATTTCGGGTGAGACTGCAACCTGTTCGCAGGTTGTTGCTAAAAGGGCCAACTCTGTGGGTCTTTTTTTGGTGGAAATTTAATGGTATAAATCCTGGTTCTACCCTATAGCCCAACAAGAAAGACTTCAAATCATGTAAGATAAATATCACTGCATAAGAGACCAATGAGGAATCAACTAGTGAGCTTCGGATTTGTATAGTCTTTGGATTATTCAGAGGTATGGTAGATGGTATGGATGGTGGTATTATATGTGTATCAACCTGCAAATATGCTTCTAAATCAGAATCCAAAGGATCACATATAAGCATATCAATAGACTCATGGGAATACACTGGTAATGAATCCTCTGTATGAAAGGAGGAAAGAATGAGATGTTCACAATATTCAAGAAGGCTCTAGGTATTGATGCCAATAACAAAGGAGGATATGTTGAAGCACATGAGATCAAGTAAGGTAAGTGGTATGACACAAATAAGGCTTGATGTGGCTAAGCAAACATCCTGTAAGTCACTAGGTTGCGCACCATCAGTGAGAGAGGTATGCAAGAGGTGTAAAGAATCTGGCACATAGATCTCAGAATCTAAGATAGGAGATTTAGAGAACAATGAATGGGTTATAGGTTCATAATCAATATCATTAGAAGCTCCATATGTTACTTCTTTTTCATCAATAGTATCACAAGAAGAAAAATCACCTTTAAGAGACACAGAAAAAGATGGCTCTTCAATATTTGCTTCTTCATTGAAGGAGGAAACATTCGAATGAAAGAGGGCAGCAGAAACATGAACTGTATGAGAAACTTATTCATCATGATCAACTTCATCAAAGAATGTATAGGACAAGAAATCTTTAGAGAGAGAACAAGAGGAGACGCTATGTTCGCTCCATGCTTCTTCTTCAATTTCCTGCAAACCAAAAGCTTTGTCCAAAATTTTCCAAAGCTCAAATGGAAATTCAATAGAATCTATGAGATGATATATATTTGGAGAAATTCCCAAACACATAATTCCATAATCTCTATCACAACTATTTATCCAATCAATCTTCTCTTCATAAGACTCAAGTTCACTCAATGCACCAATGGAGACATCAAAGAGACATTGCCTCTTCAAGTATGAACTCATGTTTGGCTTCCAATCAGCATAGTTGAAAGGAGATAGTAGAGGAAATTTTGAATCCATATTGAATTTGTTGATATTCTCTAAGAGATACTCTCTGCAACCTGCAAAACAAACTAGAAGAAAATCGTGTAAGCTAGACAAGCTCTTCTTTAGAGAGGGATAGGAGACTGGAAGCGCTCCTCTACTCTGTCGAACTTGATAAACCTTGTAGCTTTGATACCATGTAGAAATAATATATCAATGCTATGTGAAATGATGCTAAAAAGAAGCACAGAAAATAGATCTTTCTACTAAGAATTCTCACAAGCATACACAGGAAAAATAGAGAGAAGAAAAGAGACTAAACCACATGAATGAAGAGATGAATATTGGTGTGTATCCTTCCATTTAATAATGATAAATAATAGTATACATAAATATTACATCCCTCATAGGAAAATCGAATTGTATGGAAACAACTCATCAAGCTCAAAAAGGCTGACTTACCAAAATATAGCAAAACCCCCATAGGTGGATAAAGCACTTACTAAATCTATCAAGGACCTCACAAGTTGGCAAAAGCATGAGTGAGTTGTAAAGGATATGGAAATAACATGCTAATCATTGAAAATGGAGAAAAACTAATGGAGGATGGGTTGGAAACAAAAGCTCCCAGTTTCCTAGTTGACTAGCTTTTATCTTATCCATAGAAAAGCAGAAAAAGCAGAAAAAGCAGAATAAAGAAGAATTTGTTGTAAAGTCTTGTATACTAATTCTGGATGGTCAAAAGGTGGTCAATATCAACCCAAAATTGGAAATAAATCATTCCTACGATATAGATGGCATGTATTGACTTTAAGGTGCAAGTGGATGCCAACTAATTAAGCTAGTGGGTGAATAATTAATAAAATACTGATTAATTATTTTATCCTAAGTTGTGAGTGGGTTTAATATATTCCTACACCCTTTCCAACAGATTCCTTCTCAACTCACGCCTAGTTTTGAATTCATTTTTAACATGGTTAACTCAGTTGCGACAGGGTCTCTTATATCAATGCTTTTATTTCTACGATAGCATATTTATCATGGAGAAATTCTAACCAACTTACAAGAAACTACTTGAGATTACTAAACTTGCTTAGAGCCTATTTCTAGGATATCTGTTGAAATATTTTAGGCATATCACTAACTTCATCTCAGGAATATGGTTGTTCTAGGTCTACAAACTCTATTCGTATGTCCAAAAATACTTATCTCTCTTTTTGAATGTTGAATGGTACTTTCTTCTGCGCTGCGGGTCACACCTGAAGTTGTTGTTGTAGTATCTTTTGATCAGCTCCAGTCATAGCACCTCCTCATGTTATGACAACAACACTCAAATATCTTGGCTCGGTAGCAATCATCTAAACATTAAAGTTAGCTTTTGGATTTGGGTTGGGATTTCGCACAATGTTAGGACCCCCAACGGTCGGAGCTTGTAACTTTTTAATCAATTGGGGACATTGCTCCACATTATGGTCTTGCGCTTTGCAATATGAACAGGTCTTTTGAGGTTCCTCGAAATATTTGACATAATGGTATGAATTTCCACAGTTATAAAATACGACTTGACCTCTTCCTCTACAAAATCCTCCTCCTCTACCTCTGAAATTTCCACCCCCCCTTCCCTGAGGGGGTGGCTGCTGCAGTGGGTACGGATTCTACGATGCATATGGGTTTTGTAGCACGTAATGAGGCTAATACTGATTCTGATACTGGTTTTGTGGGAAAGTCCTAGGATGGTATTGCGCTTGTGCATGCTCAGCCTAAACCTTCCCGTCATTATTCATCAAGTAGGTGTCGAATGTCTTCTCTTTTTGGAGTTGATATGCTCTGCAATCCTTCTCATCATTCCCTACTAATTTACAAAATTTACAGAAAAGGATGGCTGGGGTACTTACAATATTCTATAAATATAAACAGTCCTCATCGTGATGGCCTCTAGTCTGGCATATTTGGCACCAAGGTAGTTCATAAGTACTCAATGGATTAGGCACTCCTGATGAGATATAGTTCATGTATGATGTACAATTTATCAATCTGTCATAGTAATCTAGGGACTAAAACATAGTCTCATAAGATATTTCAGACAATTAAGCATGAAAGTGGCATAATGGTGCTGCAATAGGAGTAGTAGCTCTGTATAATCAATAAAAAAAGTAATACAATACAATGGTCATGCAAGATGCATGAATTCCAAGAAAATTTGAATTCCCAAGGAGGTCGTTTGAATTAAATGAATGGGTGTAGCTTAGCTAAATGTCAGCCACAATAAAAATACCTAGTTAACCCACTGATCAAGCCATGATTGACTCAACTAATTCCTAACTATATTGGAGTGAAATGGATGATTGAGTCTAACTGAAAGTAGCTCATCAAGTGGGTAGCACATCATTAACTCAAATGAACCCCGATTATGTTAACTGAAGTCAAACTGGTCATCAGAAGTGGTTGGAGGCACCCTAGTTGTCTCCAGTTCATTAATAATAATAAAAAATAATCAAATAATTAATAGAGGCACCTTACAACTCAGCTTAACTAATTGTTAGGTGAAACAACAATCAGTTAGCAATTAGTTGCACTTATGACACTCAATTCACCCCAGAATGGCTCCCTAATTGAAAGAGGAATCCTAGTTAGCCTCCATGATTGAAGGAGGAAGCTTAGTTAACCTCCCTGATTGAAGTTGAAGGATTAATTGGACTCCTTGATTGAAGGTAGGCGTGGATGTGCTCATTTTGATGTCATAGTGTGCTCATCTGATGCTGATTAAGTCAATTAAACTTAGGATAGTGATTTAACAAGGCCAAATTGACCAAATTAAGTGTGCATGTTGGGTAAATGACTCCAACACCCCCCCCTTAAGCTATACTCAGGAAGATTAAAAATAAAAGGCATGAAATGCTAGGGCCCCAGCAACAAAGCCCATAGGTCACTCTATACAATAATGTAACTCAAACAATTCTAAAAGAAAATATAAGTGAGGAAAGAGGGAAAACCCAATGGGAAACACCCCCCCTCAAGCTGAAAACTGAAAGTAGTCTGATCACCCTGATGAAATCATCCCCAGCAGTGAATGGAGGTAAGTGAACTTATTTTTTGAAAATATCTTGGTGAATATTTCTGCAATCTTCTCATCAGTAGGGCAGTACTGTAGAATGATGGTCTTGTCATGCACAAATTCCCTGATATAGTGCATGTTTATCTCTGCATGCTTGGTCATCAGCCTAGTAACTAGATCTATGGATATATTAATAGCACTTTTATTTTCACAAAATAGGACATTGGACAAAGTATTACCAATATCAAACTCTGAAAGAATTCCTTGCAACCAAATAGCTTGGATGCAAGAATTCACCGCTCCTCAGTACTCGGCCTCTGCTGAAGACAATGCTATGGCAGCCTGCTTTTTCTAGACCAGAAAATGGTGCCACAACTAAACATGAAGACATATCTATAAGTATACTTTCAATCAATAGAGTCACCCACCCAATCGGAATCTGTGTAACCATAGTGAATGCCGTAGGTCCTGGTTCCCTGAATATACTGGAGGATCCTCTTGGATGCCTTCCAATTAATATAATGAGGATTTTGCATGTATCTTGGCATATAATTCATGGAATAACATATATCAGGCTGAGAATTATTCAAGTAAATCAAGCTACCAATCAGCTGTCGATAAATAGTGCAGTCCATGGGAGGTGTGCTTTTTCCTTCTTCAAGGCTTATCCCTGAAAGGAAAGGGAATGGAGGAGCATTAAATTCAGCCATTTTAAACTTAAATAATAGGTCTGATATATATTTTTAATTATTTACCATTATCCCATCAATATTTTTCTCAAATTCGAGCCCTAGGAATTGCTTCAAGAACCCCAAATCGCTCATTTCAAATGCATTGTGGAGGGCAGTTTTTATGACTGAAATAGAAGCAACTGTGCTACCTGTAATCAGTAATTTATCATAATATAAAAAAATAATATGAAAATTACCATAATAATTATATATATACACATTTGGATCTGATTTACACCTTTGGAAGTTTTGCGAGAGAAGGAAAGCATCCATCTTGGAATACCACTCTCTTGGGGCCTATTTTAACCCGTATAGTGACTTATTTAGTTTGCAAACCAAAGATGAATAAGAAATGTATCCCTCAATATGATTCATGTATATCTCCTCATGAATATCTCCATGTAGAAAGGAATACTTAACATCCGTACGATGCACTTCCTAGTGATTAGATGTAGAAATTGCTAAAACTAGGCTGATGGAATCCATTTTTGCAACCAGTGCAAAATTCTCATGGTAGTCCACACCTTGGACCTGGGAGAAAAATTTTGAAAACAGAATTGCCTTATATTTTCATTTTGTTCCATCAGTAGCAACGTTAGTCTGAAACACCCACTTGCATTGAACCAATTTCCTCCCCGGAGGAAGAGAAACTAGCTCCCAAGTAGTGTTGTTTTGAAGAGAATTCATCTCTTCGTCCATGGCAGCTTGCCATCTCGGATCCTTACAATCATGGTAGTAAGAATTAGGATATGAAATGATAATTAAATAACAATATTCAAAAATCTAATAATCAGGACAAGAGAGTGCAATACCTTCTCTTCGGAAATCAGATCGAGTTCTTCTTCGATCATCCAGATTTCCAATGTTTTCCCTTGTGGAAGAGAGTGTCTGTTAGACCCAAGTTGGGAGATGATTTTGTACTTAAATTTCTAATTCTGCATTTGATATTTTCTGTTCACTAATAACAGAAATCAGAGGATCCAAATAAGGTTCATCACCCCCAATTCCAGCATCCAAATATTCAATAGAATGGGAAGGAAATTCAACAGTTTTCTCCTTCACTAGTTCTACCTCCTGAAGAGGCTCATCGAACCGGAAAGTCCTTCCAATAATGATTTCTTTTGTTATGATATATGTAAGCTTTAAATATTTAGACTCATCAATATATCTAATAAACAAACATTTGATGCTTTGTGGTTGCAAATCCCTCCTTTTCATGCGGAATTCGGGCCCATATAGTGGACCCAAACACCCTGAGATTCGACACATCCGGATTGTGTTCGAAGTAGGATTAGAAAGGGGTATTCCCTTTCATGGATTAGTGTGGAACTATATTCTGAATGTATTCTTCAGAATTCATGGCTTCAGCTCACAAATCCTCAGCCAACTTCTTTGCTTCCAACATGCAAGTGGTCATCTCCTTGAGAGACCGATTCTCTCTCTCCGCTACACCATTCTACTGGGGAGTATAGGGGACTGAATGTTGGATATTAACACAAAATTGGGAACATATATGCATAAACCCATTAATTATATACTCCCCTCCATTATAATATCTCAAAATATTCATCTTTTTTCTAGATGCATTCTCAATCAGTGAATTTTTCCAAGACTTCCCACTTCTTTTTGATAAAAAAAACCCATGTGTATCTAGAAAAGTCATCTATGAAAGTGACAACGTACCTTGATACATTCATGGATGTGGTAGGAATGGTTCCACTTATATCATAATTTATCAGCCCCAAGATGCATGATGCTCATATTTCCTTCCCCCAATCAAACTTATGCTCATGGTGCTTTCCAACAACACAACCCTTGCAAATTTCAGTGGTAGATTTGATAACCGGGAGGCCTTCAACCATGGAATTATTCTGTAATTGATGCAAGTACTTGAATTTCAGATGGCCAAACCTCTCATGCCACAATATACTAACCTCATTTCCATGAGTGAGCAATGTAGTGGGATTTGCATCTGCCACAAAATGGGAGAACTTGTAGGCTTTTGCATGATGGTTTGCAAGGCCTTTTTCTACAAGTTTTTTAGATGCATGTTCTATGATATCTACATCATCTCGGATAAAGGAGACTCTCTTGGGAACTCTTGTATGTGTCATTTGATAAACACTTATAAGGTTTGATGCAAGAGATGGTACATACAAAACATTGGAAAAATAATGATGCTCAAGATTTCCAGTACCTTGTCCTTCGAATATGATTGTGGAGTCATCTCCCATGTGGATGGGAATGGTTTTTTCAGTCTCCAAATATGAGAAGAAATATTTATCAACCATCATGTGATTCAAAGCTCCAGAATATATCAAAATATCATTGGACTTCGAAGTGCTTTCCATGAGAGCATGACATCTTTCATGCTGTGGTTCCCGATCTTGCTGATCTCTCCTCCAAAATATTTCCAGAAGATTGATGTGATTTTTATCAAGAAGAGAAGTAGCTTCATCAAGTTTATTTTTTTATGCAGGCATGTTTAGGGTGGAATCCCTTCCCGCAGTACGAACACTTGACTTTTTCCTTTCCATGATGCCCTTTGTTTTTGTTCTTCTTCAAGCCAGAAGGCTCTTCATGCTGCTGATTTTGAACTTTAGGCTTAGGAGATTCAAATTTAGTTTTTGGATTCTTCTACTACTTTCCTTTACCCTTTAGATATTTGGGACCCAAAGCATAGAGGGCTTGATCATGAGAGGATCTGATGATCCCCATCTGGACAAGCTTATCATGTTCACTTGTTAGGGACTCAATGAAGGCATTGAGTGAAGGCATATTACATCCAGGGGTTGTGAGATTCCCCGCATGGAATGTATAAAAAAACACCGAATAATCAGCTCCAAGTTTGGAGAGAATGGTGAGGATGAGGTGATAATCCTCCTTCTCCACCTTACATTGCTTCAACAGTAAGACAATGTGCTTGAACTTTGTGAAAAAATCATTTAAGGTCTCGAAATTGGAAGGTTGGAGAGACATCAACTTGTTTTCAAACTAATAAACTCTCAAATCATCCTTTGTTCCATACATGGTGTCCAATTTGTCCCAAATTTCCTTTGTAGTCTTCAATCCCTAGAGGTGGAAAAGAAGATCCTTGGAAATAGAGAGACACAAGAAACCGAATGCTTCATCTTTCTTGTTTAAGAATATAGCTTTGTCTATCACATGAGTAGGCTCTTCTTCAGTGTCCATAGTGACTCGGTAGAGTCCTCTGGCATGTAGCTGGATCTCCATATCTCCTTTCCATGAATGGAAATTGAACAGAGTCAATAGTTCTACGGAAGAAGACATTTCAAACTACTGTAGTGAATGCTTTTCACCTATTAAAACCTACAAATCACAACAAAAGGGGCACCATAAGGTCAAACAACCATCACAATTTAGGATTTCATCACACCCAGCATAATTTATCAAGCAATCTTGATCAATAATTCCTTAACTTGGGGTATTAAGTGGTAAGCCTTTATGTCTAGTGCAGTGCTGGAATTTTGAGCTTTTGCTCAATTTTTCATGCAAGATCTGTCAAAAACCATGTTTTTGAGAGATCTAAGCGTCATCTTGCCATGAGTTCTGATACCATATTAATATGTCACAGTAATATAGGGACTAAAACATAGTCTCATAAGATATTTTAGACAATTAAGCATGAAAATGGCATAATGGTGCTACAATAAGAGTAGCATCTCTATATAATCAATAAAAAAAGTAATACAATACAATGGTCATGCAAGATGCATGAATTCCAAGACAATTCAAATTCTCAAGAGGTCATTCGAATTGAATGAATGAGTGTAGCTTAACTGAATGTCAGCCACATAAAACACACCTAGTTAACCCACTAATCAAGCCATGATTGACTCAACTAAGTCCTAACTGTATCATAGTGCAATGGATGACTAAGTCTAACTGAAAGTAGCTCAGACACATGCCAATCCATGCTAATCAATAAGTGGTAGTGTATCATTAACTCCAATGAACTTTGATGAGTTTAACTGAAGTCAAACTGGTCATCATAAGTGGTTGGAGGTGTCCTAGTTGTCTCTAGTTCATAAATAATAATAATAAAATAATGAATGGTGGCACCTTAAAACTTAGCATAACCGATTGTTAGGTGAAACAACAATCATTTAGAAATTAGGTGCACTTATGACACTTAGTTCACCTTAGAATGGCTCCCCGATTGAAGGAGGAAGCCCAATTAGCCTCCATAATTGAAGGAGGAAGCCCAGTTAACCTCCCTAATTGAAGGTGAAGGCTTAGTTGGCCTCCTTGATTGAAGGTAGGCATGGTTGTGCTCATGCTTATGTCATAGTGTGCTCATCTGATGCCGATTAATTCAATTAAACTTAGGATAGTGTTTTAACAAGGCCAAATTGACCAAATTAAGTGTGCATGTTGGGTAAATGACTCCAACACAATTATCCTTAGTGTGTCCATCTGTTCAACATATTGTGCACCATAAGTCCTCACATGCTTCCTCACCCTTCTTGATTTCTTGAAGCTGCATGGTTATATTAGCCAATTGTGACTGAATCTTCGTCATACCAGCAGCACCATCTCCAATTGGCGAGGATTCTAGGTTCATTGTTAATTCTAGCACTTCCGTCTGCGAAAAAATATTATGTTGCATCAAAGGAGATCGAATGTGTGGTAGGAGAGTAGAAGTAAACCACTCTTTATGTTGTACATCCAAAATTTGGCAACTAAATTTTTCCATCAAAGTTGTAAACCACTGATCAAAATCCCATACGAACTCCATCAGTAACTTATTTATCTCCTTGATTTCATCGATGCACTGTGACTCAGATTGGGTTTTTTGAACTCACAAATCATCGTGAGTAAGATCTCATCAAGGTTTTTCTGTGGGGTTCCTACTGGTACTACATAGAACTTCATAAAATAGTCCAGAATGCGACCCTGCAGAGTCATGATCATCTACACTTTTCTTAGGTCTGCACTGTAAACTTGGTGAACCATCCAAACAGCTTCACAAAGGAACCGATGTTGCTCCAGATCTTCTGTTCCATTCCCATTAAATGTGGGTAATCTAATATCTTCCCCGGTGATTGAGTTAGCATGGGGGTTTTCTAAAGAATAATTTAATGAAGGAGGACTCCCTTGCACACTAGTCTCATTACTAGCACTATCAGTGTCGACAGCTCTTTCAGGATATGAGGCTCTAGAACTTACCTCTGGAGATAGTCCTCCAATTATGTAGTTGTGTCTTGATCTTGATGTCTTCATAGATTCTTCATATTCTTATGCTCCTTCATAAATCAAGCTATAGTATTCTTCATAAATCAAGATATAGTCTTCTTATTCATCACAAGACCCTTTGTCTAGTCATGAATCAACTTCATACTCACTCTCTTTGAACAGACTAGGGGTTCGTCTTCCTCCTACTGTCTTTCTTCATTTCCCCAACCTGAATCTCTTTCAACTCCTTCGAAATCCATCCTCTAGTTCTAGTTATGTACTTCTTGGGAACATCTAAGATCACTATCTCCCATTGTCTCTCTAGGTCGTCCGCAACATATCCCCTCATCTCAATATGTGACTTAACTATTCAACTAAAAAGTACCCTTCTCATAGACAAGCATATTTATCCATGTATTTATAGATAACAAATAACATCTTTGGGGTCCTTTGAAAAAATTTATTTCAACCTCACTATATGAGGTTATCATCTCTACTGCAAACTCAAGAATATATCCTTACAAAATATTGTCAACCGAAAAATCAATATCTCTACAGATAAAGTTACGTACACTGGTTAGCTCGCTAATCAATTGAGCACTCCACTTGACCACTTCTCTTCTTTGGAAATTTTTCTTCCAAGTTTCCAATATTGACAACCACTCATGTAGCACAATAGGAAACTCTACAAAGAATATATCGTGAATATCATAGTATATGTATCAGTCTAACCATTTTTCTATGCTCAACCACGATCTTGCGCTCTCTTCTTATGTAAATTCTAGCGTCTTAGAAATCAGCCCAATGGAGCAAGCTCAGCTGGGAACAGCTATAAGGAAGGTGTAGTCTCACCTGAGATATCTTAATGTTTAACTTCCATAACCATGTTTCTGTAGTCAGTGAAGGATTAGAATCCCTTAGCACACAGCCAAGGCACTTGATAGAGATAAAAGGATAATTTCTTTCTCTAATCGATAGAGGCGCAACAGTGCACCACAACCAGCATGTGACAAAACCTTGTCCTTAACAACTTAGCAAGTGGTGCAATAGTGCGATGCAACTGATTCCTTAATAGTAAATGATTGTGATGCGACTTATATTATGACTTAATAGTGTTTAAACATGAACTAATACACAATGCTTCGATGATGCTTAGATATCCATTCATTCATTGCTTATCAGTATTGTCATATTCATTCAAACAATAACCATAAATAATGTGAGTTAATCAAACATTCAATCATTCATTAACACAATAAATAACATGGAAACCCATCTAGGATAAAACACCAAGGTGCTCTTCATTTGGCATGAGAAATATATATAGCACCTTGCAATCTGCGACTTAGAGACTGTTTTAATATATGTCTTTTGGATCAAACTCTTATTTCTCTCATTCTCTCTAGTTTATTCTTCTATCCACTCCTATTGATATGCACACAACCTAGATTGACTCTTTTACTTTACTATCTACACACTCAACTGCATATTAAATCCTACAAAAAGTTCTACGCAAATAGCTACAAATCCTCATCTAAACAGCCTTCTACTATTAGACTTCTCTCTAAGTCAGAAATGAGCTAATACAATCCCTATGAAGCTAACCCTTATACATAATGGGTTCCTCCTATATATAGTTATTACAAGACCGTGCAAAGTCGATGTAATGAACATAAAATAATATTATAATTAAATAATTAAATAATTTATAGTTAGGTTATTATGAAAGGAGGTGTCTCCTCATCATGAATGTCCAAACCATATTTAAGGGCAAGACATCATTGTAATATTCATCATCTAATATATTATTCATATTTCATTATTTAAAATGATAGTCGGATTCGACTACTAACAGACCAATTGGATTCGGTTGCTCCATTTGGTATCAGAGTGGATTCGCTCCTTTGTCCTGAGCTTGAATTTGGCTCATTCTCCCTCTCTCATCTTAAACTCTTGCCACCTCCATTTTTTTTATTTCTGCTACCTTCACTCTTCTACACATCCCCTCACTACTTGTTCCCCTCTTGCATAAGCTTCTCTTCCTTCCCATCTCCCATGCACCTTTCTACGTGCTCCAACCTCTTTCCACCACTATTCTCCTCGCACTGCTCTCCTGTGACCTACTTGCTTTCACCACCATCACCCACGTCCACCTCCCCTTCCCTACGCATAGACATATCTCGAGTTCTCCCTACTCCACTCCCCCAACACCAACGCCAAATTCCACTCCCGCTCATCCATTCTACATTTACACTCATCTATAGCTCCTCTCCACGTGTTTATTCCTCCACAGTCCACCGAGCCTCCATACTCCATCCATAGTGTCATCTACTATCTCCAGCTTGCCATACACTGCTATCCTCTGCTCTCCATAAATCCCTTTGCCCTCCATTATCCAAGTTACTACGTGAACCTCCCTCCTTCATGCCCTCTCCATCCAACACTCCTCTACTTGCTACTCCAATCCTCCATCCACTCCACCTTCCCAAATCCACATCATCACTCCGCCTCAGCCTCCATTTCCATGACCTGCAACCAAATATATATATATTATATTATAATATATCATAATATAATATTGTAATATATTAATTATAATATATTTAAAAAAATCAAATATTCTATTTATTATAATATAAAAAATATTATAATATTTGTAATATATATATATATATATAGTTTATAAAAATATAAAATAATAACAATATTAATTAATTAATTAATTAATTAATATATTATTAGCCAAAATAACGTTGAAATACACACCTCTGCATACAAGGTCCAAGACCATGGCAGAGCTAAAAGAGCAAATTGAAAAAATGGAGAAGGACATCAGGTCCCTTGTCGCTGATGTAAAATGATTGAAGGAAAAAATGCGAAATAACAATACATTACTCAAAGACGAGCTTGTTTCGGTAGTAGAAAGAAGGCTCAACGACAAACTTGACATCCCGAACGAAAAACAAAGAGACTTGGATGAAAAAATGAGTACCATGATGCAAAACATAAACACCTTAACATAGAACATGAACACCATGATGCAGAACCATAATACATTAATCGAGATGTTACAAAGGCTCATACCTAGTCCAGGCCAAGTCAATGGTACACACATGCTAGATGCCTCATGCCATGTTGCCACCCAGGAAACACTCACAAAGAATCAAGAAGAATTACAAAAAGAAATAAAGATTAACAATGCGACGCTTAAGCAAGAGATAGAAACACAAGTATTGCCAAATATGGAGGCATGATTAAACAACAAAATGGACGCTATAAGTAAAATAGTAGAGAATAAAAAAGCTAAAAGGAACTGCCAACAACGAAGCAATTCAGATATGTCACTTTGATCGTCTAGTAGTTCTGAGCCACCATCAAACCATAAGGAAAAAGAAAATCAACGTCGTCCTTAGAAAGTGCACCCACCTAAAGAAAAAATAGAGTTGTTGAAATACAATGGGAGTGAAGACCAATGTGTTGCTTGGCTAAACAAAGAAGAAGAATACTTTGACATTTACAACATTCAATCTGATGAGGAGAAGGTGAAATATGTGTCAATGCATATGGAAGGGTACGCCTATAATTGGTACTTATGGTGGAAGAGAGATAATTGGTACTTACAAGACTACAACAAGTCGGAAACGTTGAGGAATTCACACATCAGTGGGAATCCTTATCGACACGAGTATTTGGGTTGTCTAACAAGCAAAGAATCCAAACCTATTTAGGAGGTATTAAACCATACCTCCAAAAAGATTTGAAGTTTCATGACATACCTAACGTAGAAGTAGCAAGACATAAAGCAAAAGATGCAGAACACAAATTAGAAGAAATTAAAACAAAAGGAGATAACCGTTATCGGCAAGAAAAAGAGACATAATGTAGGTACTGTGCAGATACTTGGTCACCCGGTCATCAATGCCACAAACCTCAATCATATGACTATGAAATGAAAAATAGATCGAAGTCATCTAACAGTTACGCTGATAATAGAAAAACAAAGAAAAACATGTCATCGATGTGGTGATGATTAGACCCCTGGTCATAAATGTAGAAACAATGAGACAATACAGTCCAAAATCATCAATGGAAAGGAAGTGCAAGTCTCTACACAAGAGAACTCATCCGATTCTAATACCGACACTAAGTCAGAATGAAGAACGACACTAGGAAAATACTTAATCTTTGAGGACAAAGCTTCCTTAAAGAGAGTGGCAATGTAACAAATAAAAATAAAATATTATTTAAATTAGTTACATTGCCACTCCCTTTAAGGAATATTTTTCCTCAAAGCTTAAGTATTTTCCTAGTGTCGTTCTTCATTCTGACTCAATGTCAGTATTAGAATCGGATGAGTTCTATTGTGTAGAGACTTGCACTTCCTTTCCATTGATGATTTTTCACTATATTGTCTCATTGTTCCTACATTTAGTACCAGGGGTCCAACCATCACCGCATCGATGACATATGTTTTTCTTACAATAATGTCTTGGCCTTAGATATGGTTTTTCTAGTACCAAAACAAGCTCATCTTTGAGTAATGTACTGTTATTTTGCATATTTTTCCTTCAAGCATTTTGGGTCAGTGACAAGGAACCTGATGTCCTTCTCCATTTTACCAACTGGATTCAGTTGCTCCAGTTTCGTCAGGGAAACCATAAAGGAGAAAACCCCACAAATTCCTCAGAGATAGAATCAGCACCAATAGCAAAGCCCCAAAAATAGTAAGATGATATCCTGATAGCAGTAGCCTCTTTCTCTCTAGCCCTAGCAAGTTCTTCTTCCTTATCTATGTGCTACAACTAAGTGTGAGTGATTCTGTGATAAATAGAGAGGCTCACTCTCTACTTATACTAATTCTTGACTTGACAATGACTCACCAGGGATGACTTCTCTAGGATAGTCGAATAACCCTAGGGCCTGGGGACTACAGGGACTTTAACCCTTGAACAATAGGAGGGTTACCCACAATGACTTAACATGACTTGTTTACATTATTTAATCTCCTGATAGGAACATTGGGGCATGACGTGACTGAAATTCATTACAGACACTTCCCAGAATAAACATTGGGGTACAAGACATACGATATACAAGTGAATACATTCCGAAGTTACAAATACATCAACACTCCCTCATAACTAGGAAGGTATTCTTTCGACACAATTTTCAGCATTGGTCTTCTTCTTTGTATCCACCGGATCATCTCATCATATTCATCTTCAAGTTGTCTTCATCTTCAAGTCTTCTTCAAGTCATCTTCATCTTCAAGTCTTCTTCATCTTCAAGTCATCTTTGTCTTCAAGTCTTCTTCCTCTTCAAGTCTTATTCATCATGAGATCTGGATCATCACTCGATCTAGATCACCACTACTAGATCATCACTGCTAGATCATCATCACTGTATGATCATCAAATCTGGATCATCACTCGATTTGGATCATCATCAAGTCTAGATCATCATCACATCTAGATCACCACTTGATCTGGATCATCATCACATCTAGATCACCACTTGATCTGGATCATCATCATCGGTGCTATCTCAGAATGGTGCTATCTATCAATTCTTCTCCTCACAGGAATTTCTACAAATCCAACCCTTTTTCATGCTGGTTATAGGCCTACCCTTCATGTAGGTCTTCAATGCTTAAATTTGACCCTAAGTCAGAATGGCCCGCCTAGCTCTTACATCTGACCTCATCTTGTCAGAAAGGCATGCCCAGCACTCACATCTGACCTGATCTTGTCAAAAAGGCCCAGCACTCACATCTGACCATGTGTAAACATATCATGCTAGAATGGATCAACACTTATATCCGACCATGTGTGAACACACCGCATCGGAAGGGCTCTACACTTACATCCGACCATTCAAAAACACCGTATCGAAAGGGCTCTTCGCTTACATCTAACCATGTTCAAAAACACCACATCGGAAGGGCTCTGCACTTACATCCGACCATGTTTAAAAACACCACATCGAAAGGGCTCTTAGTTACATATTGAGGATTCATGGTAACTGACCAGGTGCCTCCATTCTCCCAGATAATGGAAATAGCCATTATATCTGATCAAGTGGGAACACATCCCTCAATCACATCGGAATGGCCCTGCACTTATATATGATCATGTGAGACTAAATCCCTCAGTCATATCATAATGGCCCTCAGTCGCAGATTGAGTATTCCTGGTAACTGAATAGGTGCCTCCATTCCTATACTGGAATTCAGCACTTATATCTGATCATGTAGGAACCAATCCTATAGTCGCATCAGAATGGCTCAGCACTTACATCTGACATGGAAGGAACCAATCCTCTCACCATGATAGAATGGCTCATCCCTTACATCTGACCATGGAAGGAACCTAATCTTCTCACCATGTCAGAATGGATCTAGGTATCATCATTTCCCCTTGGAGGTAACCTCGGTCTGGAGAACACCAAGATTCTTCCTAAAGTACTCAAACTTCACTCTAGCCAATGGCTTCTTCAACAGGTTAGCTATTTGTTTGTCCGTCGTAACATACTAGAGATTCATCGCTCCTCTCTGCACCATATCCCTGATATAGTTGTACTTGATCTCAATATGCTTTGAATTGTCATGGAACACTGGGTTCTCTGACAACTTCACACAACTCTGGTTGTCACAATATATACAAGTAGCATTCAACTAGAGATAAAAAAAATTAGACAGTAGCTTTCTTAGCCACATTGCCTCGCAACTAGTTGAACAAGCTGCAACATACTCTACTTCAGCTGTACTTAGTACCACATAGGACTGCTTCCTACTAAACCAAGAGATCACACTTGATCCCATACTGAAGCAACATCATAAAGTACTCTTCCTATCGATGACACTGCCTGCCCAATCTGAATCAACATAACCCTCCAAGTTAATATTTTGATTTTCCTCATACTTGAGCCCATGATCAAGTATACCCTTCAGGTACCTTAGAAGATGCTTTGCAACAATCAAGTGAACATGTCTTGGATCTGTTAGGAACTGGCTCAAGGTGTTCACAACAAAGAAAATATATGGTCTTGTGTTCATCAGGTACATCAAGGACCCAATCATATGATGATACATCATAGCATCAACCGCTTTTGATGAAGCATCACTCAATAGCTTCAGGTTCGATGCCATAGGTGTGGTTATGGCCTTGTAGTCCATAATCCTAAACCTATTCAGGATCTCTACTCCATACATCCCTTGACCAAGGAATATTCCATCCGCATTCTACCACACCTCCATGCCTAGGAAATAGTGCATCATACTCAAGTATTTCATTTCAAAGTTGTAAGCAAGCTTCCTCTTCGTATCAGTAATCAGCCCATCCATACCTGTTACAAATAGATCATCTACATATAGTAGGAGTATCACTGGGTTAACATGTTCAACCTTGTAGTAAATGTTGGAATCTGCTTTATTGTTGGTAAAGCCCAACCTAGATAGAAATCCATCGATTCTACTGTACCATGTCTTGGGTTCCTATTTCAAACCATACAGGGCTTTCTTAAATCTACACACATGAGACTCCCTGTCATGTGTCTCAAAACCGAGTGGCTGCTCCACATACACTTCGTCTTCTACTACACCATTCAAGAAAGCAATCTTGACATCCATCTGGTGTATCTTCCATTTCATCACTACAGCGAGACAAAATATTGATCTAATTGAAGTGTATCTAGCTATAGGTGCAAACGTTTCTTCATAATATATTCCTTCTTTCTGGGAGAAACCACAAGCCATCAATCTTGCTTTATATTTCTCTATGCTTCCATATGTAGCATGCTTGATCTTGTAGATCCATTTGAAAGTTACAATGGACTTCCCTTATGGTCTTGGAAAAACATCCCAAACATCATTCTTCATGATCGATTGATACTCTTCGATCATAGCATCCTTTCATTCTTTCCTTTCTTCTGCTTCTTCATAGTTGGAAGGTCCTTTATCAATAATGTCACATAGAAAGGCTACATAATTGGAGTAGGACCTAGTTCTCTTCCTTCCTCTGTGTGTTTCTTATGAAGCTCCATATCTTTCTGCACCTTGAATAATTTCATGTAACCAAGCATGTTTCCTCTTGTGAGGATTCTTCTCCTGAGGTGGATCCACAGGTTCTTGAGTTTCTTCTAATTCTTGATCCTCTTCTTGAATTTCTTCGTTCATGGTTGTATCATGAATTCTGGGTGCTTATGTTTCTTCAGGTTCTTCAACCAGTCTCTTCCTGGATTTGATGTAGGCCGAATATTCATCAAATGTTACATCTCTACTAATGTCAATCTTCTTGAATCTTGGGAAGTATATTCTATAAGCCTTCGAGCTTTCATAATATCCCACAAATATACCCTTGTTTCCTAAAGGATCTAACTTCATCCTCTTTTCTTTCAGAATATGTATGTATACAGGACAGCCAAATATTCTGAGATGGATGACTTTTGGTTTCTTACCGGAGAAGAATTCTTCAGGTGTCTTGTTCTTTCGTATTCTGTGTGGAGTACGGTTCTGTACATATACCATTGTTCTGGCAACTTCTTCCCATAGATGCATGGCAAGATCTTGATCATGAAGCATGGACCTTGCTGCTTCCATGATCATTCTATTCTTTCTTTCTATAATTCCATTTTGTTGTGGATGATATGGAGTGGATAAGTCCCTCTTAATCCTTGAGTCTTTGCATAGCTCTTTGAATTCATTCGATGTGAATTCTCTGCCATTATCTGATCGAAAGGTATTGATCTTCTTTTCTATGTGGTTCTCGATCAAGGCTTTGAATTCCTTGAACTTGCTGAATACTTCATCTTTGTTCTTCATAAAGTATATCCATGTCTTTCTAGAAAAATCATCAATAAAAGAAACATAGTATATATACCCGCTTAGTGAACTCATTGACATTGGACCACATACATCGGAGTGGATGATTTTCAAGATTCCTCTTGCCTTGCTCTCGCTACTTCGAAATTTCTTCTTTGTATTCTTCCCTTTCATACATCCTTTGCATACACCTTCATGTTTTGTCTGCATTTCTAGGAGACCTTCAACATCTTTTCTTGCAAGTGGTAGTGTTCTATAATGCACATGTGAAATCCTTCTATGCCAAATATCATTTGGTTCTACCGAGTCATGAACCAAAGCTTGTTCTGGTTGTCCCTTCAATTTGTATAGTCCCCCTTCTTGTTCCCCAATCACTATTGCATCGTCAAAAGACTTTCCCATTGGCCACATGAGTACTTGACCATCTACAAATGAAACCCTTATTCCTTTTGCATCTAATGCAGATATGGAGAGGAGGCTCTTCTTTATTCTAGGTACAAACAATACATCTTTCATCTTGATAGACTTTCCAGAGTCTAGCTTGTATGAGGATTCACCACTACCTTTTATTGGATACTGGTAGTCATCTCCAAGTTTCACCATTGTGAGGTGATTCATGTTCAGATAGTTTCACAAAGGATTCCTTGAATCCTATCATATGTTTGGAAGCACCACTGTCTATAAGCCAATCATTGCTTCCATGTGTGATAGTTCCCGTGAGAGCAGAAATCAGAACATATTCTTCATCACTTCAAGAATCATCACTATCTTTTCTAGTTCTCTTTATATAAGGTTCATCATCCTTTGCAGCATGAGCATGATTTCTTCTCTCGTTTCCCTTCTTCTCGTGAGAGCTACTTTTGTTTCTAGGACAATCTCTAGCAATGTTTCCTCTCTCATCACATGTATAGAAAATGTACTTAGACATATCTCTAGGATTTCTAAATTTACACCTTTGGTGAGAGTGCTTACCTCTATGGTAGCTAGATCTAGTTTTCTTGGATTGTACTGTGAGAGATTGATCTTCACTTCCCATCTTTTCTTCTCGAGCTGCTATCCGAGCTTCTTCTTGAGAGATTCTTCCCATAGTCTGCTGAACTTGACTAGCTTCTTTCTTGCACAGATCCCTTGAATGAAAGAGTCCCATGTCCTAGGGAGACCATTCAAGGTGGTCATCATAATATCTGCATTCTCCACTTCTTCATGTACTGCTTCTAGTTGTTCTTTGATCTTGGAGACCCTTGTGAAGTATGATTGTATGGTCTCTACATTCTGGATCTTCACATTCTTCAACGGGTTCCTCAAGGTCATCTTCCAATTTATGTTATTTCGTTCAAACAGTTTAGTTAGGGCATCAAACATAGATTTAGGTGTCTTTAGGGAGGACACCTGTGGTATGAGATGATACTTGATTGAATCAGCAATAATCCTATTAGACATAACCAACTTCTTCTTGTGTAAGGCCTTAGCCTCATCTCCCTCTGGAACTGGAATCTCCTTATTGATGTAGGAGTCCAACTCATTTTCTTCTAGGTCCAGGGAGATCCTATATTTCTAGGCTCGGAAGTTATCATCCCCCCAAGATTTTCATCAAGCATGGTGTGATGAGACATCTTAACTGAGAACCTCAAATGGAAATACAAAATATTTAGATATTACCAGGTTAAGATGTCAGATCTAGATCTGGAGCTGAATTTCTATAGTGTTGGTTCAAGAGAAGATTAGGGTTTGACTTTCTCAAAGTTCTGTCCAACCAAAATATTTGATTTTGATCTCTAAATTTTAATTTTGATGAGGAGATCAATGCAGGCCTGGGCTCACTCAAAAATTCCACTTCTATGGAAATCCCTAATTTCTGGTAGCAGTGTCAGCTCAAAAACTGAAAATGATCAGAATCAGATTCTTCTTCGATAGAAAGATGCGCCATGGGGACGAGAGTCAACCCAACCTTATATTTCTGAAAATATATGGAGAGAGATCCAAAAAGTAGGAATCCCTAGTTTCCGCAGCTTCACAGTGTCTTCTTCTCATGTCAGATCTAATACAATGTTAGATTTTTATCATTTAAGCTAACATTAACTGAGGATCTTAACTAAGAGAATAAAAAGCACAACAATCAAACATATGAGACAATGAACACAAATATTTTCCTCAGGGAAACCATAAAGGAGAAAACCCCACAACTTCCTCAGAGATAGAATCAGCACCAATAGCAAATCCCCAAAAATAGTAAAATGATATCCTGACAGCAATAGCCTCTTTATCTCTAGCCTCAACAACTTTTTCTTCCTCAGCTATGTGCTACAACTAAGTGTGAGTGAGTGTGTGATAAATAGAGAGGCTCACTTTCTATTTATACTAATTCCCGACTTGACAATGACTCACTAGGGTTGACTTTTCTAGGAGAGTCTAATAACCCTAGGGCCCCAGAACTGTGGGGACTTTAACCTTTGAACAATAGGAGGGTTACCCACAATGACTTGACATGACTTGTTTACATTATTGAATCTCCCGATAGGAACATTGGGGCATGACATGACTCAAATACATTATAGACACTTCTTGGAATAAACATCGGGGTACAAGAAATAAGATATACAAGTGAATACATTCCGAAGTTACAAATACATCAACAAAAATGACATCATACTAGGCTCATGCAAAATCAAGTCAACGTGAGGGTAGGTTTCCTTCCCAGATATCATGTGGCCATATGTCTCATGTGTCTCATGCAAAGAGTGGAAGCTCATAATCATCATCAGTGGATAAGGAAGCTCATGTGGTCATGTCATATTCCTCAGGTTAAATCAGGAAGAGCTATCTTTCCCCTTGAGGATAACCATAATGCTCGAAAGATGTCACACATTGTCAAAAATAAGCTATCCACCGACTAATAAAAATATAAATCTTAAATGTAAAAAACTACATTTTTTTGTGTTTTTTTCTTCATAAAGTATAAGATGGGGACATCTAATTCTTTGTCATTTAATGTTGAAGTTGGTGTGCCCTCTCTTTCTGTTGATTGTGTGGGCATGCTCTCTCGTAAGATACTTCTGGTACATCGAATAGTAGGGTGTGGAGGTTGCTGGTGAGGGGAATCATTATTTCGGAGATCATTACAATGATATTTACATGTTGTATTACTAGCTGAGACACTTAGAGTGTTCATTGGTTCTTCCATTTGTTCCTCTTCCATTTGAGCATGAGAAGGTATATGATATGCCATTCACAGAATAAAATTTAATACTACGCGTCATCAATTATATATTTGAAATCATAATAAATACTTCTATATTATATAATACATACCTGAATTATGGCTAGGATGCTCGCCACCAACATGAGGCATCTCCCCACCATCGTGTGGTACCGGTACAATAGCTTCTTTTGTTGCTCTCACCCTGAAAACCAAAAAATAAATTTATTTTTCACATATACAAATTTGACATAACACAAAATTCAACTCCAAAGTAATGTGAGAAAATTGAACATGCATAGATGGTTTTATTTACCTCTGTGTGCATCAATGGGTAAATTGGGGTTTTCCCAAGATTTTTTGACATTCCAACACATGTTGAAAACCATGCTTGAAGTCAAGCCTTGAGTCTTCTTTAGTGGCTGCTTCTTGAAAATCATTTCCCTACAATGCATAACACCATACAAATTATTTATTTGCTACGGTGATAAATAAATTCTTTGTTTGTTATAGTTACAAAACATTAGCTACAAATAATGATCATTCGTTTCTTACAATTCGTGCTCTTAGTTTTTGATATCCACCCTGGCCCAATTTTTTTTGTACATGTTTTTCTAACCTTTCCTTTGTCTCTTTAGAGGTGTCAGGGAGCGTATGAAATGTTTCAAATATGTTAGATAGTGCAACTTAAATATATTTAAAAGTTAAAAAAAATGAACATTTTTCATTGAAAATATGATATGTGACATTCCTTCTTGAACCAATTGGCCAAGAATTTCCTTGTTTTCTCAATGCCTTCTCCTTTTCATCATCCATGAGTGCATTCCACTCCTTATTTGGAACCATTGGAGGATGCTCATACCTAGTGTTAATTTGTAAATTTTCCCTATAATCTTCCTTGACATATTTCAAATTTAAGCCAGCTACTGTGGTGACACCTTTTATGTTGAAGGTATCACCAAAAACATTAATCATGTGGTTCATCAAATCATATTTCAATTTGTCATTTTGGGTATTCCACCATGTATGAATGGTGGGCCCAAAAATCTCCAAATCCTTCTCATGCAAGTTCTTATAAAAAACATTATTTCCTGCAAAAACAATATGATCATTAATTAAAAATAATTTCAGGCATGTGGCTTTGAATTACACAAAAAAAATGAATTAATTAAATAATACCTGGAATATTTGGTATCTTGATTGGAACATAGTCCTTCTCCACCAAGAATTTAATGGGCAATGATCCCTTGCTAACCACACGTACTACTCTAGGATAGGAACTTTCACATTCGATGCTGCTCTCCTCTCTAACTTCCTGTGAAGTAGTATTAGGTGAAGGGCCCTCCCGATATCCAACATTTGGTGAGGTCGTAGCATTTAAAGGGAATTTCTCGTCAGGAGATTCAAATAGCTGCATTGGTACGATATATTGATGATGTGTTGAACCATTGCTACTACCAGTACCGACAACTGCATACTGTACTTGATGCACAGGTGTTGTTTCCAAAAATTCCTACATAAAAGAGAACTTTAATTGATTAGATCATATAAAAAATATAGAACTAAAATAACATAAATGAATATCTCGGCAAATAGTTTGTATAGTCTTTCATAGATGCCACTTACCCTGTACTATACTATTGTTTGCCACAAGTCAGAAATTCTTGCCTTGATTTCTTTAGTCATGGGTCTGATTTCACTAGTACAAAATGAGGAATTAGCTACTAGGTGACTAAAAATTCTAGTCACCACAGGTTTTTCAAGTGATTTACTACTAAATATGAGAAATTCTAATTGACCCAACTATAAATGACTAATTTAGTCACCAGTTAACAAATATGACTAGATAACAAGTGAAAAGTTAAAAATGACTAACATAAATGACTAATTTAGTCACGACATAAAAAATGACTAGCTAGAAGAATATGAATTGGGAATTTATGTTAGTCATTTTTAATTGTGTCATGGAAAATTGCAAATTTGACAATGAAGTCTAAATTTTGTAAATTGTCTACCTTCTATTAGTAATATTGGTTCCATGCACCCCGATGTTCAGAGATCCAACAAAGCAATTGGACAAATATTCTCTTGACCATATTTATCCCTACTGTACCATTGAAGAAAACCTGGTTAAGCATGTTCCAAAGGAAAATTAGATTCCTACGTCAATTACGAATTAGGTACTAGAACTAGTACCATATCGATACCTAGCTAGAAGCATCATAGCCCTACATCCCCTCAAGAACCGCCCATTCGAATGTGCCTCCTCCATGTAGACTTACCAAATGCATCCAATGCATGGCCAAAAAAACATGTCAACTTTCGATCTATGGGATGAAGGTATCGTTCGACCCCTGCTCCCCTATTTTTGCACTCGATATGCAGATGATAGGCCGGTTCAAGATCTCGTAGTGACCAGTTCGAGTGCTTCAAAGGTATGTTTCTTACTGCTCTGATTATGTTCATCACTCCAATCAATAACCAGTTGTTATGGATTTTTACAGGTCTCAATGTTATCGGAGTTACTACTTCCACTTTACATTCACAATTATCACCATATCCAACCTATGCGCTCATAAATGCATTTTGAGCTTTTAGCCTGGGAAAAACATGAGCACCCTCCTGCAATGCCACTATTTGCAAAGGTCACTGGTTTTTGTACATTGACATTCCTCACACGCTCCAAAGGAAAAATGAAGCAGGCATTAGAAGAAGTAATTAAACTTTGCAAGGAGGTTTACAGCTTGCTTCAAAGATTGTGGTAGGTTTTCTATAATGGAACAGAGATTGTGCCCCAAAAGTTTAAAAGATTTGAATCACCATGGTGTTGGAATCTGATACCATATATGGATTCTTTGATGGGGTCGAGCAGGTTTGAAATTGTGGTACTGGCATGATCCTCCATATAGACGACTCTCACAGTTTCAAGCTAAGGATGGGTGTTGGCAGTGGAACTAATACTTTTGCTGAACTTTTAGCCTCATGGGGGATTTTATGGTTCACAAAAAAAAGAAATATTCTCCATCTTTCTATTTTTTGTGACTTAAAGGTCTTAATTGATTGGGCCAGAGGTCTCACCAATTTACAGCCACTGAGTTATGATTGCTAGTTGAAAAGGATTGGGCTCCTAAAGAATTGTTTTCTTTCTTTATCTTTCAGGAACCTATCAGGGAGTTCAATTCTGACGAGGACAACCTATCAAATCTTGCGATAGGAGACTTCCTTGGTATTCTTCACTTCTCTAAGTATTCAAACGGAATCATGATTGTTGAAGGTCTCTTACCTACTTCTAGTTTCTTCATTCCAATTTTGCCTTGGATTGTTTTAGGTTGTATCTGTATGACAATTCTCCGGAGCCCTGCTATTTTTTGTCTCACAGTTATTTTGTATTTTTCGCTTTTTTGCTTTCTACATGTTGATGGGTAGAGTCCTCGTCGTTTAGTTTTGCATATTGAAATGTTCTTTTGAGGGCTTCAATATTTCCTTCTAGCCTACTTTGAAGGGGATTTTACCTGAACAACTATGATGTATATTTGATTCTTATGAATAACAAATTACATATTTTTTTACAATGAAAAAAAAACATTTATATAGAGAGATTCCACCATGTTTTTTTTATATTTCGAAAAAACACAAGGCTATGTTTTAACAAAATATATAATCTAAATTTCAATAAATATAGATTCCATAATTTTTTTCATTTACACCTTGAAAAAAACACAATTTAACACAACCTATTTTGACAAATATATAATATATATTTTTATGTATAAATTTGTTTCCATTTTTCTTGTTTAACCCGTGCTTTAGGTTGTTTCCTTTTTAAGCTTCAGATTGAATTGCTTATGTTGTTTCCTTTTAATAATTTTGTACACTTTGGATTGAATAGGGAATGGAGAGAACCAACAATGGCAGGTGGGAAATCACAATCACAATCTTTCCATTTTCGCATTTATGGCATTTCCACTTCGGAGTAGTCTATCTAGTCGACGATTTCTCCCGGTTGGGAAATCGTCTCTGGCAAAGTCTAGCTGTCAGTTGTCACGTCATGGATTGTATGTCTGACTGTCAACTTCGTTGAAAACTAATATGGGAGGTAGTAGGGTGTTAAATGCTACTGGGGGGCCTTTCTAACATTCTTTTAATCGTCAGCCTTGTGAGAAGTATTTCACCAGCAAACAATGTCAGGAAATGGGCTGGCTTGATGTGCCTTCCAACTATCCATGGCTCATGGCATATAGACATAGACCATCTTCATGGCTATCATGGATGCCCATTTCCCATGCCCATGCCATCACTTCTGAAAGGTATCATCCTCTAGTTGTCCCATTCAAATTTGAATTTTGAAAAGCATGGGCTCCATGACCGCCCTTTTTTGAAACGCCCTCGCTTCTTGACCGGCCATTTTCTGAAACGCGCTCGCTTCTTGACCTGCCCTTTTCTGAGACTCACGTTTTTGGGTTTTTTTCCAGGAAGCTGAGGAATATGGTGAAGTTTTTTGGGAAGATCATATACAATTTCAAGCCATGGTCTTATGGTTGAGGAGAATAACCACAGAGCACTTCGAATGGAAACCTTTGGTGTGATACAATAGGAATTGGGAGACGATCTTAAAAAAGATGAAGTTATCTGTCAAAGAAAACAAGAATAATTTCCTGCTATTCTGCTGTAATTCTGGAATTGGCCAAGAAGAGCTCACAAAGGACATTGATTTAACACCTGATTATGTAGTAATTCTGGAATCAGAAATGGTGAAGGATACCGACTACTATGACGTTCTAGGATTAATTCTCATGGAAACTGAACCAGAGATGAATTAAGCTTAATACATAAATGCTCGGCAAGTTCATCTTGATAAAAAACCAAATGATCCTCAAGCGGCGGAAAATTTCAAGGTATTGGAAGAATCTTACCAAGTTCTCTGTTATCCAGCACAGCGGGCATCATATGACACACATGGAAAAGAAGGTGCATCACTGATAGACCGAGCAACAATATTTAATATGATGTTTGGAAGCGATTTATTTGAACACTGTGTAGGCTATCTTGCAGTGGCTTCAATGGTTTCTTTCGTGATGTTGCCTGAAGGTGAACAGATAGATACTAGGGTACTACAAGAGAAGATGAAGACCATACAAAAGGAAAGAGAAGAAAAACTTGCACAGATTTTGAAGGACCGTCTAAATCGGTATATAAAAGGTGACAAGGGTTTATAAAACAAGCTAAATCTGAGGTTCAACGGCTCAACAATGCAGCTTATGGATTCAATATGCTTTAGATAAGTGGCTACATATATGCAAGACAAGAAGCAAAGGAAATTATTCTCTTTGCTTGAGCGAGTTTGCAATGGAAGGAAAACTTATCCTGCTGCTCAGTAATTGCTGACACATTTACCATGACATTTGTTTGAATAAATGACTCGATGTCCAACAGAAGATCTGCCTCTCTATCTCGAATACATTTTCCTGCTGTGTAGTGCAAACGTGGGTCTACTATATTTTATCTAGACATTTTTTCACAGATGCATTTGAGTCTTTCATACCTGGGAGTTTATAACTTAAGCAGGTTATAATGAATGTGAATTTGACAATGTGGAATGGTAATGGAAATCCTTTACAATTCACAAGCACTAAGAATATCTTCGTGAGAGACAACACTTCAATCATCAACAAGCAGTTCCATGTATCCATTGATGCATCCAACAACGTCCTAGCAGTGGGATTGACTATCCGTGCTCCAACAGAAAACCTTCAAACATAGGTTCCAATGTTTACAAAAATAATTAGCCGAATATAAGGGGTTAGCATTCGAGGGTATTACAAATAATTAATATTCATAGTCCCAAAACGGTTGGAACCTGAGGATGTTGATTTTTGAATCTGTCATTTTGTAATGATAGTCATGAACCAAATTATGTATAAGGCTGGTCTTTGCAGTACAGTATCTAGAAGAGTGTTTTTGGGTGCTATATAACAGTTCACAACTAATATGTATTGACATAACTTTATCTTTGATTCCAAAGGAATATCAAGTAGCTATTTTTAATTTTGTTGAAAAAAATGAACCATTGGTGAGGATGATGTGTTTTTAGCAATGGAAAAGGTTCAATTCCACCCTTCATCTCATATATCTAACCCAATATATCTTTGGGATGTTTTAATTTGTAATTTTTGTGATAAGGTGGAGGTTGAGGATAATTTTTCTCATTTTTTCTTATAAATTCTTAATTTTGTATAATATGTTTTATTGGTGTGATATACATTATTGGTCTTAGTAGAGGACTATAGAGAGTTAAAATCATCACTATTGATGATTGACTGGGTCATGGCATTTAAATTCCATAAGTTGTGTTGGCTTTCCTTGCTCCTACAGGAACATCTTTTATTTATTTATAATTTAACAATTAAAGAAAACATGGTATACTACCATGTCAAGGAAAGTTTTATTTCCAAAATATTGTTAGTGGCTAGTATTGAAAGTAGCTTAAGTCAATCAATAGGAGTATCCTAATCCAATGAGGAGATAATTAAAGGAAAAGTTGCATAAATATATTAGAGTTGGCATTTAGAGGAAACATTCACCCTTTAACAATGTAAAGGAAACTTGTCAAATCTTGCTAACTCATTTGGTTAAGGTGTGGGTCTTGTCAACTGGATGAGTTAGTTGCGAGGAGACACCTTATTTTTTCCCTTGCATTTATTTCATTTCAGTTTATTTATTTACAGCTTTTGAACCAGTAATTGTAGGTTATTGTCCTCATATCACTTTAATAAAACATCATTAATTTAATAGTTTTTTTAATGATTTCTTTAGATTTCCATTGATTGGTCTTTCTAATATTTTAAATTTTTCCTACACTTATTTTATTTAGTGAATTTCCTATGTTAATTTATCCTCACTTCTTTTTCTATTTTTAATTCCATTTTTATCTTAGACTTTTATTTTTTTACTTTTGAAATGGATCAAAACTATTCCTCAAATGTATAAGGTTTATGACTAGTATATGTAGAATTAGTTAATGCATATTACAAATCCAAAAAAGGTGTATTAATTGAAAATCCAAAAAAGGCCTCCAAAATGAACAGCATTTATTTTTAAGTAGCCTTACCTTTAATAATATAAGACATAAGTTTATGGAATTTGAGATATTTACTATGAAAATGAAATTCTACTTCCATTTTTTAATTTGTGTTAATTGAGTATTGAGTTATTATTGAATTATTATTTTCTTTACATATTACAATTCATTTTTGCAATGTCATCATCAAATCCATAAACTAATATATAAAAGTGTATTTTAATTTATTAATGTAAAAATCCACCCAATTATTGAACTATCTCATGATTTTGGCCAAATGTTAAGAATTAATGGTAACTTGTGAAATAGATCAAGATAATTCATAAAATGCATGACAATGCTATATTTAAACACCACAACCTAGTTGGTGTCGTCCTCTTGTCTCATTTTGATCCCTTTTTGTAGTGTTCTATTTTCCTTGGCATTTATTTCATTTTGGTTTATTTGTTTCCCCTTTTTGAATCAATTGTAGGTTATTGTGGTCAAATTACTTTACTATAACACCCGTTTATTTAAATAATTTATTTAATTAGTTTTTCTTTTTCCTTATTTCTTTAGGATTGGATATTTTAAACATTTTTCTAGTCTCTTATTTTATTTGGGAGCTCTTGTGTTAATTTATCTTTCTGTTTTTTTTTCTATTTAGTTTTATTATCTCTCCATATTAACTATTTAAATTTTAAAATTGACTTTGTGTAATATAATGTTTTTAGAAGAGTTGTTATTCTTTTTTTTTTACTAAGTTTATACTAACTTCTATTAATGAATTGACATTTTGAAAAATACATTCATTTTTAACAAACCTAAAAAATGCTTGCAAACATTAACTTTAAAATTAAACTTCATTATTTCTATAACTCAAATTTAGATTACAAAATAATAATACAAAATCTAGACATATATTAAAATTAGTAACAGAAGCATCAACCCTTTTACAAATTAAAAAGAGTATGGAAAAACTAAAATCCATGTAAAAGGAGTATGACAAAACTAAAATCCAACATATTAAAGTAGATTGAGGAAGTAGTCACCCTTAACAAACCACCTTAACAAACCAGAAAGAGTTTCACATAACTAATTCCAAGTTCTTTGGCATTTTTATTAAAAAAAAGTCAAGCTTCATTACTCCCATAGCTCGGATTCACATTTTCCAATTTGATATTTTGGCATGGCACTCGAGGCATCCTTCATTGCTTAGGTTTCAAACATGTTTTTGTATACTACATTTTATAATATTCACATTCATATTAGACTCCTAAATTGACAAAAGCAATATTAACCAGCAATATTAACAACAAAATAAGTTATAAAGATCAAAATCCAATCTTAACAAAGAAGTATGTTACATAACTCAAAAATAAGCTACAGAATTTCAGTGGTCATATGATGCTCCTAGTGTCCTGTGTGGAGAATTCAAGAACACCGTTCAAGTTTGTCCACAATAAATTCAAGAACACTATTCCTGTCTAGAGAAAATACAGTAGACCCATGTTTGCACTACATAGCAGGAAAATGTATTTGAGACAGAGAGGCATCTCTTCTGTTGGACATCGAGTCATTTCTTCAAACAAATGTCATGGTAAACGTGTCAGTAATTACTGAGCAGCAGGATAAGTTTTCCTTCCATTGCAAACTCGCTCAAGCAAAAGAGAATAATTTCCTTTGCTGCTTGTCTTGCATATATGTAGCCACTTGTTTGACACATATTGACTCCATAAGATGCACTGTTGAGTCGTTGAACCTCAGATTTAGCTTGTTGTATAAACCCTTGTCACCTTTTATATACTGATTTAGATGGTCCTTCAAAATATGTGCAAGTTTTTCTTCTCTTTCCTTTTGGATGGCCTTCATATTCTCTTGTAGTACCGTGGTATCTATCTGTTCAACTTCAGGCAACATCACGAAAGAAACCATTGAAGCCACTGCAAGCTGGCCTACATAGTGTTCAAATAAATAGCTTCCAAACATCATATTAAATATTGTTGCTTAGTCTATCAATGATGCACCTTCTTTTCCATGTGTGTCATATGATGTCCGTTGTGCTGGATAACTGAGAACTTGGTAAGCTTCTCCCAATACCTTGAAATTTTCTGCCGCTTGAGGATCATTTGGTTTTTTATCAGGATGAACTTGCCAATCATTTATGTAATAAGCTTACTTCATCTCTGCTTCAGTCGCCGTGGGAATTAATCCTAGCACGTCATAGTAGCCGGTATCCTTCACCATTTCTGATTCCAGAATTACTGTATAATTAGGTCTTAAATAGATGTCCTTTGTGAGCTCTACTTGGCCAATTCTAGAATTACAGCAGAATAGCAGGAAATTATTCTTGTTTGCTCTGACAGATAACTTTGTCTTTTTTAAGATCGTCTCCCAATTCCTATTGTATTACACCAAAGGTTTCCATTAAAATTGCTATGTGGTTATTCTCCTCAACCATAAGACCATGGCTTGAAATTGTATATGACCTTCCCACACAACTTCACCAGCTTCCTCAGCTTCCTGGAAAAACACCCAAAAACGCGAGTCTCAAAAATGGGCAGGTCAAGAAGCGAGGGCGTTTCAAAAAAGGGCATTCATGGAGCCTGCACTTTTCAAAATTCAAATTTGAATGGGACAACTGGAGGATGATAACTTTCAGAAGCGATGGCATGGGCATGGGAAATGGGCATGCATGATATCCATGAAGATTGTCTATGTCTATATGCCATGAGCCATGGATAGTTGGAAGGCACATCAAGCCGACCCCTTTCCTGATCGTGTTTTCTGATGAAATACTTCTCACCAGGATGACAGTTAAAAGAATGTCAGAAACACCCTGCAATAGCATTTAACACCCTGCTGCCTCCCATATTAGTTGCCGACGAAATTTGCAGTCAGACATACAAGCCATGACGTGACAACTGACAGTCGGACTTTGCCGGAGATGATTTCTTGTCTGGGAGAAATCGTCGACTAGATAGACTACTCCTTTCCACTTCTGCAATTTCCTCTCCTCTTTCCATGGCCATGGCATTTCCGCTTGCCGATTCGTCTTCTCGTTTTTTGCTTTCAAGATGGATCATATCTTCTCGTTTCGTGTGTTTTGTATTTCTTGAATCTAGATGTCGGTGTTTGAGTCTTGAGAGTAGGCATCTCTTCCTGCGTCTATTTGTGATAGAGAATGGTGGTCATCTATTTGGAAGGACATATGCTCAAACGATCTTCTCTGGGAAGGACATCTGATACAGAACATGTTTGGTCTAATGTTCTCTTCTTTACCTTGTCTTCCTAATTTAATATTTGTCTTTCTATGATATGAAATCTCCTTAGAAATTTGTTAACAACCTGTCTATGGCATTCACTGCAGATACAAAAGAATAAAGAATATATGAGGAAACAAAATCCATGCTACTCCACTTTACATATGTATGCATCGCTGTCTCCTCATGTCTCTGCATTTTTGTTTTTTTGTTTATCCAAATCAAATCTAATCTAGGAATGAGTTTCTACCAACCTCTCTCTATTTTCAAACAACTTTCAACACACAAAAGCCTGTAGATTTTGTCATTTTATCAGCCATATCTATTCTATTATTAACCCTTCCCTATGTCATTTCAGATGTAATGGTATAATCGGATGATCTGATTTCACATTTCGGATATAATGGCATAAGCTGTGCATTGGAATAGGCATGTCTCTAACTAAAAAATATATTAAGTATAATTATAATGGGTTATCCTAGCAAGATGGCATTTGCTTGTGCACTGCTGCTAAATAAGGCCATGACCTTTATTGTTAGGAAAGGGGGGGTGGTGAATCCCTCCCAAAATACCTATTTTAAGGGGCTAGGAGGAGGGATCACTCCTCGCCTACCCTCAGTTACCCTGAACCCCAAGGAGTCTTAAAATAAAAGTAAATCAACAATGTTATTACAATTTGAGAAGGTATGGAGCAGGCTCAAATTTTATAACTTTATACCCTTTTCGTGGATATTTATTTGAAAAAGGCATATGACTAGGTTGAGTGGTCTTTCATTTTGGCCATTGTTAAGGCCCTATACATAAGCCCTTTATTTCTTAGGTTTTGGACACCCTCTTTGCAGAAGTGTTGACACCTCACTTGCTCGAAATGGATGGGAATATTCTAACTTATATATGTAATTACGCTTTTTGGTTGGCAAGTTAAATCGACTATGGCTGCTGAGAGAAATCGTAGCTCACTTCATAATATGTAATTATGATTTTTGGTTGGTAATTGGAAAATCACATGACTTACCATTTACGGTGCAACAAATTATAGGTGGATTAGAGAAGTCCTTTAGTTCAGCCAGTGCATGCAATATTTCTTCTTTACAGTAGTAAACCTAGATCTGGGCTGATCTGCGCATTGGAACAACGATAAGTAGCAGCAAATCCAAGTCCTGGTGTGTTCTGGGCAAGATTTGTGACTAGACATCACTAATATTACTAGATATGGGTATTTCTGGGCAGTTTTTGTGTTACATAACCTGTTCATTGTGAATTCTAGGCATCAATGCAGCATGAGTAATTGGCTTGGGCATCTTTGTCTCCCTGTGATGTGGAAAACAACAAATATGAACAATTATGTGCTATTAGCAGCCTATTTTTGGAAATATGTGCAATCCTGTGCATAGTTTACCATATTCCTAACCTCAAAACCAGCCCTACTTTCAATTCTGGGAACTTCTGGGTGAATTTGTGCATCCTAGAAAGTGCTAAAGTATCATTATTTCAATTTTTGGGTGTTTTATGAGCAAGCAACATCCTTAAATCTGTGTATTTTCATTTTTTGATTGTATCTTAGCAGTAGGAGCGTCCATCCTTTATTCACCAGGAAATTCCCCATCTTTCATCTTATGTCATGTTAAAAGGAGGCCGCTGGCCTAAAGGTGAGTTTCTACTTCCCTTTGAAACCATATTTCAGGTCTTTCTCTTAGCTGGAAAGTTTTGAGAGGGCTGATCCACCTATAATATTTCATTTTTCTGTTTGGAGAGTTTTTCACACCAGTTGAAGGCAGATAGGGTTTGACATGGACTATATGGAGTGGTGAATAATCAACAGTAAAGAAATGTTGTGGCACTAGTGTATTATGATAGAAGCATTCATCCTTAAGGGCTATTTTAGGCCTACTTGTTATTAATTGTTCCACTTGCAGCATGGTTTAGGCCTTCTTGTGATTAATAGATATGCTTGTGATTAATGTATGGTAGGCACAGGTTGTAATGTCATGGTTCCAAGCATGGAATGGTGGGGTGGATGGTTCTCTAGGTTCCAGTGGGTGAAAGAGTGATGAGTCAATCACTCAAGAGTAGTGTTGGAAGGTTTCTATTTGCACGAGGTTATAAAATTACCAAGTAAATTTGCTTTCCAAAACCTTAATTCGAATTTGTGTATTTAGGTGTTATTCTTGCTTAGTTTGACTTTACAAAGCACCACAATTTTCCCTGCTAAGTTTTTCTATTCAAGATTTATTTCTAATTGCTAATGCTTCCAAGCATGAAAACATGAAACAAAAGCTTTCTTTGCCACAAAATCCATTCAAAATAGCAAGGAAAATCATATAAAAGGAAAAAAAGCTATCCAAACAGCAAAAAGGTCACACGTAGCTTACATGCAAATAATTTGGGACTTTTATTGTGATTTATTTCCTCTTTTCCAACAGTAAGGGTGACTTGAGATGAGAGATCTATAAATACAGATATGAGAGATAGTTGAAGGCTTAGACATTATTCTTCTCTGCATAGTGTCTTAGCAGTAGACCACTCATTTATTTTTCATCCTCCACACCTACCTCTATTGCAAGCAAGGAGATCCATGGCAGCCTCTAACCTCTGATTCACTATGATGCAATCAATCTCTTGGGTAACATGTGATTTGGTCCGTTTTTTTTTTTATAGCTCTTTGAATCTACAGGTTGTCATTGGTTTAATTGTATGGTAGTGTTATGGTTAGTTATGGTGCAGTTATGTTGAATTATCTTCACTTAAGGCATGAGTTATGGCATGATTTCTCATTTCAGATGTAATGTCATATTCTGTGCATTGGAACAGGCGTGTTTTTTACCTCTTTGTAGTAGTAAAACTCATTATGGGTTGATATGCGCATTGGAATAGTGATAAGCAGTAGCAAATCCAAGTCCTGGTGTGTTCTGGGCATGATTTGTGAATTTTCACATCCTCATACGGCATGGACATCACTGAGATTACTAGATATGGATCTGGGTATTTTTGGGCAGTTTTTGTGTTACATAACCTGTTCATTGTGAAGTCTAGGAATCAATGCAGCATGAGAAATTGGCCTAGGCATCTTTGTGTCCCTACGATGTGGGAAATAGCAAATATGAACATTTATGTTCTATTAGCAGCCTCTTTCAGGAAATCTGCACAATCCTTTGCATAGTTTAGGATATTCCTAACCTTTGTGTGCAATAATCACCAAGCAATCTAGAAAACATATTACAAACTAGGTCGAGGACATTCATATCCACTCAGTTCTTCCTCCAAAATTCAATTTTCTCATGCCCTTCCATTGATGGTTGATTTATACAATTAGTATAGAGGGTCTGATTTGTTAAGGTAGTCCTTAAATATTACATTTCAGCATCTTTGACTCTGGTCTAGATCAAAAAATTGTATATCACAATTTTTTCTGTTTTTTTTTCAGATCTTCATGTCATAGAATTTTGCCTTCATAGTTTTCCTTCAATGCATCATTTTATGTTCCCCAAAAAAATTTTAATTTCATTTTTTGTAGTTCCAAGCCTATCCTTGATTGCACTTTTAAACAATGACATTCATTGGTTACATCGTCAAAAAGAAATTTTAGTTGAACTATTTGCATATCATTTTCATCAAGATTTAATGATCCCAATTTTTCAAGTTCTCAATCTAGATATATTGTTGTACTGCACCGAGTCCTTCAAGATGGTGTGCTGCTATTTTTTTTAATAAGCTTAGTGGATGTAAAAAATTCTAATCTTGTTGTGGAAAAATCATTTTAAAGACCCTGTAGGATTTTAGGACCTTTGTTGTTACATGCCTCAACCCAAATTTGTCGAGAAAACTCCTCTTCATCCAATGAAAACTACATAAGTGTGTCATCCTTACATTGTTGGGTGAAAATATGCATAATCTCGATTCAATGAATATACAACATAGCTCATTTTTTTCTTTCATGATGCCTTCCTCTACAGTTGTGAAGGTTGGCTAGATATCTATAGGAAGAGGAAGTGATTGAAGACTCTAGCTTATTGTTCCAATTAACGAGACTTTGGCTAGGCTCAAATAGCTTCTAAGCCACATCTACCATTTTCTAGTTTCTAGTTTCAAATCTCTAGGAAAGAATGAAAAGATGAGAATATTTATTCATAAACTCACACTGAAATATCCTAAGACGTCTCCTACTAAGGGGTTGAAAAGCACATCTTCAATACCCCCTCCATGCTTTGCATGGTCTGAAAGAATTCCCTCAAAATAATCTGCATTTATACAACATTATTCAGTGAATTTCTCTTGTGCCACTTACTCAAGGTTTCCCCTTGTCGTGGTCTTAGAAAAAACAATAGATCAATTATTTATTTAAGACAGTGTCTTTTGGCCCATCCACCGGCTTTGGCTCTTTCTATAGTTGAGGAAATTGTGGTATCTAAACTAAATCATAGGATTGGATTTTTGACAAAAATACTAGATCCCAATGGGACTCCTGGCCAAATATGCTCAAAGGAAGGTGCAGAGGCCTCTATAGTTTCCAACTTGGGGCATTTAAGGAAAGAGTTCCATAAAAATTAAGGTTTCTTATAAAATTAAAAATTTTGAAAGAAGGGGTTGCTATAACTATAAGCAGATCCAGAAATGGCCCATAACCAACACTGCATTGAGGCACATACAAAACAACAACAACAACAACAGCAATAATAATACCATAATTTAAAGTCACAGCATAGGTGGATGTCAAATATATATTCAACAAAATAGTGACATAATCCATACCTCACCCACTGTTGAAAGCCAAACTCATTCCAAAGGAATTCTGAAAACGTTTCATCCAAAATTCAAAACAATTTTTACATCTCTTGGTCAAAATAATCAACTCTTTAATAAGTTAAATCTGCAAAATGTAGCTCCAAAATGGACACATAACCAAGACAACGAATGCTCCAAAATATTCATTAGATAAAAAAAAAATATTTTTGATACAGAACTAAGACTGAAATATACACTCTAAACCAAATTGTCCAAACTAACAAATATTCAATATCAAAACAAGAAGACCAACTGCAGTAGGAGGGCTCCATATTTTAGCAAAATGAAGCAAAACAGAATAACATAAATTCATTAATTGAAATTTTATGTCTTGGAAAAAGGTGACCATGATGATGGAGGTGCAGAAGAAGGTCATGTCTTGGTAGGTGTGAGCATGATGATGACGGAGGTGTAGAGCAAAGAGACTTTGGTTCCCCATTGTGCTATTTTTCTATACCATTTGCTGATTTTCTACAAATGTGTGCTTAATCCATCCAACAATTTTGGAATTGTTGGGAGGTTTGATTGGGGAGAGTATTCAACCTATGCATCTGTCCAAACTTGTCTCAAACATACCATGGCTGAAACTTTGGGTAGGTTGTAAGAAACCTAAATCTAATCTCGGTTCTTGAATGCTTTGTCTACCTCTATTTCCCATTTCTGTTGTGTCATCCAATCATTAATTGCATTTCACTTCCTCTTCACTAATTAATACTCTAATCCTATCTACAGGACATAACCTCTGGATTTTTATTATCTCTGGATTTGTCAAATGCCTTTTTTTATTCAAGCAATGTTGTATGTCCTAGTTTCCATGAGATTGAAGGTGTGAATTGTTCTGTGCAATGGTTTTTGCTTTGCAGCATCGTGAATGGCATCACAAATTGTAGAATCGGTGCTTACATGTTCTGCAGTTGTGCCCGAAGCTATTGGAATTCATCTGCAACAACAATTGACAAACTATTCCTTTAAGCACATTCTCTGCCAAGATTTCCATGTTTCCAGCAACTCTCCTTCAGTTTTGACTACCTCCTTTCACTATGCTGTGATTTGTTTGATTAATTCTTCTGCTTGGGACTTTTATGAGTCTCTATTCTAGTTCATATAACTTAAGGTTCCATTTTGGGCTTTCACTGTGCTTTAGAATTCTGTGATGGAGCATTGATCTATGCACCCTTAGCCTCAAAGGATCCCTTGCACTGATATCCTTTGAGGCCAAGGAAGTATCCTGCCTTTTTTAGTCATTAATTTGTTCAACTATTGACCCCTAGGGACCAAACTAAGCTTAAGCAAAAGGTATATCTGATGCTTATTTCCTAAAACTCTTACAAGATCTACATATAATACAAGGAAAAAACATACGTGATGCTACATTCAGGTTCTGCTTGGCAGACCTTCTGGTGTCAAAATTATGGAATTCCTTACTTGCAAGCCACATCTACCATTTTCTAGTTTCTAGTTTCAAATCTTTATCAAGGAACGAAAAGATGAGAATATTTCTTCATAAACTCACACTGAAATCCCTTGAGACATCTCCTACTAAGGGGTTGAAAATTAGCACATATTCAATATTGCCTCCATGCTTTGCACTGTCTGAAATAATTCCCTCAAAACAATGTGCATTTATACAACATTATTCAATGAATTTCTCTTATTCCACTTACTCGAGGTTTCTGCTTATCGTGGTCTTGGAAAAAAAAATAGATCAATTATTTATTTAAGACAGTGTCTTTTGGCCCATCCACCAGCTTTGGCTCTTTCTATAGTTCAGGAAATTGCAGTATCTGAACTAAATCATAGGATTGGCATTTTCAAAAAAATACTAGATCCCAATGGGACTCCTATCCAAATATGCTCAAAGGAAGGTGCAGAGGCCTCTACAGTTGCCAACTTGGGGCATTTAAGAAAAGATTTACATAGCAATTAAGGTTTCTTATCAACTCTAAAAATTTGTAAGAAGGGGTTGCTATAACTATAAAAAGATTCATAAATGGCCCATAACCAACACTGCACTGAGGCACATACAAAACAACGACAACAACACCAATAATAATAGCATAATTTAAAGTCGCAGCATAGGCAGATGTCAAATACATATTCAGCAAAATAGTGACATAATCCATACCTGGCCCACTATTGAAAGCCAAACTCGTTCCGAAGGAATTCTAAAAAGGTTTATAGGAAAAGTTTCATCCAAAATTCAAAACAATTTTTACATCCCTTGGTCAAAATCATCAACTCTTTAATAAGTTAAATCTACAAAATGCAGCTCCAAAATGGACACATAACCAAGACAACGAATGCTCCAAAATATTCATTACATAAAAAAATATTGTTGATACAGAACTAAGACTGAAATATACACTCTAAACCAAATTGTCCAAACTAACAAATCTTCAATCTCAAAACAAGAAGACCAACTGCAACAGGAGGGCTCCATATTTTAGCAAAATGAAGCAAAACAGAATAACAGAAATTCATTAATTGAAATTTTATGTCTTGGTAGGAGGTGACCATGATGACGGAGGTGTAGAAGAAGCTCATGTCTTGGTAGGTGTGACCATGAAGATGATGGAGGTGCAAAGCAAAGAGATTTTGGTTCCCCTCGTGCTATTTTTCTATACCATTTGCTGATTTTCTACAAATAGTTTGGAGGCTTAATCCATCCAACCATTTTGGAATAGTTTGGAGGTTTGATTAGGGAGAGTATTCAACCTATGCATCTGTCCAAACTGATGTCAAACATACCGTGGCTGAAACTTTGGGTAGGTTGTAAGAAACCTAAATCTAATCTCGGTTCTTGAATGCTTTGTCTACCTCTATTTCCCATTTCTATTGTGTCATCCAATCATTAATCGCATTTCACTTCCTCTTCACTAATTAATACTCTAATCCTATCTACTAGCCATAACCTATGGATTTTTATTATCTTTGGAGTTGTCAAATGCATTTTTTTATTCAAGCAATGTTGTATGTCCTAGTTGCCATGAGATTGGAGGTGTGAATTGTTTTGTGCAATGGTTTTTGCTTTGCAGCATTGTGAATGGCATCACAAATTGTAGAATCATTGCTTACATGTTCTGCAGTTGTGCTGGAATCTATTGGAATTCATCTGCAACAACAATTGGCAAACTATTCATTTAAGCACATTCTCTGCTAGGATTTCCATGTTTCCAACAACTCTTGTTCAGTTTTGACTACATCCTTTCACTGTGCTCTGAGTTGTTTGATCAATTCTTCTGCTTGGGCCTTTTTAGAGTCTCTATTCTAGTTCATATAACTTAAGGTTCCAATTTGGGCTTTGACTGTGCTTTATAATTCTATGATGGAGCATTGATCTATGCACCCTTAGCCTCAAAGGATCTCTTGCAGTGATATCCTTTGAGGCCAAGGAAGTATCCTGCCTTTTTTAGTCATTAATTTTTTCAACTATTGACCCCTAAGGCCAAAACTAAGCTTAAGCAAATCGTAGATCCGATGCATATTTCCTAAAACTCTTACATGATATACATATAATATAAGGAATAGCCATACGTGATGCTACATTCAGGTTCTAATTGGCAGACCTTCTGGTGTCAGAATTATGGAATGCCTTACTTGTAAGCCACATCTACCATTTTCTAGTTTCTAGTTTCAAATATTTAGCAAGGAATGAAAAGATGAGAATATTTCTTCATAAACTCACATTGAAATCCCCTGAGACATCTCCTACTAAGGGGTTGAAAATCACATCTTCAATAACCCCTCCACACTTTGCACTGTTTGAAAGAATTCCCTCAAAACAATCTACATTTATATAACATTATGTAACGAATTTCTCTTGTGCCACTTACTCAAGGTTTCCCCTTATCGTGGCCTTGGAAAAAACAATAGATCAATTATTTATTTAAGATAGTTTCTTTTTTCCCATCCACCTGATTTGGCTCTTTCTACAGTTGAGGAAATTGCGGTATCTGAACTAAATCATAAGATTGGCATTTTCACAAAAATACTAGATCCCAATGGGAATTTTGGCCAAATATGCTGAAAGGAAGGTGCAGAGGCCTCTATAGTTGCCAACTTGGGGCATTTAAGAAAAGAGTTACATAACAGAAATTCATTAATTGAAATTTTATGTCTTGGCAGGAGGTGACCATGATGACGGAGGTGTAGAAGAAGGTCATGTCTTGGTAGGTGTGACCATGAAGATGATGGAGGTGCAGAGCAAAGAGACTTTGGTTCCCCTCATGCTATTTTGCTATACCATTTGCTGATATTCTACAAATGTGTGCTTAATCCATCCAACAATTTTGGAATGGTTTGGAGGTTTGATTGGGGAGAGTATTCAACCTATGCATCTGTCCAAACTTGTCTCAAACATACCATGGCTGAAACTTTGGGTAGGTTGTAAGAAACCTAAATTTAATCTCGGTTCTTGAATGCTTTCTCTAACTCTATTTCCCATTTCTATTGTGTCATCCAATCATTAATTGCATTTCACTTCCTCTTCATTGCTGAATACTTTAATCCTATCTACTGGTCATAACATTTAGATTTTTATTATCTCTGGAGTTGTCAAATGCCTTTTTTCATTCAAGCAATGATGTATGTCCTAGTTGCCATGAGATTGGAGGTGTGAATTGTTCTATGCAATGGTTTTTGCTTTGCAGCATCATGAATGGCATCACAAATTGTAGGATCAATGCTTACATGTTCTACAGTTGTGCCCGAAGCTATTGGAATTCATCTGCAACAACAATTGTCAAACTATTCCTTTAAGCACATTCTCTGAAAGGATTGCACCATCCTTCTTATTACCATGCAATTTTTTTCTATTTTACATGAAATATGACTTATATGCCTTTGACCATCCATTGTAGTAGAGGCAGTCTCACAACTTTGTGAAGTTAGGAGGGTTTCCACCTAGAGTAGTGAGGAAATGCAGTCTCAAAATATTGGATACCCAATGGCTCAAATTTTCCTTAAAAAACAGACAAATTGAAAATCAAGTTGGATTACCTTCTCCCATGTCCCAAAATGCCTTAGGTCAACATGCTGGAACACTACAATGAACAAGAGCCCAAATTGTTGCCACTCTGTTTTGAGCTTTGGTGTTCTCTTCCAGTCTAAACTGAAAAACCTCCTCACATATTTCCTCAAGTATGTATATACATCCACTACTTCCCCTTGATGCTGAGCTATTTGGAGTTCTACATATCTCTACTCAACTACTAGGATGCAGAGTAGTGTTGACGGAATGAAGAAACACCCCATACAATCCTGATAAATCCCACGTCTACTACGACAACCCATCTCATCACCCATAAATTCAATCTGCTGCCCAAGCAATAATACATCAGGGAGAAGTTAAAATCCATTTCATGTGGCATGGTGAACATTGCAACTTGTCCTACAATTTGAGGTGCATCCAATTCCTAATGTTTATATTGTCAATATTCCTGGGTGCAAATCAGTGAAAATATCTGCATATTGTTCTAGAAATCCTTGATTCTATAGCATACCCTTATTTGCCATTGAATCTGTGTCATTGTTTAATGATCAGACTCATCAGAGGATTTGATAGCATTCTCCAAGTCAAAATACTTGAAATTATTTAAATTCTAGGTATAGAGATCATTCTTGCAAGACATTACGGTGCAGAAGGAGTCAAGTCTCTAATTTTGCAAATGATAATCGTCGAGTCTCCATGAGCAATAAGTTTATGAATCTTCCTGGCTCTTAGAATTTTTATCACTTGATTTAAAGCTAAGGCTTCTGTGTTATTATAGGTGGTCATTGTTAATGATTCTGTGGTGTTATAGGTGGTCACTGTCTAGGATCATTATCTTATCCAGGACCCGTAAACTTTCTGGCTTCAGATTGGGCAAGCACAAAACCCGAAAAATGCATCAAGGCAGTGTTTTTTGATCTGGATGATACGTTGGTATTGACCCATGATGCTGACAAGGCATCCCACATGGTAGTCATGGAGCTACTTAGTTAGCACCACCCCTTGCTCAATCAACAGGTCATCATAGACACCTTCGTTAAGGGCTTCATCACTCAGCCCTAGGATCCAAATATCCAGGTCTGTGACCCCTTTCCCTATTTCTTGTTTGTAATTAATTTCCCAATTATGTTTCACCTCAATGTGCTATAAAATAATTGGATATTGTGTAGGGGATTTAAATTTGTAATTGGGTATTGCTTAGGGCAGTTGGCTATCCCTTGTAAATTTAGATTTTCTGAAACAAATTTGTTCAAGTTTCACATTGGTATGACTGAATGGAGGGCTTAAATCTGGTGTAGGGCTCCGGAAGCCCATGGTGTTAGTGATAACCAACTTGCAAGAGTAAAACTTCTTTATTTAAGTAAATATTGAGTACTTCATTTAGAATATAGTTAAAATCTTTACGTAAATGGGCGAAGTAGATATCATATATTCTAACTATTGTTAACTTGCACACAGGAGATGTAGCACTATTTTGACAATACCAGAATGAATTCATTCCAATGGTCCCCAGGAGTTGAAGCGGTAACTTTCCATATGCTATGTAAACACCCTTTATCAGCCTTCAATTCTTCTTTGTTATGATTTATCTTGATATGTGATTTCTATTTTGTTATCATGAAGTTCTAGGTTCAAACGTAAGTCTATTTTTATTGCAGCTGATACCTTTTTCTATTGTCATGGTTTACTAGTTCACAATTTCACTCGCAATATTCCAGGTAGCCAAAGCCACTCTCAAGATGACCTTTCCCTAAGTGGGGTGAATGGGATAAAATCCCATTAATTTTCTTCTATGTGCCATGAAGAAAAGATAGACCTTACCCCTGTGGGTCTTAGATATGCACTGGAACATCGTTTGGGAAATGTGGGCTTATTGTAGTAGTATTAGCGATCTTCCCTTGCCAATGTCCCTAGCTTTAAAACTTGGAATGACATAAACCACCATACTCTCATCAAATTTATATGTTTGGAAAATTGGGCTTATTAGAAGATGATCCAGTCAAACATTTTTTTTTCAATATTTTGAATTTTATAGTTTAAATGGTTTAGGATGACTCCTATATCATGAACTAATGGGGCCGGCCAAAACTTATAATTCTTGTAGTGAGAAAAATTGGACAAGTTTATGTACCAACACAAACTCATCTAAAACCTAGTCTTAGTTGCCCCTCCAAGTTGCAAATATTAAGGTTGCATACAATGAATTCCAATACTTAATATCTTGGCATTTGTGTGAATATGAGATATACATCCTTAGGATTTGCGGCCTCATATTTCATATTAGACCTTCGTTAGATATTGGTTTAGATGAGTCTGTTCATTTTCCATATTCGATGCACCCAAGGCATCGTCTGGATTCAATGTACTATTACATAAAGTAGTGATAGGTTTCCCATATCCACTCAAGCTGTATAAGCACGTCAAATCTCTTGGTGCGGAATTTATTTGTTTTATAACCTAGTAGAGAAATCATTAAAATGCTGTCCAGTTTAGACTTCAGGATGGATTTTTAAGGTGGAATAAATAATGGTTACAAAATAATCAAAGATTCTATTTACAGATTTTTAGCAAGGGAAGACCATAGTTTCAGGGGTTTCATTCAGTGTTACATGGGGATGCGTTCCTCAGGGCCAGGGGTGCACCCCCATCACTCCCCATGGCCCAGGGACTGGGGGAATCCTAGAGAAATGTTTCTCCTCATCCCCAATTTGGTGAAACTTGATGAAACTCAGGGGGGAGATTGTCCCTCTGTTTTGAAGCATGCACTGATGAAGTCGGGGGATCCTAGGAACTCTAGTGGTAATGGTAATATTAAATTCTTAGTATTATTTTCTTTATCTTTAATTTTCTATCATTTTACTTAAATTTTTAATATTACCATTAATTTATTCATTTTTATCCACAGTTTAGTAAATTATATCAAAAGGAAATCAGCGGTAGGAGTTTTTGAGAGTGGTTCCAACCTCACTCGAGTTCATATGAAAAAAGTAGTATTTTAGATCCCATTCAGAACTCAATAGTCTTCACAGTTTTCGGGATTTCAGGATTGCAATGTTTCCACTAGATTTTATCATGTATGAGGTTAAGGGATTGTCATTTAGTCAAGCACATCAACCTCTCTATGTACCTTTATGTTGGTGGTGTTGATTGTTGAACTCCTTTATCATGACCTTAATCAATTTGTACCCTTTAGTCAAGCAAAATTACTTATTAAGCATTGGGATTTTTTTCTAATTCTACCTTATTTTAATGCTTGGTTTAGAAAGTTTCATCAAAATTGTAGGGTGTTGAGTAATGTCCTTCAAGGATCAACTTCAAGATTGAAGGTAGAGTCATGGCCTAAAAGCCTAGAGGAGGGGGACACAAAGTGCTATTGATCCCAATATAGGATTAATAGTTCACTCTTGCATAATTGTATGTTGGACTTGAAATCCTCAAATAATGTGATGCCCTCTTGAATAATGAAGAAATAG
>LPNX011236207.1:113236-196080 GCA_001517045.1 Pseudotsuga menziesii
CCATGGATCTTCTGACAAATGAAATCTGTCACTAGAGTATGTAGGCCCAAGAACAGCTATGTAATAGATTTGAAATAAAACCTAGTTTGTAGGAAGCACATTTTGAAACAGTAAAATATAATACAGAAGTAAAACTAAAGTGAAAAATCCTTAATGGATATTTATACATGAATTAAATTTACCGAAGTGAACTAGATGAACAAACCCTAGGTAAATATAGCATAAGAAATAAACTACAGCCTAGGGTTATAATTTAGAATGTAAACCCTAGAGGATTTAAAATAGAAAACAAACACATAGGGTTAGAATCTATCATGTAATCATTTACCTAATTTATCCATCATTTATTCTAGAAAATGAAATAAGCAGTCTATGATCTCATACCTGTAAATTTAAGCTCCTTTAATGGTTGAAACCTGCACACTCAAATAACCAGTATTAACAATTAATAGGCAGATCCGACCTCTCTATTAGATAACCAAATCACTTGGGAAATACCACGTTCCACCCAACCATGACCCAGAACTGTTCCTGGTTTCAATCCAGATCCCCCCGAGTTGGTTCCAACATACAAGGAGTGGTATCCCAATTAGTATAATTAGGCAAGTCCTAGTTTTGTATATCAGGTATGGATCAATTCTCCTTCTTCCTCTTAGGGAAATGTTCTCCAAGAACACTCTCTTGAGAAATTAGCAAGAAGAATAATGACTGCATAAAGATATATCAAGTCCCCAAGCCTTTCCTTGGCTTGAGACTTTATAGATAGACTTTAGAGTCAAGGGGGTAGTTAAATCAATAATTGCTTCATTTCTCTATTTAACCCTTTTCCTTTAATATAGTACTTTTAATATTTAACTTAGGAACTTTTAGCTAGTTCCTAATTTGACTTTTATAGGTATTAGACTATTTAATTTTTATCTTAGTAATAATAGTAGTAGATGGAACTTTTCCTTCTTTCTCATATTATTAATATTATTACTATTAATTCTTGCACATGATCTAGGAACTAGGAATCAAAATCATCAAAGAATAATTGACAAATACACATGAATTAGCAATAATTGGAACCAAAATAGGTTTCCTCTTTGTATCTTTTATAAACAATAAAGGGTTACAATACCATGCATGAGCAATGGCTTAACTCAATGAATAATTCGAATACCTAAGGGACAATTCAAATTCAATGAGTGAGTCTAGCTTAACTGACTCTTTGCCATGCAATCTCACTCAGTTAACCACTTGACCAAAACCCTAATTGACTCACCAAACCCTAACTGAAGTTGGAGTGCAATAAATGACTTAATCTCAACTGAAGGAGATCAAACACATGTCATAGCAATCCAATCATCAAGTGCTAGTACTGCATGACTCCAATAAACCCTGATGAGGTTAACTGAAGCTGAACTAACCATCAGAAGTTGGTGAAGGCGCCTTGTTCACTCCAGTTCATTAAAATAATATTAAATAATCATTAAATAATATATTTAATGTATGGAGGTGCCTTAACTAACTGTAACTGATTGGTTGAAATGAAAGTAACCTCCAGTTAGCAATTAGGTGCATGAATGTCACAGATCACCCCTGGAGTGCTCCAGTTAGCCTCCTTGACTATAGGAAAGGTTAAGTTAGCCTCGTTGACTGTAGGTAGGCGTGGGAGTGACTGGGATGATGGTAATTAATGCTCCACTGATGTCAATTAAACTTAGGATAATGGTTTAACTAGGACAATTTGACTGAAGGAGTGAGTATGAAGGTAAATGTCTCCAACACCCCCCCTTAAGCTATACTCGGGAAGAGTTAGAAAACATAGATGCATAAAATGCTAGGGCCCTGGAAACAAAGGCCATAGGTCACCCTGTACAATAAAGCAACTGAAACAATGCTCAAAACAAACTAAGTGAGGAAAAGAGGGAAAACCCAGTAGGAAAAAACCCCCCTCAAGCTGAACACTGAAAGTAGTCTGGATCACCCTGATGAACTCACCCCCAACAGTGAACAGAGGTAAGTGAACTTATTTTCTGAAAATCTCTTGGTGAAGATGTTTGCAATCTGCTCATCAGTCGGGCAGTATTGCAGAATGATGGTCCTGTCATGCACTAGCTCCCTGATGTAGTGCATGTGAATCTCTACATGTTTGGTCCTCTTCCTAGTAACTGGATCCGTGGATATATTAATAGCACTTTGGTTTTCACAGAAGAGAATAGTGGACAAAGTACTACCAAGATCAAACTCTGAAAGAATGCCTTGCAACCAAACTGCTTGGATGCAAGCATTCACCGCTCCTCGATACTTGGCCTCTGCTGAAGATAGTGCTATGGCAGCCTGCTTTTTGCTTGACCAGCAAATAGGGCCACCACCAAACATGAATAAATATCTGGAAGTTGACTTCCGATCAATAGAATCACCCGCCCAATCGGAATCTGTGTATCCAACCAGCTCTAGCTCGGAATCTGCAGCATAGTGAATGCCGTAGGTCCTGGTTCCCTGAATGTACTGGAGGATCCACTTGGCTTCCTTCCAATGAATATCATGAGGCTGCTGCATGTATCTTGATACAGCATTCACAGCATAACAAATATCAGGCCTAGAATGTGTCAAGTACAACAAGCTACCAATTAGCTGTCGATAGATAGTGCAGTCCATGGGAGGTGTGCTTTTTCCTTCTTCAAGGCTGATCCCTGAAAGGAAAGGGAATGGTGAATGCCTACATTCAGCCATTTTAAACTTGAATAACAGGTCTGAAATGTATTTTGACTGAGTTACCATAATCCCATCATAAATTTGCTCGATTTCGAGCCCCAAAAATTGTTTTAGAAGCCCCAAATCACTCATTTCAAAGGCATTGTGGAGAGCAGTTTTGATGGCTGAAATGGAGGCAATTGTGCTACCTGTGATCAGTAAGTCATCAACATATAAAAAAATAATAATAATATGACCATCATGCTTCTGTAAATACACATTTGGATCTCATCTACATCTCTGAAAGTTTTGCGAGAGAAGGAAGGCATCCATCTTGGAATACCACTCTCTTGGGGCCTATTTTAACCCATATAGTGACTTCTTTAGCTTGCAAACCAAAGATGGATCTGTGATGTAGCCCTCAGGATGCTTCATGTATATCTCCTCATGAATATCTCCATGCAAAAATGCTGACTTAACATCCATGTGATGCACCTCCCAGTGCTTGGATGCGGAAATAGCCAAAACAAGGCGGATGGAGTCCATTTTTGCAACTGGTGCAAAGGTCTCATGGTAGTCCACTCCTTGGACCTGAGAGAAACCTTTTTCTACCAGGATTGCCTTATATTTTCAGGTGCTTCCATCAGCAGAAACCTTTGTCCAAAACACCCACTTGCATTGAACCAATTTCCTTCCCAGAGGAAGAGAAACTAGCTCCGAAGTAGTGTTTTTCTGAAGAGAATTCATCTCTTCATCCATGGCAACTTGCCATCTCGGATCCTTCCGAGCATGGTAGTAAGATTTTGGATCTGAACTAATCATCAAATAGCAATTTTTGGACAGCAAAATATCATAACAATAGAGTGCAATACCTGCTCTTTGGAAATCAGACCGGGTTCTCCTTGGATCATCCGGATTTCCAATGTTGTTTCCTGCGGAGGAGAGTGTCTGTCGGGCCCATGTAGGAAGATGATTTTGCACTTCAGGTTCTAATTCAGTATCTGGTTTTTTCTATACACTGATATCAGAAATCAGAGGATCCAAATTAGAGTCATCATCTCCAATTTCATCATCCAAATATTCAATGGAATAGGAAGGAATTTCAGCAGTTTTCTCCTCCATTAGTTCCACCTCCTGAAGAGGCTCATCGAACTTGACACTTCTCTCAATGATGATATTTTTGGTCTTGATATCCAGCAGCTTGAATCCTTTATATTCATCAGGATATCCAATAAACAGACATTCTATTCTCTGCGGTTGCAAAGCCCTTCTTTTATCAAGCGGAATCCGGGCCCATGCAATGGACCCAAACACCCGTAGGTTCGACACATCTGGCTTGTGTCCAAAGTATGCTTCGAAAGGAGTCTTTCCTTTCATTGATGAATGTGGTACCCTATTCTGAATGTATGTTTCAGAATTTATGGCTTCATCCCACAAATTTGCAGCAAGATTCTTTGACTCCAACATACAGGTGGTCATCTCTTTGAGAGACCGGTTCTTCCTTTCTGCTACTCCGTTCTGCTGGGGAGTGTAGGGAATTGGATGTTGGACCTGAATACCACTTTGGGAGAAAATGGATAGCATATCATTACTGACATAATCCCCTCCATTATCATATCTCAATATCTTGATCTTAATCCCAGAGGCATTTTCGATCAAAGCCTTCAATTCAGAAATTTTTTCACATACCTCTGATTTCTTTTTGAGAAAGAAAACCCATGTATACCTGGAAAACTCATCAATAAAGGTAAGGAGGTACCTTGATCCATTCATGGATGTGATAGGAATTGGACCACTGATATCAGAATCTATCATCCCCAATATGCTTGTAGCTCGGTTTGCCTTCCCCCGATCGAACTTGTGCTCAGGGTGCTTTTCAATCACACAGCCTTTGCAGACTCTCGTGGTTGCCTTGATGACTGGGAGACCTTCAACCATGGAATGTTTCTGTAATTGCTGCAAATATTTGAAATTAAGATGGCCAAACCTTTCATGCCACATACTACTAACCTCATTTCCATGAGTTAGCAAAGCGGTGAGCTTTTCATCCGCAACAAAGTGAGAGAACTCATAGGCTTTTACATGATGATTTGCATGACCTTTTGCAATGAGTTTCCTGGATGCAATTTATTTTATCTCAACATCATTTGGGCTGAAAGAGACCCTCTTAGACATTCCTGTATGTGTCATTTGATAGACACTAAGGAGATTTTCTGCTAGAGATGGTACATACAAAACATTAGAAAAAAAACCATTTTCTAGATTTACAGTACCTTGTCCTTTGGAAATGATGGTGGAGTCATCTCCCAAGTGGATGGGAATGGCTTTGTTGGTCTCCAAGGATGAAAAAGAGTCTTCTTCATCCATCATGTGATTTGAAGCACCACTATCAATCAGCAGGGATTTGGACTTTGAAGTGCTTGCCATAAGAGCATGACCTTTCTCATGCTGTGGTTCCCGATCTTGGTGATCTCTCCTCTGAAAGCTCTCCGGAAGTTTGATGTGATTCCTCTCAAGGAGAGAGGTTGCTTCATCAAGATTTTTCTTCATGCAGACATGTTTAGGGTGAAAAACCTTCCCGCAGTAAGAACACCTGACTCTTTCTTTCCCATTATGCCCTTTTCCTTTGTTCTTCCTTGAGCCGGAAGATTCATCATGCTGCTGATTTTCAAATCTAGGCTTTGGAGCATCAAATTTAGTTTTCTGATTTTTCTGCTGCTTACCTTTACCTTTCACATCTTTGGGCCCCGTGACATGGAGGGATTGGTCATGGGAAGATCGGATGATTCCCATCTGGACAAGCTTGTCATGTTCACTAGTTAGGGACTCAATGAAGGCATCAAGTGTAGGCATCTTCCATTTGGGAGTTGTGAGCTTCACCGCATGGAATGTAGAAACAAAAACTAAATAATCAGCCTCGAGTTTGGAGAGGATGGCTAGGATGAGCTGATCATCTTCCTTCTCCACTTTGCATTGCTTCAAGAGAAAAACTGTATGCTTGAACTTTGTAAAGAAATAATTCAGAGTCTCAAAATTGGAAGGTTGGAGAGACATGAGTCCATTTTCGAGTTGATAAACTCTCATGTCATCATGCTACCCATACATAGATTCCAATTTGTCCCATATTTGTTTCGGTGTCTTCAGATCCGTAAGATGGAAGAGAAGGTCATCGGAAATAGAGAGGCACAAGAAACCGAAGGCTTCATCCTTCCTGTTCAAGAATCTTGATTTTTCTATGGCAGATCCAGGGTCAACTTCAGTGTCCATGGTGACTCTCAAGAGTCCTTTGGAATACAGTTGATGCTCCATTCTGATTTTCCATGTGTCGAAATTGTATGGAGTCAGTAGAGGTATTGAGGAGGCCATCTGGATTTGCTTGTAGAGAATGCTTCACCTGTAGAAACCTGAAAATCAAAACATAAAGGGAAAAATAAAAAATTGAGCTATTGCTCACATTTCATGGAGAAATCTGTCAAGAAGCTTGTTCTTGAGAGATTGATCTTTGTCCCGCCGCATGCTCTGATACCATATTAATTCTTGCACATGATCTAGGAACTAGGAATCAAAATCATCAAAGAATAATTGACAAATACACATGAATTAGAAATAATTGGAACCAAAATAGGTTTCCTCTCTGTATCTTTTATAAACAATAAAGGGTTACAATACCATGCATGAGCAATGGCTTAACTCAATGAAGAATTCGAATACCTAAGGGACAATTCAAATTCAATGAGTGAGTCTAGCTTAACTGACTCTTTGCCATGCAATCTCACTCAGTTAACCACTTGACCAAAACCCTAATTGACTCACCAAACGCTAACTAAAGTTGGAGTGCAATAAATGACTTAATCTCAACTGAAGGAGATCAAACACATGTCATAGCAATCCAATCATCAAGTGCTAGTACTGCATGACTCCAATAAACCCTGATGAGGTTAACTAAAGCTGAACTAACCATCAGAAGTTGGTGAAGGTGCCTTGTTCACTCTAGTTCATTAAAATAATATTAAATAATCATTAAATAATATATTTAATGCATGGAGGCGCCTTAACTGACTGTAACTGATTGGTTGAATTGAAAGTAACCCCCAGTTAGCAATTAGGTGCATGAATGTCACACAGGTCACCCCTGTAGTTCTCCAGTTAGCCTCCTTGACTGTAGGAAAGGCTAAGTTAGCCTCCTTGATTGTAGGTATGCGTGGGAGTGACTGGGATGATGGTAATTAATGCTCCACTGATGTCAATTAAACTTAGGATAGTGGTTTAACTAGGCCAATTTGACCGAAGGAGTGAGTATGAAGGTAAATGTCTCCAACAATTACTATATTTAATCTCTATACATACCATGTATAAAAGACATAATAATATAACATTTCTTAACATTTGTCTTGGGGAATCACATATTGTGATCCTTAGACTTAGGAAACTTTCTTCATTAAGGTCATCAAGTAGATAGTTAGGTCTACTAGGCTAGGAAACTCCAAACATCCTTGCATGTTGGATTCACTCGTATAACATGGTAGTTCTTCAGTACTTGACGAGAATACAGAAATTTGAAATTTCATTTAATCACTTATAAATAAGTCTTATGAGATCAATATTTTTCTCAAGTCATTTTCACTCAGGAATCATTAATTCTTTTCAGTAACTCCTAGTGCTTACAAGAGCCCATACTCAACACTAAAAATAGGGAGTTACAAACTTAGTGCTATTCCAAAGCTCTTCGCTCAACACTAATGCTAGGATGTACTTCTACGATACACCTAGGGATACAATGGCCAAGGATCCAGCGTTCCAGATCTTATGCTCAACATCAACACGAAAGGCTCCAAGGATTATGCCCAACACTTCCAAATTGTCTTTTCATGTGTTCTAGATCTTCATACTCAACACAAACATCAATTACTCATGTGCTCCAGAGCTCCTCGTTCAACACAAAACATCTCATCAATCATGTGCTTCAGGGTCCCCACCCCAACACAAACAAGAATATATATAGATAGATAGATAGATAGATATCATCAACAATTGTCTTACACCCAATATATAAAACAAATCATCATGTTCATATGCAGTGGGGTCTTCAAGCCAATATATCAAAATAAAACATCAAGATAACATCATAATAAATAGCCTCATTCCTATAAGTGTTAGGTCCAAAAATTCGGGATATTACATCCCTCCCTGCTTAGAACAACACCGTCCCTAGTGTTCTAGGGACTCAAAATTACATCATAAAACAAGGCAGGGTAAGCCCTTCTCATGGTGGATTCATTCTCCCAAGTAGCCTCATTGGATTCGAAGTGCTTCCATTGCACTTTCAACTGGACTATGGTGTGCTTCTTGAGCTGCACCTCTCTCTTGTTCATTATATAAATAGGTTCAGGGGAAAACTCCCCTTCAGGTTCCACCTGTAATAAGGACCTATCAACTACATTTTTAGCATCATAAACATATTTCTTCATTAATGATGCATGGAAAACATTATGGACTCTTATGTGTGCGGGTAATTCTAGTTCATATCCCACTAGCCCTCTCTTGGCCAGTATTTCAAAAGGTCCACAAAACCTAAGTGCTAACTTACCACACCTCCCTAAGCTCAACGAGCTTTGTTTCACTTTTACTTTCAAGTAGACATGGTCTCCTATTCGATAATCTTTATCTTTCCTTTTCTGATCCGCGTAATGTTTCTGGAGGTCTTGTGCTTCTTTAAGGTTCACCTGGACCTTGGTAACCAATTGTTCCAAGTCCATTAATAAATCAGGCCCTAACATGAGTTGATCCACCGGGCTATCCCAAGTAACTGGTGTTCTACACTTCCATCCATAGAGTACCTCAAAGGGACTCATCTTGGAGGAAGCCTGATGACCATTTTTATACGCAAACTCTGCAAGATGCAGGTAGTCTTCCCACTTAGTGGGATTGTTAGTGATATACATCCTAAGCATGTTCTCAACAATCTAGTTTACTCTTTTTGTCTACCCGTCTGTCTGCAGGTGATAAGCAGTGCTAAAGTTCAACTGTGTTTCTAATCCAGAAAATAAAGATCTCCAAATGTACGTAAACTTAGCATCTCGATCCAAGATGATTTCCTTGGGTATCCTGTGCAATCTAAATATCTCCTTTAAGAATATATCAGCAATGTTCACTACCTTATAGGTTGACTTCACAGGAATGAAGAGTGCTTCTTTTGACAACTTGTCAATTACTACAAAAATAGAATCATTTTTCTTTTTACTTTTTGGTAGACGGGTGATAAAAACCATACTAATGGCCTCCCACTTCCATTATGGAATGGGTAATGGATGCAACAATCCCAAAGGGTGCTGATGCTCAGCTTTGACCAGCTGACATTCCTGACATTTCACGATAAACATCGCAATGTCGGCCATTAACTTAGGCCAGAAAAAAGTGTCTCTTGATGGTGGATATCATATTTTTATATCTAGGGTGCCCTGAGTAGGGTACCCAATGAAATTTCATGAGGATGTTGGACCAAATGTCCCCTCCCTCTAGAATGTAAAATCTCTCCTTGGACCATAGAAGTCCTGATTTGTCTACCTTTTATTGCTTTTATTGTTGAAACAACCTATCCTCTTGGACTTTCATGAGGATTTCTACATAGAAAGGGTCAACTTTGTTTGTCGTTATAATCCTCTCATGCAAATCTGCATTAGTTTGACTTAAAGTCACCTCATATATGATATGAGTTCATTGGATCAAAGCATCAACAACTCTATTTTCCTTTCCCTTAATATGCTTTATCTCGAAATAGTATTTGCTAAGGAAAGCCAACCATCTGGCTTGCCTTGCATTCAGATCTGGTTGATCGAATAAATACTTTAGACTCATATTGTCTATCTTTAGAAGGAATTTACTTCCCATGAGGTAGTGCCTCCACATCTTCAAAGTGTGGATGATGGTTGTTAACTTGAGATCGTGCGTAGGGTATTTCTTCTCATGATTTTTTAACTTTCGCGATTCATAACAGATTGTGTGATCATTCTGCAAGAGGAATCCTCTAATTCCTTCCTTGCTTGCATCCTTGCAAACAACAAAATCTGCATCGGGATCCGCAATTCGTAGTATTAGTGTGGTCATCAAAAGCTCCTTAAGCTTTTGAAAAATTTCCTCGTACTTGGTCATCCACAAGAACTTATTTTCTTTATTTTGTAAAGTGGTCATGGGACAAGTGATTTTGGAGAATTTCTCAATGAAATTTCAATAATATCCAGCTAATCCCAGAAAGGACCTAATGTCGGTGACACTAGTAGGGGTAGGCCAATACTCTATGGGTCTAATCTTTTTCGGGTCCACAACTATCCCTGTCTCAGAGATAATGTGACCTAATTACTATATTTGTAGTTTGTAAAAATCACATTTACTAAACTTAGCGTAAATTTGGTGTTCTTGTAACACTCGTAGTACTATGCGAAGGTGCTCTTCATGTTTCTCTTTATTCTTAGAATAAACTAGGATATCGTCTATAAAGACCAGGACAAACTTATCCAAATACTTACTAAATATTTTTTCATCATACACATAAAGTTTGCGGGTGCATTGGTCAACCTGAATGGAATCACTACAAACTCGTAGTTCCCATACCTTGTACGAAAGGAAATTTTTTGAATATCCTCATCGTGAATCCGTACCTGATGGTACCCAGATCACAGGTCAATTATTGAAAATATTTTGGCTCCTCCTACCTAATCAAACAAGTCATCGATCCTAGGGAGTGAGTATTAGTTCTTGATAGCCATTTTATTTAACTGACGGTAATTGATGCACATACACATTGTACCATCCTTTTTCTTGACGAACAATATCGGTGCTCCATAAAAGAACACACTTGGTCAGATATACCCTTTTTCTATTAATTCCTGCAATTGCAGTTTGCATTCCACCAACTCAGGTGCACTCATGCAGTAAGGGGATTTGGAATTCGGAACTGATCCTAGTGTCAATTTGATGGAAAATTCTAGGTCTCATTTCGGATTTAATCCAGGGATTTCCTCGGGAAACACGTCCTTGAACTCTACAAGAACAAGAAATTCCTCTATTTGTTGTTCTCTCTTAGAATCTATGTCTCGTATGTTTACTGCAAACAACTTACATCCTTTCCTAACGCATTTCTTTGCTTGTAAGGCATATATTTGCCTTGCAAAAACTTTCTTTGGAATGCCCTAAACCCTCACTTGGTTCCCTTGGCTATTTGTACACAAGATTGACTTGTGTAAGCAATCAAGCATGACATGGTGTTGTTCCAACCAGTCCATGCCGATAAGTATATCATACAATCCTAAGGGTAGGATGTTCAGGTTTACCTTCGTAGGAAAACCATTCAGGTTTACTTCACAATCTTTAACTATTTCCAAAACTTTGTGTTTCGTACCGGTGGCTAACTGAACCAGCCAAGTTTTATCATGTTTTACTTTGCCTATTTTGCATTCATCAACAATTTTGGGTGAAACATAGCACCGACAAGCACCGGGGTCAATAATTTTTGAAATAAAAGTGTTCAAAATCTTACCTTCTATCTCAACCATGGTAACTTGATGGTCTACCTGTCAGACATCCAAAGCTGCATAAATCTGTGGCGTTCTAGCTATGTCCCTTATGGTCGGTTCTTCTTGTAAGTTTTTAAAGACCCCATTGGTCTTATTATTACAATATCGGGAATAATGAGGCCCACTGCACTTCTAGCATTTGATCTGTATTGGGGTAGCATCGGTTCCCATAGTTTCTACTGGCTTGTTAGCATTTGAAGCTGGTACATATGGTTTCGTACCTGATTTGTTGAAGTTATTGTTCGTTGGAAAACTATTGTTTTGTTTCCTGTACGAGGTGGGTTAAACCCTAGTTTGAAATTATAAGAGAAGTTCTTAGACTTGTCTCTATTTCTATTCATTTTCTCTTGCCTTAGCTTTCCATGCTCATAGCAGATCCTAGCTTTGTACAATGTGGTGTCCAAGGTTTTAGGCATGTCAAAATCAATCCTTTCCCAAAAGTTGGGAGGAATACATCCTAAAAACTAATGGATTTTTACCTTTTCATCCTTGATGTATGGTACATAATGTAACATATCTAGAAATCTGTTGATAAAAGAATCCATAGTCATGGATCCCATATGTAGTTCATGAAACTCTTTTAATCAAGAATCCTGGACAGTATGGTGAATGAGACCTCCATTTGGATGACAGGTATGGAAATCATTGTGGTTATTAAAAAATTCATTTTTGGTTGGTTTTTTACTCCACGAATTCATACTTCTCATTATCATGTCTCGCTGTGGTTGTAGGTTACAAGGATGCTAAGGAGAGGCATGGTTTATAGATTTGCAAACATGTCATGGGCAAGTCTATTCCTTTACGGTAAGCCTACTATCAATTTTTTCACTTGTTGTCTCTTGGCTTTCATGGTTGAGACTAAGCTTTATCTCATCAGTAGTTGGGGTTTGTTTGATTTCTAGTTTCAAAGGATGCGTTTCCTTTGGGGTTTGACAGTGGGGTTTTTCAATGGATTCTGGGCTTGAGTTTAAATGTAATGGAAATGTAATTTAAATGAGGGTCTTAGATGTGAAGAGAAACTTGGTACCTCTGATAGGCTCTGCATGTAATTTGTAAATTCATGGTTTCGATTTCTGTGATGTAAACAATGGAAGCACAATTTCTTGCAATGGTGCAATGGCTAGAGAAAAGACTACGTATCTTGATTATGGTTTCAAATTACTGTGTATATAAACTTGTGTTGTGTTGATGTTTATGATACTACAATGTTTCATTCTATGGTTACTTTTTATGTGTTTTATGTGGCATTCTCCTATGTTGGTTGTATTAGTTACTTGGATGATTTACACAGTCAGCGTTGATGTCTTTTATGGCCACGCCATGAATGGCGTTGGCACCCACCATTGTGGCTACAATAATGAATAGCTTTATACTTACAATTGGTGTTTTTAATGTGTAAATGAGATATTAAGGAAGGACGTGGCTGTAAACCATGTGTGGCAGATCATTGTTCTTAGTGATTCGTTGACAAGGCATAAATTAGTTTATTTAATTTACTGTGAACTTTAAATATGGGTTGTGGCAATGGATTTACAGTGTAAGGATTTGTAAAGGTCTTATGACCACTGTGTAATGATTTTGAGTTAGGTTTACATATTGTGTATAGTGGATACACTCTGGCTTTATAAAAAATTTAGGACACTACAAGAGTCGACCCTGGGTTGTTTACGATATTGAGGGTTTATTATTTGCAATGGTTGTGATTTGGGCATTCTGAGTGTCCACGAGATTCGATCTTGTGACCTCGTTGCACTTACATAAGTCTTAATTTAATATGGTAATGATGTGTTGGTTGTCTTTTATATGGTTGTTGTAAATTGATTGCTGCATATTAATGTTATGGTGGAGTTTAATGTAAAGGGCATCGTATTTTATGTATGCGAAATGGCCAATGGGTGTCTACGGGATTTGTTCCTATGACATGGATGCAAATGATTGGTTACCATATGATTTTTGCATATGAAATAATAAGGTGGTTTTTAATTGGGCCTTGTAACTTATGGGTGTGATTCTTATTATGCTTAATTATAATGTATTAGATGGATTGAATTTGTATATTTATGCCAAGGTTTATAACGTTGGAAATGGTATTAATGTTTATGATTTTGTAAAAAGTACTTGGTATAATTGTTTAAAAATCGTGAACAATACAGGGTTTCAATTTACTCGATCTGTTAATTAGTTTTAAGGTCATACCTAGTTGATGGAAAATATTTGGTTAAAGGAAGGAGGTTTAATTGTACATACAGTGAAAGGACTTCGCTGATTTCGAACATAGATTTATTTTAGATATTCATAATTTGTATTAAGTCATAATTAAGGTGTTGGTAGCTTGGATTTATATTTCTATTTTATAACTGTTAATATATATATATATATATATATATACCAATATTATACTAGTTAGTTTATTGTTTATTATAATCATATTATGCTAATATAGGTTTTAAATGAAACTTTAGATCTGAACTAGTATTTAATTAACCATGAAGATAACGACAACTTGATGTGAGGTTAGGGGTTTGGTTACCAAGGAGGAAGGTTTAACGGTGTACCAGAAGTGGAGAATAATCTTAGTAGGTTGGTTGAGATCAATCCAGGATGGTTCTTGCTCCTCCTCGTGGGGAGAGGGACCATGGGAGGAATGCATCCTCGGAGGAGGGATCAACAATCCCCACTTTGATCTCAGACATAGAAATTGAAAAAGGAAAAAGAATAGACAGACCATCTGACCCTATCAGAGATGGGAAAGGCTCTAGTGGGATCAAGATAGAGGAAGCAACTAATCAGGAAATAAGGACATGAGAGTGTGTTCCAAAATCCAAGACAGTCCCAAAGCTGCAGATTAAATTAGAAAGAGTCAAGGAAGACATTCAATACATAAAATAATGTGCCCTCATAGGAAAATTTGTGGGGATCTGGCCCACAGAAAATACCTTGGTCTAGTGGATAAACACCATGTGGAAACCCCAAGGACACTACAATCTTCAGCTGGGAGCAAAAGGGTTCTTCACAATAATCTTTGTTAATGAAGAAGACCGAGCAAGAATTTTTGAGAATGGTCCATATTTCTATAATTCGGCAGGACTTTTCCTCGGGACATGGAAAGAGAGATTCAACCCTGACAAATAAAACCTCACGATTTCCCCAGTATGGATAAGAATGTACTCTCTCCCAATGGAGTACTGGAAGGAAGAAATTATGATGGGTATAGGGAATACACTCGGGAACTTCATCAAAGTATCAAAGCAAACTCAACAACAGAAATATATATCGTATGCCCAAATATGTATCTACGTCGACATCTCTAGAGATATACTAGATGGAATTGAGTTAACATGGGATGATGAAGAATGGTTCCAGGAAATAGACTACGAATAGATCCCATTCAGATGCAGAAGATGTCATGAGCATGGAAATCTATTCCAAGATTATCCACAAAATAAAAGACCAGGAGGGAAGAAGGATCAGGAAAATCAAGATGTTGATGGGTTCATCAAAACCCAAAACAAGAAATGACAAGCAAGAAAGACCTCGGGACCAGATATTAACAAAAGAGTGCAAACCCAGAACAGGTATGAGATTCTCCAAGAAGATAAGGCAAATAGCAAAGAAGTCCAGCAAACTGAGCATAATAAGGCCACTAATAAAGAAACCCAAAATAGTGAATAGATTATAGCTAGCCAGGAGAAGGAGATGGAGATAAATCCAAAATAGTAATAGCATACAGTTAAAACACCTACAGATCAACACCATCAGGGATAGCAGGAGATAACCAAGAATGTCCCAAAGGTATCTGAGCCAGCAATAGAATATATGGAGATAGGAGATCTAGATCTGGAAGCACTTGAAGCTGCTTGCGCTGACAAGATACCATCCCAGATACCCCCCAACAAGTCTCCTTGCTAGAGAAGGTGATAATTCAAGCTAAAATCATGATTTCCTTAGGAGTAGTTGTTGAATCTCTCAAATACTCAGATGGAAAAAATAAATTAAAAAAAGAAAAGCGGGGAAGGCCAAGCAATGTTCAAAGAATCAAAGCTATAGGAGAGAAACTGGTGGCTTTAGGGAAGTATCCAACTATATATGCTTCCCTCTCTCACTCTACCTAACAAATCCTTAATGTGTATTACATCCTGGAACATTATAGGCCGCAGCAGCGCTCTAAAAATACATCTTCTCAGAAGAAGGATTGAAAAATAAAAATATGGGATAATCTTTCTGCAAGAAACAAAATGTTTAGGAGAAGAGATAACAAATATAGCTCGAAAAATATGGAAGGGTTGTGAGTCAGTTGCAATCGATGCCAAAGGGGTAGCTGAAGGGATGTGCATCCTTTGGAACTCTCAGGAGGTTAACCTCTCAGGCTTTGTAGAAACTCCATTTTCACTTTCAGTAGACTTCCATATCTTAGGTACTAGAATAAAAGGATTTATGACCAATGTTTAAGGACCCCCGAGGGCAGAGCAAAAATTGTCCTTTCTGGACTCACTCTCTGTTATCAAAGATATTTCCGATGAAAAACCATGGATCCTGGGTGGATATTTCAACTTTACCAGGAACCTTGAAGAGAAAAAGGGTGGTATACAGAACCTAAACCCTGCAAGTGCTCTATTCAATGAATTAATTGATGACCTTAATTTAATAGATGTTAGAACTTCTAACGATATATTCACATGGAAAAACAAACAAGCTGGAGACAGATGGATAGCCTGTCATATTGATCATTTTTTAATTTATGAATCTATCATGATGGCTAGTGGGAAATTAAGAGTGGTGGTGCTTCCAGCGGAAGGCTTGGATCATTGGCCAATCAACTTGGAATGGGAAAATGTGAGGATAAACCCTCGCAAACCATTCAGATTTGAAAAATTTTGGCTCCTCCAAACGGATTTCAATGAGAAACTCTGGGAATGGTGGGAAGGCTTCCCACCCATCAGGGGCACCCGAATGTATCAATTCCAACAAAAAATCAAACTATTAAATTATAACATTAAAAAATGGAATAAGGAGTCCTTTGGTAACATATTCCAAGAAAAATAAGCTCTAGAGTGTAAGATGAAATTGAACCAAGCTCAGGGAATGAGCAAGGGATTCTCGGAGGAGTTAAGGATACAAGAAAAAATCTTGCTATAGGAATTTATCTAGCGAGAACAACAGGAGGAATTCTACTGGAACTAGAAAGACAGATTCAAATGGCTTCAAGAGGGAGAACACAACACCAACTTATTTCACAAAGCGGCCATCCAACACTGACAAGGGAATCAATTGGACAGGTTGAAAATGGAGGATGGGAATATAGCCAAAACTCAAGAAGAACTAGAAATCACTTTGAACTCTTATTTTGTTAATTAGATGAAGGAATTGGAAGAAGATAGAGAAGAAGCCAGGAGAGAGGTGTTTAGACATGTTCCTCAGCTTATCATTGATGACCAAAATCACATGTTAGGCAAATACATTGAGATGACGGAAGTGGAGGCGGCTATCAAGCAAATGGAAAATGATAATGCATAGGGCCTGATGATGTATTTGTAACTTCGGATTGTATTCACTTGTATATTTCATGTAATGTACCCCGATGTTTATTCTGGAAAGTATCTGTGATGTAATTAAGTCATGTCATGCCCCAATGTTCCTATCAAGAGGTTCTATAATGTAAACAAGTCATGTCAAGTCATTGTGAGTAACCCTCCTATTGTTCAAGGGTTAAAGTCCCTGTAGTTACGTGGCCCTAGGGTTATTATACTCTCGTAGAGAAGTCAGCCCTAGTGAGCCATTGTCAATTTGGGAATTAGTATAAATACAGAGTGAGCCTCTCTATTGAACATTCACTCACTCACACTCAATTGTAGTGCATAGATGAGGAAGAAGAATTTGTTGGGGCTAGAGAGAAAGAGGCTACTACTGTCGGGATATCATCTTATTATTTTTGGGGCTTTTCTCTTGGTGCTAATTCTATCTTTGAGGAAGTTACGGAAATTTCTCCTTTATGTTTTCCCTGACGAAAATATTTGTGTTCATTGTCTTATGTGTTTGATTTCTATGATTGTTATTCTCTCAGTTAAGATCCTAAGTTAATGCTAGCTTAAATGATAAAATCTAACATGGTATCAAAGCTAACATGAGAAGAAAACACTGTGCAGCTACGAAAACTAGGGCTTCCTACTTTTTGGATCTCTCTCCACATATTTTCAACAAAAGAAGGTTGGGCTGATTCTCCCCCCAGGGAACATCTTCCTGTCGAAGCAGAATCTGATTCTGAGCATTTTCAGTTTTTGACCTGACACTACTGCCAAAAATTAGGGCTTTCCACACAAGTGGAATTTTTGAGTGAGCCGAGGCCTAGATTGATCTCCTCCTCAAAATCAAAGTTGATAGATCAATATCAAAGCTTTTGGTTGGATAGAACTCCCAAGAAAGTCAAACCCTAATCTACTCTTGAACCAGCACTGCAAAAAATTCAGCTCCAGATCCAGATCTAACATCTTAACTTGGTAAGATCTAAACCTTTTGTATTTCCATTTGAGGTTCTCAATTAAGATATCTCATCATACCAAGCTTGTTGGAAATCTTAAGGGGGATGATCAATTCTGATCTTGGAAGTGTAGGATCTCCCTGGTACTGGAAGAAAATGAGTTGGACTCCTACATCAATGAGGAGATTCCAGTTCCAGAGGGAGATGAGGATAAGGACTTACACAAGAAGAAGTTGGTTATGGATAAGAGGATTATTGATGATTCGATCAAGGATCACCTCATACCACAGGTGTCCTCCCTAAATACACCTAAATTTATGTTTGATTCCATAACCAAACTATTTGAAGAAAAGAACATAAACCAGAAGATGACCTTGAGGAACCAGTTGAAGAATATGAAGATCCAGAATGCGGAGACTATATAGTCATACTTCATAAGGGTCTCCCAGATCAAAGAATAGCTGGAAGTAGTAGATGAAGAAGTGGAGAATGCAAATATTATGATAATCACCTCGAATGGTATTGCTAGGACATGGGACTCATTCATTCAAGGGATCTGTGCCAGAAAGAAGTTATTCAAGTTCAGAAGACTATGGGAAGAATGCTCTCAAGAAGAAGCTAGGATAGTAGCTCAAGAAGAAAATATGGGAAGTGAAGATCAAGCTCTCAAAGTACAATCCAAGAAAAAACAGAACTAGCCACCACAGAGGTAAGCACTCTCACCAAAGGAGTAACTTTAGAAATCCTAGAGATATGTCTAAGTACATTTGCTATACATGTGATGAAAGAGGACACTTTTCTAGAGATTGTCCTAGAAACAAAAGTAGCTCTCACAAGAAGAAGGGAAACAAGAGAAGACATCATGCTCATGCTGCAGAGGATGATGAACCTTCCACAAAGAGAACTAGACAAGACAGTGATGATTCTTCAAGTGATGAAGAATATGTTTTGATTTCTTCTCTCACGACAACTATCACAAATGGCAGCAACGATTGGCTTCTAGATAGTGGTGCTTCCAAACATATGACTGGATTCAAGGAATCCTTTGTGAAACTACCTGAACATGAATCACCTCACAAGGTGAAACTTGGAGATGACTACCAGTATCCAATAAAAGGTAGTGGTGAATCCTCATACAAGATAGACTCTGGAAATTCTATCAAGATGAAAATTGTATTGTTTATACCTAGACTAAAGAAGAACCTCCTTTGCATGTCTGCATTGGATGCAAAAGGAATGAGGGTTTCATTTGTAGATGGTCAAGAACTCATCTGGCCAAAAAGAAAGTATTTTGATGATGCAGTAGTGATTGGGGAACAAGAAAGAGGACTATACAAATTGAAGGGCCAACCAAAACAAGCTTTGGTTCATGACTCAGTAGAACCAAATGAGCTTTGGAATAGAAGGCTTGCACATGTGCATTATAGAGCACTACCACTTGCAAGAAAACTTGTTGAAGGTCTCCCACAAATGTAGACAAAACATGAAGGTGTATGCAAAGGATATGAAAAATGGAAGAACATAAAGAAGACATTTAAAAGTAGTGAGAGCAAGGCAAAAGGAATCTTAGAAATCATCCACTCCAATGTGTGCGGTCCAATGTCATCTAGTTCACTAAGCAGGTATGTATATTATGTTTCTTTTATTGATGATTTTTCTAGAAAGACATGGATATACTTTATGAAGTGCAAAGATGAAGTATTCAACAAGTTCAAGGAATTCAAAGCCTTGATCGAGAACCACACTAAAAAGAAGATCAAGACTTTTCGATCAGATAATGGCGACGAATTCACATCAACTGAATTAAAATATCTATGCAAAGAGTCAGGGATTAAGAGGGAGTTATCCACTCCATATAATCCACAGCAGAATAAGATTGCAGAAAGAAAAAATAAAAAGATCATGGAAGTAGTAAGGGCCATGCTTCATGATCAAGATCTTCCCATGAATCTATGGGCAGAAGCTTCTATAACAATAGTATATGTACAGAACCATACTCGACACAGAGTAATCAAGAATACGACACCTAAAGAAGTCTTCTCTGGCAAGAAACCAGAAGTCATCCATCTCAGAATATTCAGCTATCCTGTATACATACATATTCCTAAAGAAAAGAGGACAAAGTTAGATCCTTCAGGAAAGAAGGGTATATTTGTGGGATACTCTGAAAGCTCGAAGGCTTACAGAATATACTTCCCAGGATTCNAACGGAGATGTAACTTTTGATGAAGATTCAACCTACATCAAATCCAGGAAGAGACCGACTGAAGAATCTGAAGAAACAAAAGCATCCAAAATTCATGATACAACCATGAACGAAGAAATTCAACAAGAAGATCGAGAATTAGAAGAACCTCAAGAACCTGTGGATCCACCTCAGGATAAGAATCCTCACAAGAGGAAACCTGCTTGGGTACATGAAATTATCCAGGGTGCAGAAATATATGGAGCTTCAGAAAAAACACACAGAGGAAGGAAGAGAACTAGGTCCTGCTCCAGTTATGTAGCCCTACTATGTGACATTATTGATAAAGAACCTTCCAACTATGAAGAAGCTGCAGAAAGGAAATAATCAAAGGATGCGATGATCGAAGAGTATCAATCGGTCATGAAGAATGATGTTTGGGATGTTATCCCAAGACCAGAAGGGAAGTCCATTGTAAATTCCAAATGGATCTACAAGATCAAGCATGTTGCAGACGGCAGCATAGAGAAATATAAAGCAAGATTCGTGGTTCATGGCTTCTCCCATAAAGAGGGAATAGACTATGAAGAAACTTTTGCACCTATAGCCAGATACACTTCCATCATATCAGTACTTTCTCTCGCTGTAGTGATGAAATGGAAGATACACTAGATGAATGTCAAGACTGCTTTCTTGAATGGTGTAGTAGAAGAGGAAGTGTATGTGAAGCAGCCACTCGATTTTGAGACACATGGCAAGGAGTCTCATGTGTGTAGATTGAAGAAATCCATGTACGATTTGAAATAGAAACCTAGGACATGGTATGAAATAATTGATGGTTTTCTATCCAGTTTGGGATTTACCAAAAGTAAAGTAGATTCCAAATTTTACTACAAGGTTGAAAAGGTAACCTAGTGATACTTCTACTGTATGTGGATGATCTGTTTGTAACAAGTATGGATGGGTTGATTGCTAATAAGAAGAGGAAGCTTGCTACCGAGTTTGAAATGAAATACTTGGGTATGATGCATTATTTTCTAGGCATAGAGGTGTGGAAAAATATGGATGGAATATTCCTTGAACAAGGAAAGTATGCAGTAGAGAGCCTGAAGAGGTTTGGGATGATGGACTGTAAGGCCATAACCACACCTATGGCATCAAACTTGAAGCTATTGAGTGATTCTTCATCAGAATCAGTTGATGCTATGATGTATGGCCAGATGATTGGGTCCTTAATGTACCTGACGAACACAAGACCAGATATTTTCTTTGTTGTGAACACCTTGAGCCAGTTCCTGACAGATCCGAGACATGTTCACTTGATTGTTACTAAGCATATTTTGAGGTACCTGAAGGGTACAGTTGATTATGGGATCAAGTATGAAGTGAATCAAAATATTAACCTAGAGGGTTATATTGATTCAGATTGGGTAGGCAGTTCCATCGATAGGAAGAGCACTTCAGGATGTTTCTTTAGTATGGGATCAGGTGTGCTCTCTTGGTTTAGCAGGAAGTAGTCCTATGTGTCACTGAGTACAGATAAAGCAAAGTATGTCACAGCTTTTTCAACTAGTTGTGACGCAGTGTGGATGAGAAACCTATTGTCTGATTTAATAGATCTCCAGTTGGATGCTACTTGTATATATTGTGACAACCAGAGTTGTGTGAACTTGTCAGAGAACTTGGTGTTCCATGACAAGTCGAAGCATATTAAGATCAAGTATCACTATATCAAGGATATGGTGTAGAGAGGAGCAGTGAAGCTCTAATATGTTGCGATGGATGAAAAAATAGCTGATGTGTTGATGAAGCCATTGGCTAGAGTGAAGTTTGAATACTTCAGGGAGAAGCTTGGTGTTCTCCAGATCGAGGTTCCCTCTAAGGGGAAATGATGAGACCTAGAGCCATTCTGACATGGTGAGAGGAATAGGTTCCTTCCAAGGTCAAATGTAAGGGCTACGCCATTCTATCATGGTGAGAGGATTGGTTCCTTCCATGTCATATGTGAGTGTTGAGCCATTCTGATGTGACTGTAGGATTGGTTCCTACATGATCAGATATAAGTGCTAAATTCCATTCTTGGGATGGAGGCACCTAGTCAGTTACCAAGAATACTCATTCTGGGACTGAGGGCCATTCTGATATGACTGAGGGATGTAGTCTCACATGATCAAATATAAGTGCAAGGCCATTCTGATGTGACTGAGGGATGTGTTCCCACTTGATCAGATATAAGGGTTGATGCCATTCTCTGGGAGAATGGAGGCACCTGGTCAGTTACTAGGAATCCTCAGTTTGGGATTGAGAGCATTCTGATGCGGTGTGTTCGCACATGGTCAGATGTAAGTGCAGTTCCCTTCAATGCGTTGTGTTTGCGCATGGTCGGATGTAAGTGCAGAGACCTTCGAATGCGGTGTGTTTGCACATGGTCGGATGTAAGTGCAGAGCCCTTCTGATGTGGTGTGTTCACACATGGTTGGATATAAATGCTGAGCCATTATGGCACAATGTGTTTACACATCGTCATATGTGAGTGTTGGGCCTTTCTGACAAGATGAGGTTAGATGTAAGTGCTGGGCGTTCCTTTCTGACAACATGAGTTCAGGTGTAAGAGTTGGGCAGGCCATTTTGGCTTAGGGTCAGATATAAGCATTGAAGACCCACATGAAGGCTAGGCCTACAGCTAGCATAAAAAATGGCTGGATCTGTAGAACTTCCCGTGAAAAGAAGAATCAAGAGATAGCACCAATGATGATGATATAGACTTGATGATGATCCAAATCAAGTGATGATCTAGATGTGATGATGATCCAGACTTGATGATGATCCAGATCAAGTGATGATCCAGAGTTGATGATGATATAGTAATGATCCAGATCAAGTGATGATCTAGATCCCATGATGAAGAATAATTGAAGAGGAAGAAGACTTGAAGATGAAGATGACTTGAAGATGAATAAGACTTGAAGACGAAGATTACTTGAAGATGAAGAAGACTTGAAGATGAAGAAAACTTGAAGATGAATATGATGAGATGATCCAGTTGTTACAGAGAAGAAGACCAATGCTAAAAATTGTGTTGAAAGAATATCTTCCTAGTTAAGAGGGAGTGTTGATGTATTTGTACTTCAAAAAGTATTCACTTGTATATTTCATGTATTATACCCCAATGTTTATTCCGGGAAGTATCTGTAATGTAATTGAGTCATGTCATGCACCAATGTTCCTTTCGATAGGTTCTATAATTTAAACAAGTCATGTCAAGTCATTCTAGGTAACCCTCCTATTTTTCAAGGGTTAAAGACCCCGCAGTTGCAGGGCCCTAGGGTTATTAGACTCTCCTAGAGAATTTGTCCCTAGTGAGTCATTGTCAAGTCGAGGATTAGTATAAATAGAGAGTGAGCCTCTATATTTAACACACACTCACTCACACTCAGTTGTAGCGCATAACTGAGGAAGAAGAAGTTGTTGGGGCTAGAGAGAAAGAGGCTAATGTTGTCGGGATATCATCTTACTATTTTTGGGGCTTAGCTGTTGGTGTTGATTCTATCTATGAGGAAGTTGCGGGTTTTTATCCTTTATGGTTTCCTTGAGGAAAATATTTGTGTTCATTGTCTTATGTGTTTGATTTTTGTGCTTGTTATTCTCTTAGTTACGATCCTAAGTTAATTCTAGCTTAAATGTTAAAATTCTAATAGGGCCCAGATGGGTTCACTACAAGTTGTTTCCATGCTTGTTGGGACTGGTTAAAGGAGTAAATATGGGCCTTAGTGGAAGACTCTCAGAGGACTGGGAAAATTCTCAGAGCTCTTAACTCTACCTTCTTAACTCTCATCCCCAAATAAAATGGTACAAAGGACCCAAGGAAACTAAGATCGATTACTTTGTGTAATTTCATCTACAAAATCATCTCTAAGGTGATGGCCAATCATCTATGTCCTCTACTTCCCCTCATCATATCACTAGAATAGGTCAAGTTTGTGGAAGGAAGGCATATCCTGGATGGCATTATACTGGTCCATGAAGCGATTCCCTTGCTCAAAACCACAAATACTCCAGGTATGCTCCTAAATATGGATCTCTCAAAAGCATATAACAAATTGAATTGGAATATTTTGGCAGGAGTTCTCAGAGATTTTGGTTTCTCGAAGGATTGGACCAACTGGGTCATGAATATGGTCTCATTGGCCTTCTTCTCAATCTTCGTCAATGGATCCCCTTTGACCCCCTTCAATAATTCCAAAGGAAGAAGGAAGGGGGACCCCCTATCTCCCTTCCTTTTCATCATAGCAATTGAAGGATTAGGAAGGATACTTAAAAATAGAAGAATTGAGAACAAGATCTGAGGCTTATCCCTCATTGTAGGGATGGATCCCCTAACTAATCAATAGTTTGTGGATGATAATATGCTCATGGTTCCTTCCTCGGTACAGGAGGACAAGGGAATTAAAGATAGTTTGAACACATTCCTAGAATCTAGTGGCTTAGAGATCAATAAGGAAAATTCTTAGACATACTTCTTCAATACCCCGAAAATTACCAAAAGGATCATCCTCAAAATCTTGGAGTTTTCGGAAGGAAAACTTCCATCAAAATATATGGGCACTGCTAGGTGAATCAATTATTAGACAAATCTCATGGAAGGAATTGCTAGATAAAATCAAACATAAGCTCAGCCTTTGGACCTTCAGAGCTCTTAATTGTCCTAGTAGTATCATCCTAGTGAAATCAGTTCTTCGATTTATGCCTTTATATCTCTTCTTAATGCTGACCGCCCTGAAATCAGTTACCAAACAAATTAGAAATATTCAGTGAAATTTCCTATGGGAGGGGATGAGAAGGACATGGGAAATGGCCATTAGTGGACTAGAAAACCATATGTACCCCTAAGGCAGTGGGGGGCCTTGGGCTATGAGACCCTCTAGACAGTAACAAGGTGATGAGTGCCAAAATTTATTTGAGGTGGATCAATTACAATGAGGAACCGTGGGCCAAACTTTGGCTCCTGAAATATGCCCCTCTCTGGCCCAAGAAATCCCTAGTTCGTTATGGAGAAAACATACCGGGGTCTAGTATATGGAAAGCAGCATAGGAAAACACGGAGTTGGTATAGAAGCATAGCTTCTGGGAAGTTTCGGATGGCAGAAATGTGCGATTTGCTAGGGACACATGGAACCAAGAATCGGTTCTAACAAGCAGAGCAGAATCTCCTGTTCTCAATTCCTTTCTTCAGTACCAACCTCTAAGTATGATGGCAGAATGTTGGGATCCTAGAGGAAATGGCCAGATGCTCAGGTCTTGGAAAGACAAGAATTTGTGGCAATCAGAAGCCCCAGGGGAAAATGTAGAAGATTTCATGGTAGATATTAATTCCAAAAAAATCACCAAGAATGATAGCCTAGAAAAACTCAAATGGGGGTAATCCAACACAAGAAAGTTTAACCCCAAAGAAGCCCTAGCCTTTGTGACAGGGAATCAGAATCTTGAACCAGAATCCAAATGGGGGAAAATCTAGGGAGGAGGGTGGTGACCAAAGGTGATGGTTTTTTGCTGGCTCTTGCTCAAATGACGTATTCTAACCTGAGATAACTTACAAATCAAGTGAATCAATGGGACCTCAAGGTGTTTCATGTGTGAAGAAAAGAATGAAACTATCAACCATCATATATATGAATGCCAGGTGGAGGAATCAATATGGGAAAAAGGAGCGACCATTTTAAAAAAAAACCACCAACACAAAAGAAGGCCAGACATCACAATAGCAGAATGTCCCATGAAGGTATTCAAAAACAAAATTATTAACATACTGTGGGAGATTCTCCCAGGATTTACAGTGTGGGCACTATGAAAAACCATAACAATAGAATATTTGAAAACAAAACCAGGAAAATAGGGGAAATCTGGACCATCGTAGAAGCTCACCTAAAAGAAATAATTACTCTAAAACAATGGAAACAGGAAGACTTCACAACAAATGTAAACGAAAGAAATATTTTGTATGAATTGGGGATTTTTGAACTACCTATCAACATCGCGCGAACCAAGACGACACCAAATTCTGTGAACAGTATGAAAACTTGGACACGGCCACTGGAAGGCTCCTTTAAGTTCAATTTGATGGAGCGACCAAAGGAAACGTTGGTCCAGCAAAGTTCAGAGGAGAATTAAGGAATTTAGATGGAATTATTCTCAGCATGCTATGGGTATCAATTGGTAACAACACAAATAATATAGAGGAGCTAGAAGGCCTAATAATGGCATATCCTAGGCCCTAGAATCGAGGAAAACTCCATTGGTGGTGGAAGGAGACCTGCAGATAATAATCAAGATGACTTGTCGACTCCAAAATGGTGCCTCTACATCACAGGTTTCAAAGAACTGGCGATGGGAGGGTCGGTTATATGAACTTAAATGGATTCTAGTAGGACATTTAGCCATCCTATTCTCGCATGTAAAAATATCTGGTAATAAGGTGGAAGATGCACTAGATAATGAAGGAGTGGAGAGTCAAAGTTATTTCCATGTAGAAGAGCTCGATGTTAATGGAAACAGACCAATAATATGGGAGTGTTGCAGGAATTTGGAGAAAGAGGACATGGAAGGGATGAAAGAAACGAACAACTATCAGACACATCCCAACCCACAATAGGTGGATGACAGCTGTCGCTCCAACTCTTTGAGAATTATTCCATCTGTGCCATCCATATTAAGCAGCGGGCCCTTCATCATAGCAGTGGTGGGTGTGGAAAGTTGCAAACTGTCTCAATCGCCAGGTGGGTCCATTGAACCACGTGGATAGACACGTGGTGGAGGTACGGAGCATGTGGCCTACAAAGAAGAAGAGAATGACAGCCGGAAAGATCGTAAAAAGATGATGGAGTATAATAAATCATAGGATTAACACCTCGGTTGATCCATGCGAGGAGAAGAAAAGGAGATGGCCCTACAGGTATGAATCTGACGTTGGCTTATGTAAGGGTGGGGAATTCCAAAGATCTCTGTATCAAATAGAATTCAATGAATAAAATGGTGGCGAATCTCCCGCAGAGCATGAAATATATGGTGGAGCACGATGAATGGCAGAGAATGATGGAGGTTAAGGAAAAAATCTTGAGCTTACTCAATGCTCTAATACGGGGGAGGAAATATTTTTTCCCTATAGATTCACCATGGAGGTATCATAGGGTCTCATTTAAAGTTGCGATTCTACTGCTCCTGGCTCCTAGTAATATTCTTTGTTGTGTTATCATGCCTTGCTACTAGAGAGCCCAGAATTGCCAGAGGGGAAATTGCAGAGGGGAAGGAACCAATGGAACGATGCCTAGTTCAAGGAATTTTCTTCCCACAATTGAGGAAGAACCAACCCCATGATATTTGAACTGGGGAGAATAGTATATGGTGAATACACCTGTGGCAATTGAAGCATACATAACCATGAAGGATTTGGATCTCCTTAGGGAGTATGAGACCCTTATGGGTCGGCCCTTGGTGCTTAATCCTTTCTAGGTTGTCCGAATTCTGCTGGCCTGAGATACACAAGCCAAGGTACAGATTACCGAGGGCATCAGGGAGGCTTTGACCCTCAGTTAGAAGGGAAAACAGGAAAGTTCAGCTGGTTTTCTGCTTCTTGATTAGATAGCTATGGATATTATGGATAGTTCTGGGACACTCCCACCACCCTAGCAAACACCACTGCTAATTCACCAGCCAATGCGGAAGCTAGTGCTCCCCAGAGGTAAGAGGAGCACCATTCTGGGCCGAACTTGGACGTGGGGAGATGAATTTTTGGGACTTTAGTTTCTTGTCCTACTTAGTTTTTTTATTTTACTTTACTGTAAGTAGATGTACAATGTTACATTATTCTGTTGTTGTGGGACGGGCTGCTGCTCTGGTGGTTCGTGGTTGATTAGCAAACTCATTTTTTGATGTAAGGAGAAAATAATTGATGTTATAGTTTCCATGGTAATGGGATGGGGTCTAGTGTGGTTTAAACTGTTAGCTGTAAAAAGGAAAGATCGTTCACCTATGTTTCAATGTAATGGGATGGGTTCTGGTTTCTAGTGGTATCTATAGTACTTAAGGATGGTTTCATTGTAATGGGTTGGTTTATGGTATCAGGCGTTAATTTGGTATTGGTGAGTGCTCTGCCATTGGGCTCTAGTGATTTAATATGCTTAGGTGAATTTTTGTAGCCTTCAAGGAATTCGAGGATGTCCTTTATGAGCCATGTTGCTGGAAGCCTGGTTCTGTCTAGTTCATCGAGCAAAAATAGGACTTGCTATATCGCAATTTTGTATCACCATTTTGTATAATAATATAATTTTCCCCTTCTTACTGATAAAAAAAATATTTAATTAACCATGGCTCTACTAACAAATGAAATATGTCAGTGGAGTATGTAGGCCCAAGAACATCTATGTAATAAATCTGAAATAAAACCTAGTTTGCAGGAAGCACGTTTTGAAACAAATAAAATATAATACAAAAGTAAAACTAAAGTGAAAAATCCGTGATGGATATTTATACATGAATTAAATTTATAGAAGTGAACTAGATGAACAAACCCTGGGTAAATCTAGTACAAGAAATAAATTACAGCCTAGGGTTATAATTTAAAATGTAAACCCTAGAGGATTTAAAACCAAAAAAAAGCACATAGGGTTAGAATCTATCATGCAATCATTTGCCTAATTTATCCAAAATTTATTCTAGAAAATGAAATAGGTAGTCTAGGATCTCATACCTGCAAATTTAAGCTCCTTTAATGGCTAAAACCTGCACATTCAAATAACCAATATTAACAATTCATAGGAATATCTAACCCTGAATCACTTGGGAACTACCATGTTCCACCCAACCATGACCCAGAACCATTCCTGGTTTCAATCCGGATCCCCTCGAGCTGGTTCCAACATGCAAGTAGCTTAGAGCACCTGAGGTGAGGTTGTGCTAGTTTTGTATATCAGTTCTGAATTAGTTCTCCTTCTTCCTCTTAGGGAAATGTTCTCCAAGAACTCTCTCTTGAGAAATTAGCAGTCAGAATAATGACTCCAAAAATGTATATCAGGTCCCCAAGCCTTTGCTTTTCTTGAGACTTTATAGACTGAATTTTCAGTCAAGGGGGAAATTAAATCAAGAATTTCTTCATTTCTTGATTTAACCCTTTTCATTTAATTTAGTGTCATGTCTCCACTCCTCTAATCGGTGGAGAGGAGAAGACTAACATCTATCAACCCGGGAAATCTAAGCCCCATGAACATAATATAAAAATGCATGAACTTAAATATACACGGATGCATAAATTATTAACATATAGCAGAAGCATAATCATTCATGCAAGCTTTCAGCATGTTCATAGGAATTCTTAAAACAAATACAGTTGTGAAAAATAAAATACAAGGGAATACTTATCTTGAAAGAAGCCCGTATCACAACCATCTATCTCCCTACAACATTCCACCCAACCATAGGCCAGTGTACTCTTTAATCTCTCAGCAGCACTACCATGCCGGAGCTGGGCATGAATCCCCCCAAGGAATAAGGAACACTAGCAGACTTCACCCATAGGCAAGGATACAATAAAATTCAGTCAATGAAACACAATTGGGTTTATCATACTTACACATGAAGTGGTTTACACTTAGCCAAATTTAGATGAGACACAGCCAAGACAACATATGGGTTTATCAAGCTACCATCCAAGCCATCCTCCCAGTTGGGTTTATCAGGTTTCCAAGGAGGTGGAATGACTGACTTCTAAGCTAGTGAGCTCAACCGTGGAGCTATGAACACCCACACCGGATCTATCCTGACTTTTAAACAATTACACACCCAACACAAGGGTGTTCCCTTCTCTGCTACACAGTCCCTCAGGCCATGCCTTCCCTTCCAGTGCTATTTAGGGTATGCAAAGAAGAAAACCAGCCTTCTAGATTGGTCTGTGAGGTTCCTTCACACACTAGGTTTATCAAGCAAGTATAGACTCCATTTCCATTCCTCAAACCAGTTCAGATGCAAAAAAGGATGTACACAATGTTATCTCAGTACTGGGATTATCAAACGTAAGTAGAAGTCAAGGAATTAAACATGCACACAATAATTTATGAATTTTTGAGCATTGTCGATGCCAGACCGACTACTGTAAAATAACAAAGTGAAAACGTTTGCTAGTTATTCAAATCAAAGACACAATTTGGATTATGGGAAATCGGGTTCAGGGAAATGACTAGCAAATGGGAGGAAATGTGAAAGGAAACAAATCCACACAGGAAAACCAAAAACATCAAGGGTCCAGATTGCCAAATAGGAGAAAATCATGAAGGGTTTAGACTTAGAATCGTTTTATCTTGTTGTCTGCCCCGTGAATTCTGAATTGGGTTTTCCCAGAACGTTTTTCCATTCCAAATCATGAGGGAAGGTGAAACGTTGTCGCATGAGGGAAAGTGGACATTTTATTCAAGAATATTTAAAAATCTTTTTTCTAGAAATGGTGTTTTTCCGACTTCAAATTTCTCCCCACTCTTCCAATCCCCCACTCCCTTATCCTTAGGAAAAATCATGCCCCCACCTCATTTAGTTGCGTTGACATAGCTGGATGTAGGTTTTTAATTAAAAATTGAAAATTTAACATGATGTTCAACTGTTAATGTTCAGCGAGCATAAAAAATTACCATCGTCCCAACCTTAATTCCTGAAACATAAATACTAAATCTATGGTGGGGATTTTTCCCAGAGATCCACACCACGATTATTTACATCATTTATTTAAATTCCAACAGGGTCAAAACTAGGGTGTTACATTTAGTACTTTTAATATTTAACTTAGGAACTTTTATCTAGTTCCCAATTTGACTTTTATAGGTATTATACTATTTAATTTTTATCATAGTAATAATAGTAATAGATGAAACTTTTCCTTTTTTATCATATTATTCATATTATTACTATATTTAATCTTTATACATAACATGTATAAAAGACATAATAATATAACATTTGTCTTGGGGAATCACATATTGTGATCCTTAGACTTACGACACTTTCTTCATTAAGGTCATCAAGTAGATGGTTAGGTCTACTAGGATAGGCAACTCTAAACATCCTTGCATGTTGGATTCTATCGTATAACATGGTAGTTCTTCAGTACTTGATGAGAATACATAAATTCAAAATTTCATTTAATCACTTATAAATAAGTCTGATGAGATCAATATTTTTCTCAAGTCATTTTCACTCAGGAATCATTAATTCTTTTCAGTAACTCCTAGCGCTTACCAAATCCCATACTCAAGGCTAAAAATAGGGAGTTACAAACTTAGTGCTATTCTAAATCTCTTCGCTCAACACTAATGCTAGGATGTACTTGTATGATACACCTAGGGATACAATGGCCAAGGATCCGATGTTCCAAATCTTATGCCCAACATCAGCATGGAAGGATCCATGGCTTATGCCCAACACTTCCAATTTTTCTTTTCATGTGTTCCATAGCTTCATGCTCAACACAATATGTAATACCCATGTGTTTCAGAGCTTCTTGCTCAACAAAAACATCAATTACTCATGTGCTCCAAAGCTCCGCGCTCAACACAAAACATCACATCAATCATGTGCTTTAGGGTCCCCGCCCCAACAAAAACATGCATATATATATATATATCATCAACATTGGCTTATGCCCAATATAGAAAACAAATCATCATGTTCATATGGAGTGGGGTCTTCGACCCAATATATCAAAATAAAACATCAAGATAACATAATAATCAATAGGCTCATGCCTAGAAGTGTTAGGTCCAAAAATTTAGGATATTACAACAAACAACTCAGATTTTCTATGAAGAGTATGAGTAACTTCGGGATTATGAGTAATATATGACTTACCGAAGACATCTATGCAGGAAAATAATATATTGGAAGATACCTTAGCGTGTGCTTTTCCTGATGCCTTACTGACCTTCACCTTTGCTTATGGGTCTCGATCTCAATATTCCAATGTCCCTCTGTGTATATTTTGGAGATGAAGGGGGTGGAGAACCTTGAAGATAGAAAACCCACAAAGCCAGGATACCATTAAAATTGAGCTGAAGCCCGACGCCCACCCAATAAAACCATCCTGTAAGAAGAACCCAGACTATAAAAATTGTTTACAACAAGAAATTGATCTGTCCCTTGTGCATATTAAGTTTTTATCCACGTTCAAAACCTATATTTCTAGTTGGTTCAAGGAAGGGGTGCACTAAATGAACAAGAAATTCCTCCTCTGCAACCCTGGAACCTCCTCAATAACCTTCGAACCTCCTCTGTAACCTCGGGCCTAGTTCGTGGGTGAGGTAAGTGAAAAACCTCCTTTGTGACCTCAGCCCTAGTTTGTGGGTAAGGTAAGTGAAAAACCTCCTCTAGACCTTGGGCCTAGTTCATGGCTAAGGTAACTGGAAAACCTCCTCTGCAACCTTGGAAACTACTATGTGAACTTGGGCATAATTCGTGGGTGAGGCAAGTGGAAGATGTAATATTTGGAGGTCGCAGCAGGGGGAAGGTAAGATAGAAATTTTTAATTGTTTGTTGTTTTATTAATGTTTTTTCTATTTATTATTCATATGTATTATTTTATATTTATTATTTTGCTTAACTGTTTGTTTTTTTTGTTTTTTTTGTCATAAACAACACCATTGCCATTGTTGCCATGGTCATTAACGTCATAAACAACACCATCGACATCATCATCATCGTTAGTGATAATGATGATAACAAAATTATCGTTGTCGCTGTAATCAACATGAAATTCAGTGATCATTGTCATTATGGCCATCATCGTCAATATACCCTTTCTTGAAAAAAATTGTTATATGAGTGTAATATGGCGACAATTTCGAAGTTTGACAAATAGAGGATGCTTAATAAATTCCACTATCAAGAAGACTTGAGACAAGCATAGGTAAGAAATACGGTTATATGGAATTCATTGTATAATACAATTTATTTATTACAAATCTTTAAATTCTAAAAATGTGTAAAATTCAATTAATTGCAACCTTGATAAATAGGAAATTGTACACGAAATTGTTCTTGTCTTATTATTATTTTAAAAATTTATTCTAACATAGAAACCATTCATAATGATGATGATACCATTGATGATATTAAAGATGAATATGATGATGGTGATGATGACGATGATGATGATGATGATGCTAACATTGATGATGGTGATGATTATAACAATTGACGATGATGAGGCTGAGGATGAGGATGACGTTGATTAGTACAATGATGATGATGATGGTGATGAAGACGATGATGATGATGATACCATTGATGATATTAAATATGAAGATGATGATGATGATGATGATGATGATGATTATGATACCATTGATTATCATAAAGATGAAGATGATGATGGTTGTGATTATTATAATGAATATGAACATGATGATGGTGGTGATGGCAGTAGTGGTGACAAAATTGATGACGATGATGATTATAACATTAACGATGATGAGGATGAGAATGAGGATGAGGTTAATTATGACATCGATGATGACGATGATGACGATGATGATGATGATGGTGATGACAATGATGATGATGATTCCAGTGATGATCTTAAAGATGAATATGATGATGATGATGATGAAAATACCATTGATGATCATAAAGATGAGATGATGATGGTTGTGATTATTCTAATGAGTATGAACATGATGATGATCATGGAGATGAACACGATGATGATGATGATGATGATGGTGATAACATTGATGACGATGATGTAAATAACATTGATGATGATGAGGCTGAGGATGAGGTTGATTAGGTTGTCGATAATGACAATGATGAAGATGATGATGATGCTGGTGGTGGTGATGATGATGATGATGATTATGATACCATTGATGATCATAAAGATGAAAAGTATGATGTTTGTGATTATTCTAATGAGTATTAACATGATGATGATTATGGAGATGATGATGATGATGAGAACATTAATGACTATGATTATAACATTGGCAATGATGACGATGAGGATGAGGATGAGGTTGATTAGGATGTCGATGATGATGATGATGATGATGATGATGATGATGATGACGATGATGATACCATTGATGATATTAAATATGAATATGATGATGGTGTTGATGATGATGGTTGTGAATATTCTAATGAGGATGACATGATGGTGATGCTTGTTATTATTATAATGAGTATGAACATGATTATGATGATTTCTATTATTCATCATCAATATCATCATTGTCAAATTCTTCATATGTATCATCATCTAGTCTAGAATCGTTATTGCTGAAAGGATTGCTCATATCAACATCAGCATCAAAGTCATTTTTGGTTATATATTCATCATCAATATCATCACCGAGTTCAAAATCATCTGCTACGTCATTTCTATGATCAACTTCTTGATCGAATTCTTCATCTGATACATCTGCAGTGGCCAAGTTCTCATGATCTGTATCACCTTCTTATTTAACATTGTATTTTTCCTTAACTAGATTATACTTCACTTTTCTTCCTCTTGGATCATATCTAATGTATGACCAACCTGCTTTACCTGGCACCTCTGAGTAAAATACCTGCTCACATTGACTTGGAAGAACATAAGGATCTGTACCAGTTCAAGTTCCCTTTTATTAACCATGGTAAATCCATTGACTTGCTCAATAATAGTTCTTTCAGGATCACATTCATTCATTCTTATCTTGTACCATTTGACCTCAAACATAACTATTTTGAATGAATTAAATTCATACTCAATTATATCTTCCAAATAACCATAGTACCTATTTTCATATACTTTTGGATGATTGTTGCTTCTATAGGAAACATTATTGACTTGGAAAACTGTAGTTATCCCACAATCAGATGTTTTATTGTTGTCATCCAATGTTTTGATGCAAAATTTATGACCATTGTACGACATAGCATTGTAGTGTATCAATTGCATCATGCCCGAATCAGTAAATAAATATATAAGAAGTAATAAACAAAAGAAATACATTTATATAATGGGAAACAACGAAAAAAATGATCAAGGTATAAAATATACTTGCCTTTTTATCTTTTAAACCATATGCTATATCAATTTCCCTTTGTGTAAGTTCATCGGGATATTCTTCTCGATGATGATGCACTGTTTTAATCAATTTACTCACCCCTTCCCATGATAAGGTACCATAGAATTATATACAACATTCTATCCATTCCTCCATCCAATCAAGATTGCTTGCAATGTATAAATGTACTTCATCCCACACGCGACCAACTATATGAAAAAATAACAATTAAGAATTGTAAATTAACTATCATTAAAGGAAATTAAGTTTACCTTGCAATACTGATGGAATAATAAAAATTACATGAGTAGGAAATATATGAAATTGAAAAATTAATTGTATGATAAATTAAATATACACCATCTAATTTGTTGATGGATTTGACATGCCAAATGCGAGGAATATTGATATTTGTTTCTAAATTTAAAAGATACTGACCAATGTGAACAATGGATTGATACCATATGTCCCTGCACAATAGAATCCTTAGGACGTGCTCTTTTTCTAACAAAATCCTTCAATGAATTCAAATGCATTTCCACCATCCACATTGATCTTGTGTGTACATGTCCACACAATTCAATATCCTCAACTTGGTGTATGAGGTAGTGTTCTTGTGCATTGAAAAATGAAAAAGATAAATACTTTTGCATTTAACACATTTGATGAGGAATTTCTCTCTTCCAATACCTAATATCTTCTTTATGATTTTCTTTATACGAAAGCCACCTACAAATGATGCAAAAAAATAACAATGATCAACAAGATTGAGGCATATATAATAAAGTTCCAATATGTAAAACTCAATATGTCAATAAGATATTCAACAAAGTGAACAAAAATTTTCATGAATATAAATTGTTGCTTACCTCATGTATTTAGCAAGATCATATATAACTTGTTTTATGTTGTCGTCAAAGCTATCTAGGAGAGATAGAGGTAGAACATACTATAAAAAAAAGAAAATGATCATTATTTATTTAAATTCCAAACAAGAGACCAAACTTACTAAAAAGATTTACTAAATGGAAACTATATATGTAAATAATTACCTTAATGAATGTATGCTAGTCATGAGTTTTAACATCAGCAAAATCACCATTTTTTTGTTAAGATATTTTGTACGTTCGACAAAAACCCAGTAGGAAAACTTATTTTCTGAATGACCTCTTTTATATCATTGCTTTGTTTCTCTATCAATAACCATGTAAGACTAATTATATTTTGGTACTCCTCTCTGAAATTGGAATTAATTACACTTACAATGTGTGATTGGCTTCTGCAATGTCACTACAAAATTTTCCAATATTATCTTTGTTAGTCCTTCCGTCTAAGATTCTACATATCATGTCTATTACATGCTTCCTGATATGTATTGTATCAAATAAATGAGCTATTTGTAGGTTCTTGTGGTAAGGAAACCTACTGAATTGTATGGGATAAATCTTCATTCCTCGTGTAGCCCATTCATGCCTTCACGACAATCAATATTAAACATAAACAAAAACATGTTAACAATAATTCATAACTACACCCATGGTAGAAAAAATTCAACAAAAATATAAAATTCATAATACTACATATTTATATGCTATATATACAATTTGCATACCATGACGATGTGTATTATATTCCAACTTCCATAGGTGAGGTGTCATTCTTTGTGGTTTCTTCTCATTCTCTTCTTTAACATTGAATTTTTTTTTCTCAGTAGTTCGATACCTATGGTTCTTAGGGGGGAAGTTCTTGTACTCATCAAACACCTCCTTTCTTAGACTTCTTGAATGACGATATTTTATCCTAGGACCATAGACTGAACATGCAAATTTTCCCTTTGTTTGAGTACCTGCAAGATATATGTATTAATGTTATAAGCTTCAAAATATTATTAATTTAAAGAAACATGCATGGTATTCACCTTAAAAACATATTAATTTAAAGTGCAACATAAATTTACATACCACAAAAATGTGTTAACCCGAGAGCATCATGAATTGTCGATGTTATTATTCCATGGAGATGGAATTGTTTCTTCCTTATTGGTCTAGATATGTCATACATAGTGATCCATCCCATAAATTCAATAGATCATCGATAAAAGGCTCAATATATACATTCATATCTTTAACTTGGTACTTACCTAATTTATTCAACAATATGCGATGCTATTTAATTATGTTTCCTAATATATAAAAGGTGTTCTCATATAGCAATGAAACAAATAAATGAAATAATATAATTACTTTCAAAATAATACCTGGAATAATCATTGCCAACATTATGTGCTCTCTATTGATCAACATCCAAGGAGGAATTTTATTGTTTATGATGAAAACATACCACACTGAGTAAGTAGAACGAATCTTTCCAAATGGATTGAAACCAGCAGTTGCCAATGAAAGTCTAACATTACGAGGTTCATATTTAAAAAATTTCTTTTTTCTTCGATGTTCTTCAATGCAGAACCATTTGTAGTCATGCAGAGAACATCATTTTCACTTATGTTCTTTGTGTGGTAATCCATAAACTGTGCTATACTTTGGCACCTGAATAGTCATTGGAAACGTGGAATTATCGGAATATAACGAAGAACTTTGCAATGCACCTTTTTTATTACTTGATTAGTTCTATATTTACTAATTTCACATTGCGGGAATTTGTTTTTTGATGCATATTGTCCATAATATATAATATGATCATTAGTACATGCATCAATATCTTGATAGTCCATTTTAATTTCCTTCATAATCGAGAATACATATCGGCATGTGCATGGTAAATTATTTGAGGGTGGTAATAGAAACTCACCCAATAGTCTGCAACATTGACAAAAAAATGAAATGTAAACAATATAAATCATAAATATTTCTTATCCCTAATTTATGAATTAATTAGCACTGAAAAATATAGGAAAGTAGTGAACTTTTCAATATTCCATGTGAAGATGCAATTAATACATTGCATACCTTAGGATATGTGTGAAACAAGTGTTTGAAAAACCATTCAAAACTTTCAAGTTTGCCAAAAACAATATAGTATATACAATATTTTTTGTTGATCCTTCATAAAGAGGTTCTTGGGACTTCTCGAGTAGAGGAACATCATGAATATCATAGAGGTTGTCCTCATCCAACTGATCAAATGTGTATTGGATCAATCTATTTATCTCATCTTTGTCATTTGTATCAATAACGTCATCTCTGTCCATAGGATCATTAAGAACTTCATCTTCAATATTATGATATCCATGTTCATCACCTTGTAAATTATTATTTCTACTCTAATTAAGTGGCAAATATCTCTCTGGCAGTCAACATTTAGGGGGAATTGTCTTTATAATTACAAACAATGTAATAACATTAGTGTATAACATACAACACATAAATTTTAAATGATAAAACATTTTGTGAATACATGATCAGTACTATTACAGGGGTACATTATCTAATGAATAACATCTTACCAATGGACAATATTCAAACCCCCCTTCAGCATGCCCCTTCTCCTTACAATGTTTCTCAGCACTTGTTCTTAAAATTCTTCTCATTCACAAACCTCTGCAATCATTGCAAGGACAATAACACTTTCCATCGCCCTTCGCCTCTAATGCTACCTTAAACTCAGCATACCTCTTATTATTTTCTTCCCAAGTATATTTATTTGACATTTTAATAGCATACAAGAACCAAATAAACTCAAACAATGTATAAGTAAATTAAATAGAGTATATATATATATATATTAAAAGAGACAGAAAATTAAAGGACATGACATGAAAAGTGACAAATATAATTAGTAAATCCAAGTTGACTTTACTTCGACATGTTACATATCACAAACAATACCCCTCCTTTGCAAATTATTAAGGAATAAGTTAGTATGGGGGTCTATTCTTACCACCAACCACTATATTTTCAATATTCAGTGATAAAATGTAAATCCCCCAAACCGTTATGTTCTCCCAAGTTAGGAACCATGATTTCTCAAAATCACATGGGATCACAATGCTTAAACAATTTTTCACATAGGATATTACCACATTCTAGTTTACCCATCTATAAATAAGAAAGTAAACAAATAAAACATTTCAAAATCAATGATCTTGTTTCCCTAATTAGTTCATCTTCATCTTTTTTTAAATAAAAAATTGATTAAGAGACAAATCCCAAAGACATTATATTTACTCATTCAAAAAATATTAGTTCACTAAACAAGGAGACAAAGAATTTAAAAATACTAACCTGGAAACCAAAGGAGATTGTGCAAAAATTTGATGTGTTAAACCAGTACCAGACTCTTGCACTCACAGATCAAACAATAAGCAGAAAAATTGTTGCAACTATAGTAAAACATTTGATTAAATATGTCTTAAGAACATGTATTAATAGATCAATGATCATGGAAGTTACAGAGAAAATGCACAATGGACAAATTTCAACAATAAGAAAAAGTCAATGAACGTTATTGTGATGACCGTTGATTTGCAAATGTTTAGAGGTCCGTCACTAGAGCGATGAATGTGTGTCTTCATCGCAATAGAGACGAAAATCTGTCTCTATAGAGACAAATAGTCATGTACGTCACAATAGAGACGATGATCGGGGGCTATAATAATTTATGTTCAAAATATTTATCAATTTATCCACGAAAATTACCATTTTAACTTTTTCATGGCAATATTTCATGGAAATTTTGAGCCATATGTACTAGTGTGATATAGATGAATATGGCTTCAACAAATTGATGAACTGTCCCTCTACAAAGAAATTGTGGGACAAAATCCAAACCACATATGAAGGAGATAAAAAAGTCAAGGAAGCCAAACTTAAAACATACAAAGGACAATTTGAACATATAAGGATGAATGCAGACAAAGACATAACAGCCTATATTCTTCGAGTTGATCAACTTGTGAATACCATCATAGGTTTGGGAGAAGAAGTTGAGGAGGTTATAGTTGTTCAAAAAGTTCTAGGAACTCTTCCTAAAAGATTCAACCAAAAGATATCTTCCCTAGAAGGAAGAACATATATGAAGAATACGATAGTAGTTCAGCTGCATGGGACTCTTGTGGCTTACAAAAAGAAAATTGAAGATAATGAAACTTCAAGAAATGAAGCAGCATTCAAGGTCTCCTCCAAACAAGCTAGTAAGAACAAATCAACAAAGGACAAGCCAACAAGTGACGAATCTGATGATGAAGAAATAGCTAAATTTGATTGAAAGTTGAAGAGAGGCACTAGGAAATACAAAGGTAAGTTACCTCTTAAATGATTTTCATGTGGAAATATAGGTCATTTCACTTGTAATTTTTCGTATTAAAATAACTAAGATAGTGATGAAAATGACAGCTTCAAACCCTAAAATAAGTACAATAATTACAAGAATAAGAACAAAGGAAGTTTGCAAATAAAAAAAGTCTCTATACAAAAAGCGACAACAACTCATCGAGTTGTGAGTCCAACAATGACAATAGCAGTGGCTATGATGATGATAGTGAACCAGATAAGGTATTCTTTATGAAAATAAACTCAAATGAGGATACTAATGGTGATGAAGAATACAAAGTTGAAGGTGAAGTAGATCTCGAAGTAGAACTTATAAGCACCTTGAAAGAGATGAAGAAAGTCTGGAAGGAGAACATAGTACTTAAGGAAGAGGCATAAGGGTTTGAGAAAATTATTGTTGACCTAAAGAAAAAATTGGAAGAAGCCAAAAGAATATAAGAATCTCTTATTGAAAAGCTAATGGAAAATATGAAAGAAAAGGAAAATCTTGAGCCTAAGATAGTATCTCTAAAGACAAAATTACAGATGAAATATATCGGCAAGAGTTATGAAAATGGCTCCAAGATTCTAGAATAAATCATTAGCAATAAAAATCCATTATTTAACAATATGGTTATAGTATATATGTAGAATACCAATGAGTCTGCAAGCTCAATGAAAAGAAGTAAAGAATAAAATCCAAGAAGTTATGAAGAAGTTGTCAAGGAATCCACCAATGAAGAACAGATCAAATGCCAACCAGAACAAACCATACCAAAAGGAAGGACAACAATAAGACAAGATCTCAGAAGAAAAACTCCTTCATCTATTCTCAAGTATGGATATTTATTTTATGGGCATTTCTTTACTTGTGGAAGATTTGGACACAAGGATATAAATTTTTTTCAAATAAAAACTTTAAAAAAAGAAATAACCCTGCAAGCCTCAGATCACCAAAGTACAATAACGGGTTTCGTCCTTTAAGATCAAAAATAGAATGTTACAAGTGTAACAACTTTGGACATATATCCAAAGATTGCATAATGAAAATACCAACAATAATTGAGTGTGGAAATTCCCAACAAGGTATGGATCAAGCAAAAGGACAACCATGACTGTGGAGTTTCTCTTCAAGCTCATAACAATATATCTAGTGAATGGTATGTTGAAAGCGGTTTCTTCAAGCATATAATAGGTAACACACATGTGTTTCTTAATATTGAGAAAGACAAAGGATCTATCTCTTTCTGTTATGGAGAAAAATTCCTATGGCTTGGGGTACCACAACAAACGGAGTAACCGCAAAAATCAATCCTTTCGTATATGCAAGAGAAACCAAACATATAACAGTAAAGGATCACGAAACATACCTTATTCTGGATGTTTGATGTAGATCCCCATTGAGATTTTCCACTCTCACTTGTATTGATAATTTGCTCTCTCAACATTTAGCAAACAAGACAAGCATTCTATATGATGGTGTTAGACATACTCTAGCATATATAACCGATAACATATAATCATTTAAAAGAATCCATGGATTCAATACTCATTTAAATAAACATTATTGGATAGGAAAATATATTTCTATTAATATAAATCAGATATTACAATAGTGACAACCTCTGTCGACACGTCTGCGAATCGGATAAACTGAGTCCTCCACCTAGGCCTCCACCACTTCAATCCTCCATCTCTCGATAGCAAGCTCACAAGCAAAGGCAATATTGGGAAGAACACAAAGTGTTCCAAGGGACAAAGGGATGCAGACTCAAGTATAAGCTCCAACAACAATGGACTATAGTTTTCTTTCTCTTTAATTCCTCTTCCTTTAATGTATCCAAAGGGTTCCTTATATAGTGCTTCAATGTGGTAATGGAAAGTCAAATCTAAGCGATATCAAGGCATATGGAAGGCCAAGAGACAAGTGACTCGGATCCACATCAAGGAAAACTCCAAAACTATTTGGCCTTTTGTACACATCTCGATGTACACAGGTTTAAGGGTCAAATATGCGTATATACACAAGAATCGGTTTAAAAGTCGTGTATAGAAAATAATGCATGTTTTTAGGGATGATATTGAAAACATCAAAGGTAAAAAAATGGTCCATGGGGTCTAAACAATATGCAAAGGGACAGGAAAGGCCATAAAGGTGTGATCCACCATGTGTGGTAAAATCAGCTTTAACAAATGCCCCCTAATGTGTGAGGTCAGAGAGGTCATACGATGGCCGAAATACATTATAAGTCCATCCCAGAAGTGGAGTGATGAAGAACCAGGTCGAAGAACTAGCCATCCAAAATTACAATACAATGATCAAATTCTGCACATAACTGCAAGTAGATATAGCAGTCCCGGATACATAAGAGTACAATGGCCATGAATAGGCATGATACAAAATATGACATGTGTGGTCATCACCACATACAATATAGATAGATCAGAATCTCCATGATGAAGATATACAAAGGATCATGATCTCCATGAAGGATGAAGATATATAATGGATCAAGATCTCCATAATGGTTGGAAACATCTGACATAAACTGGAATCAAGTCACGAGAGATGAAATCTCATGAACACTGGCACGATCAAGGAGGTAGTATTTATGAAATGCCACCAATATGGAAGGTCTTCTACATAATCCTCTAGGAGTACATGTCCTATTAAGCAAATAGAGGTGTTTAGGTTGAACATAGTATTCCATTGTCTGATTACCGGTCATTGATGTATACCATTAACAGATGAGAGATCACCCACCGATAATGAAAATGGGAATCAAGGTACTAGAGTGCAAACTAACAAGTGTGAATAAAGTGTCGAGGTCGAACCCTTGAGAGGATCCATTGATAAGGGGACATTGATTTATTCCCAAAACTGTTGATGGCGAGAGAACCTGCCACTGATGATTGCAAGTCTCAAGGAACTCAAAAATGACTCTAGATTCCTATCCTAGAATAAATGATCTGAAGTTGATGGGATCAAATTTGCTGGAAGGAGGGAATTAATGTATCCCCCATCATCCAACACGAGGTACTTAGCAAGGTTGTATAATGTGGAAGGACTCAATCATAAAGTGCATGAACCAGTATCAGTACCGGGAATGGCTGACATGCAAAGTCAAGAGAACTAAGGAATGGTCGAATTAGGTTTCAACTTCCTTCGAACAAGAGCATAAAGGTGAATGGTCACTGAATGCAGGTAGCATAGACTCAATATACAAAACTGGGACATCTCTGCGACACAGGAGGCATCGACAGAGGATCCATAGGGACTGGAAGCTTAACCAGTCAGTGGAGATAAACTCAGAGAAATGAGTACAACTCCAAAAGTCAAACTATTAACCCAACCAACAAATGTGATATACAGTGCTCTGTTCGAAGGCAACACAACTCAACTGCTGCCAAAGATAACATCTTTTCTTGTCCAACTTTTTGGTTTTTTTATTTTTTATTTTTGGACGTTTTCAAATATTTTGAAAAGATTGAAAAAGAATAAAAGTGATTTATAATTATATACTAGGAGGAGACGAGTGTCAATGGGAAAACAAACTAGTTCCAAGTAGCGGAACATACCTATGCTCAATGCAAGGACACATGTGTAGGATAACGACACTTCGGGGAAAGTCCCCTCCTGGTAAAAATGGGGAATCAAGCTACAAAGGATATATAAAATGGCTCTGCGTGGCTAGACATGAGACAAGCTCAGGCTATATGGATGATAATAAAAGTCAAGGAAACCGGCATAAGGCTCAATGAGGCAGGAAAAACTCATGATAATGCAATTACAACTTGACATAAGGGAGTCCTAGGGACAAAGGCCAGCAAAAATATCAAGAGGAGTATAAGGCTCTTGCGTAAAGACATGGCGATACTATACAAAAGACTCCCACACCCTAAAGGAAAAAAATGTCAGCATGGGCACCAAATTCAAAAAAGGAGCTAACTAGGGAACCCATGTATGGTCAATCTCTAACACTCACATCATGTCACTTCTAAAACAACAAGATTCAGGTTCTGTGACAAGATAGAATGGGTTCGTACCTAAGGTTATAATGAAATGGTCATAAGGTCATGCAAAATGCACATGGATGTGAAATCTAACCTATATTCTAGTTTAGACATAATACCTGAAAGCAGCACAAATGGGTCAAAACAATGGTCGAAACGGTGCTCAAAACGAACTCCTACATCATCAGATTATTCCAAAATGGTCCAAAATGGTCCAAAATGGTTCAAAACTATAGAAAGAGGGTAAAAAATTTCAAAAATTTTCTATAAATAGTAAAAAATTAAAAAATTACATATCATTTGAAATTTTTACCCATTTGAGCTCAGAACTTCCAACGTGAATTTCGAGATCTTCGTCTGGAGAAATTCAACACCGTTTGTTCTAGGTAACTTCTCATGTCCTCTTCCATTTTCATGCAAATTTTTTCAATTTCCATGGTCAAATTTGACTTTTAGGCTAGTCTTATAAATTGGTCGTTTCAGCCCACGTAGATATCGAGGCTTTTTCCGCGTATAGGGCTAGCTTTACGTGGAAAAACCATCCAAAATCACGTACATACATGGTTGTTTTGCAAACACTCGCATATGCGGCCGCACACATGGTTTTTTAAGGTATATATTGACCAAAAATTACTTTTAATGTGCAGGATGGTTCTAGAATGGAGGGAGAGGGAACATAGAGATGTAGAAGAGACTGTTCGCAGTGATTTAATGGCTCAACAAGCTCTATGTGCATGTGGGATATACAAGTTTTGGTGTCTTGGCAGCCTGAGGGCCAAACCAAGACTCTTGCATATGCTAGTAGACTATTGGGATACAGACTCAGAGTCCTTTCATATCGACAGGATTTCCCTCACTATAGAGGTGGAGGACATATATTTCATTATTGGATTGTCCCGACGGGGAGAGGTGGTGAACCTACACTCTCGTGGGCCTGGAGGTGGCCTCACCATTGATGAGTACATTGCAATATACTATTTTTCAGACATGGAAAAGGTTGGGAGTCAGATCCCAACAAACTCCATCCAAGTTCTAGGACTGAAGGCGATACTATTGGCACTCGACAAGATAGCTAGTCTAGCATCACTCCACTAGGCCTCGCGGCGATTGATGTTCTATGCAGTGGATTGCATGAGACCCATAGTGTATGATTGGAGCACTATTCTATTGAGTAACATGAAGCAGCATCTCAGTGACTGGAAGATGGGCAGGGTACGCAACCTCGATTTCGATAGTATACTGAGCACGTTCTTCTTTGAACATGTGTTGGGGTTAAGCCCTAGAGCTGACGTTCCTCCTCACGGGGTTCGAGATCTATCCCAACGACATTGGGCAGATGCTATGTGCATACTCGGCACAGGTAGGGTGTCCAAACCCTACCCAAGTGACTTATTTCCATGGTGGTGGTGGAAAATTGTTTCCATCGATGATTATCCCTATGTAGGAATAGATTTCTGGGGAGATCTGGACATGCCCCTACCACCAGGAGCAGCATACGGTGATATAGGTAACGAATCCCAAACCCTATTTTTAAATTTTTTTGAATTATATTTATTTTTTTGTGTTTTTTTATATATAGACTCAAAATACATGTTTTGGTGTGACGACACATAGTGACAATCTATCATATGTATGTAGATGTTGGACCACGGTGGCCTGATGGCTTCCCTCGTCATAGACGGAGATGAAGAGGATATGATATCATGGGTGTGGATGTGGAGCAGACGCCCCAAATCATCCACACAAACTTTGTACAGTTGACACACAGAGTACCCATGGTGCAAGTCAAGGACTTTCCTGAGGCCATGCAGCACCAGGTGGTTGGTGTAGCATGAGGATGGGTTTGGTTATTCCGATGATTAGCTAGAGTCATGGTGTGCTACCACGATCATAACCCCCTCCTCCTCCATAGGCTTAGATACCTGAGAGTGATTCATTTTTGTACTACCATGTGTTATATTTTGGTGGCTCAGAAGCCCCATTTTTGTATTATGAAACTTATGTATTATGACGTCACATTTTGGATGTTTAATGAAAAAATTTTATGATGATTGATTTTATTTATTTACATGTGTGTAAAAATGTATGTTTGTGACATGCTTATGGTCTATGAAACAAATGCCAATATAATACATAGTTAGCATAGGAGTCAGCAAGTTGATTAAAAATTCTTGGAACATGTATGTATGTTATCTTGTCAAATTGTCGTTCTAACAATCTCACACGCAAGAATGTTCGTAATAATATCGAATCCCTAATATGATACAAGCCATTAAGCTGTGACACTACTAACTGTGAATCAAGACATACCTCAAGAGAGAGAACACCATGTGAAATGGAATCCCGTAATAGCTTGATAATGGAACTATACTCAACAATGTTGTTCGAAGAAGGTCGTAAACATATGGCTCCTGAAGAAAATACTTGACCCATAGGAGTATAAATCACCCAAGCAGTAGAAGCTGAGTGTTGAGTGTGGTGGCTAGCACCATCAGGAAATCCTATGTAAGCGGAAGACTCCATTGACATCTACCATAAGAAACAAAAGCTAATCAACAAACCTGATCACCATAAGAAAACCTAACTATGCAAAAAATTGTACAATAATATACAATAATCAGCCTTGGCTAAAGATGATGCATAGTATTTTTTAAGATAAAGCCCATTTCTGGGCTCCACTAAGGCTGTCCCTTCATAATCCACCAGCTCATAGGCACCCTTCTCTAACACATGTTTGACTACGTAAGGACCATGCCACATGGGATTAAACTTCCCTGCCCCCAAGGGTTCTTTAGCTTGATCCCACAAAAGGACCAAATCACTTTCACTAAACCTCCTTGGATGGACAGACTTATCATATTGGACCTTAATGCGATGCTTATTTACTTCTAGAGCCACTAAGGCATCTCAACGCTGCTCATCAAGCTGCTCTAAGTGGACCAAATGTTCCTCCAATGCAGAAGTGTCTCGTAAAATCTCTATAGCTAGCTTCAATGAAGGGATTTTGCATTCAACCGGCAAGACAAACTCCACTCCATGTACAATTTGATATGGAGAAAAACTAGTGGCAGTCTTGACCGCAGTCCTATAGGCCCACAAAGCAGGATATAACATGATATGCCTATTCATTTTGCTTTGTGCGATGGTTCGTTGGAGAATGGACTTAAGTGATTTGTTCACTGTTTCAACCTGTCCATTCTCTTAAGAGTAATAAGAAGAGGAGTGCTCCTGCTTATACCCTAACTTCGAGGCCACTTGTTCCATCATTTGATTCTGAAAGTTCCTAAAATGGTCAGTGACAAGCACTTTCAGAATTTTGAACAGAGTAATAATTTGGTTGAATATGAAATGCGCGGTTGTCTCACCGTTGGATTTAATCGTGGGCATAGCCTCAACCCATTTCATGAAACAATCAACAACCACTATAATATGATGATTCCCCCCAGCTGTATCTGGGTTGCAATCCATAAATTCAAGACCCCACTTGGTGAAGGGATTGACGATGATAATGAGATGTAACGGGACAGGATGTGAGTGCATATTGCATGAAAACACTTGGCAAGGGTGACACTTCTTTACCGCATTGACACAATATTTGAAGAACGATGGCCAAAAATATCCCGCTCTCAAGATTTTCTGGGCTGTAGAAAGCCCAGATAAATGACCACCACCTTCCCCTTCGTGGCAATCATTCAGCAGAACGTCAGTCTCTTTATGGGTTAAACAATGAAGTATAATGGAATCTACCCCACGGTGGTACAAAGTGTTATCCACTATAAGGTAGTTCTTAGATACGTGACATAATCGTCATCGCTCATCCCGTGAAAGGTGAGTATGGACCTTCAACATTTGTAAATATATGATGATATCTCCATACCATGGATCCAGAGTTGAGATAAGGAAAATATGCTCATTGAAAAACGTATCCTCATAAACCTCCTCCTCCTCCTCACTTGGGAAATCAAAAACGAGCTCCGCAAAAATCAACGATTTCTTCGATTTCTCCAAAAAAAACTCGAGATCAAATTCTTGCAAAATAACAATCCACTTATTATACTTTCCCCCGATCATCCTTCTAGCAAGGAGGAACTGAAATGGATTGACATGAGCTACCACCAAGGTCTGGAAAAGGAGAATGTAGTGTCTCAATCTCTGAACTGCATGAACAGTGGCTAAGGCAAGTTTCTCCATATTGGAATAATGGATTTCCGCATCTATAAGGTTCCGGATCAAATAATATATGACATGCTCATGGAGCTCCTCATCCTCTTGAACCAAAACGATACCAATCATATCCATGGACGCGGCCACATAAATAAAAAATTCACAGCTATAGTCGAGTAGACTAAGCACGGGGGCCGATGCTAAGGCTCGCTTAAGAGCATTAAAGGACTCCTAGGGCTCGCTCATCCCAGTAAAAGGTAGTTTCCTTCTTTAAAATACGCATAAAGCCTCTAGTCAAATTGGCAAAGTTAACCACAAATCTCCCTAAGAAATTTTCCATGCCTTGCAAATGTTGAAGATGTCTAATATATCGCGCGGGAGGCAATTGAAGTATTGCCTCAATGTTTAAGGGATTGAATCTTATACCCTCCTTGGAAACAATGAATCCTAGCAAGCGACCAGACTTCATGCAAAAGATGCACTTATTTGGATTTAACCTAACCAAGTAGTGGCAACATCTTTCGAATAATAATCTCAAATGGTAGGGATGACGCATTCTCAACCGAGAATGAGTAGCAAGGTCATCCAAAAAGACTTCAATAATCAATTTGAGATCATGAAAAATCAAGGTCATATCCCACTGAAATGTGTCTCCGGTGTTTTTAAGACTAAAAGGGATCTTTCGATATGAAAACGTACCCCAAGGACAAATAAATGCAGTTTTGTGTTGATCCCCGGGTTTGATCTGAATCTGATTATATCTAGAAAAGCCATCCATAAAGGAAAATACCTCGCTTCCCACACACTCATCCAAAATTTGATCAATAAATGGTGTGGGAAAATTCTCCTTAGGAAAAGCACAATTTAAATCATGGAAATCAGTGCATATACGGATCATTCCCTGCTTCTTATCAAGCAGAACGGGATTTGAAACCCACTCCATCAAAAGAATAGGATAGATAAAACCAAATTTTAACACCTTCTCTATCTCAGCCTTAATCGCGGGTTCTTTTCTAGGATTCACCGCACGCAAGCGTTGTCGAACAGGCTTCGTATTCGGATAGGTCTTAATTTCATGTTCGACAATATGAGGGTTGATACCTAGCATTTCCTCGTATGACCAAGCAAATATGTCATGAAACTCTTTGAACAGCTCAATATTCTACTGAATCTCATCATGGGAACATTTCTCCCCAATATAGACATTCTCAATGTTTCCAGGATCGCAAGAGATATTGATAGGAACAGTAGGTGATATATTCGCCATGTTCCCATCAGCCATCTGATCAGGAGAGCTTAATGGAACCATGGGACTACCAATCTTCTCGCTAAGAATCTCCCTAAATTCCTCATGCTCCAAACGGTCAAGCTCGGCAAGAAAATAGGATCTATGATGTAACTCTTCCCAAGGTGGCTCAACCCCAGACATGGCCTCAACAATAGCTTCATCTGATGGAAAAAATTTATCAAGGAAATCATGTGTGTGAGAGGACTCAATTGCCCATGCAGGAAACACATACGGGTCCTCCTCCTATGTCCGTAAAGATGAAGGACTAGGCTCTGCAACACAATCAAGATTTGCTTGATATGTTATCATTGCTACAGGAAACGACACATCTGTTTCGATAGGTCTATTTGAAGGACTTGGTGAAGGAAGAATCCAAGGATCTTCCATATGGGTAGTGCGAAAAGACATTGAATTCAATGAAGATGAATCCCCACCGAAACTGGATCTGATCATAAGAATGGGTTCAGGACAACTAAATGTTCCCATAAGGGATGGATACATACCTACACCCACACTCCCAGTTGCCGGCTGAGAATGATCAATAATTGGGATAGAAGCTCCTGATGATGCATTAACACTCAAATTCTTGAATGATGTTTGATCAATTGTAACAATATTCCCATTAAATGGAAAGCATACAACTCAAAATAGAGAAGAGGATACAACTTGCATACTATACATCCAATTCTGATCCAGTAAAAGATTGTAATCAAGGGGCGCATCAACCACCTCGATCTCGATTGCGATGGTCTTCCCTCCCAAATAGACCTTAAGAGAAGGAACAATTCCGTGCAGTTGAAATGATCTACCATCAAAGGCAGTCAACATGGTAGCGTATTTAGACAACTCGGTAGAACCCAAACCCTTCCAACATGACAAAGACATCACAGAAGCAGCAGCACCTTCGTCAATCACAATGTGTTTGACAGTCATGTTAAGACATTCTACCTAAATCAAGAGAAATACGTAGTAAGGAAAGTGAGGTTGCAGTCCCATGGTTTCAAATTTGATTACGGAAGAAGAGTTATCATCATTAACCCCAAGAGAAGAAAGAAAAGCTTTCCTTTGAGATGGACAACTCTGAAGTACTTCAAGCGCAAACATCGCACAAGGAGTTTGGCCCAAATTCTCGACAACAAAATAGTTTTAGGCGGCTCAGGCATTAGGATTGTGCCACAAACGCTTTAGGAATCCCTTAGGAATATGAGGTGCAATCTCAGGTTTATCCGTAGGATTTTCAATATGCAAAGGGCTCTCAATTGGAGGAGGTTCCTTCCCAAGGTCTGGTTGTGACGAACCATAGTATTTCGCACGAGTTGCAACCTTAGTAGCACGCACCAGGTTGATGCAACCATGACTAGTACTGGTTTCTGGTATATTTTGATCTCCACCTGACACAAAATGAGGATCATTGGTCCTTGAGTTCATATTTTGATTATGGGGTAAAGGATTCGTCATCATAGCTGGGCCCAGTGCTATGAACCTCGAGGCATCTTCCATACGAGGGCACAAGTGAGTGAGGTGGTCATCCTTACACAATTTGTAAGGAAACTTAACCTTACATTTAGAATACTTGTCCCCCCCAGCATTGTGGTCATTCTTGTCATTAAAATTGGCATTTTTGTTCTTGTTCCCACCCTTACGATTTTTTTTACCCTTTTTGTTATATATTCCTTTTGGGCTACTGGTTTCCCTTCTGCTCCGACGATTGCACAAAAAGTACACTCACTTGTTTGGGTGGGTTGATACAAAGCCATGGCTTGTCATGAAGCGGATTGATTAATAGACAATTGACTCACTTGTTTCACAACTGAATCCGTAGGTTTGGTACTTGTACAACCCACAATGCCATCGTCATGTGGCCCAGGCTTGATCTTGGGATCGAAACTAGAATGCAGAGCATTAGGTATGTTCTCATATAATAGTCTGGTTTGATCATAAATCAAATCCAATTCCTGTGCCCTAGAAATTGCTTGTTCCTCATTCTGTACTCCAGGCATAGAAACATCCTTCGCGATGTAAGGTAGCAACAATTTAAGGAACCACTCAGGGAGAAACTCCGGCGTTATGAAATATTTAATGAACCTCTTCCCTCTATGCTACTCTTGGATATGGTCCGCGATATGTGTGGCTTTGTCCTGTCAAAATGTCAACAAGAGTTCTGTACCAAATTCTTAATGCATTGGTAGTTGGAAGTGATTGAGGAAAGTCATAGCAAGGTCATTAAACAAAACAAATTCCCCCCTCGGTAACTCTATGTACCATTTCGCTGCAAGCCCAGTGAGGGTGCATTTAAATAGCCTTAAATGGATTGAGTCATCGTGTAAGAAGTTGGAAGAGCACCAAAGGGGAAAGTTACTGACATGTTCACTAGGATCTTCTCTTGGTTTGCCCTCAAATTTGGGAATGTCTGAGGGAAGCTTGTTAGGGACAGCCGACCAAGCCGGGCCATGAGATATCAGATCATTCATTAGTCTCGACAAGTCAGGTAAATTTAACGTTGTGAGGAAAGGGAGCCTAGGTTGAGCCGGTCTATGCCATGCTCTCTCATTGTTTTGGTTCATATAAGGATGACTACCGTAAATACCATGTCCTTGGCCATAATATCCTCCTCCCGTTTGACCCGTGTAGGGCTGCATGGAAGCATTATGATGTGGTGTACCTTGACTAGGTGGTGCTACAAATCCATAATTAGAGGAGTAAGTCAGTTGTTGATACCTGTACCCATAAGTTTGATAACTCTGTCCATACTGCGGTCCATAAGATTGTCCATGAGAAGCTCCATAATATGTCCCATGGGATATCCCATGAGAAGCTCCATAAGTATGGATATGGGGAAATCCTTGCGATGGATCGTAAGATGATCCAAAAATATGAATATGACCTCCCAAGACAACAAGAAATACTTGACCCTGATATACTACTATGCGAGCAGTCGCAGTACGAACATGACTAGTAGAAGCATTCCGACCTGAAGGACGACGTGAATGAGGGGGAGGAAGGGTTGTCAAAAATGCATTCGAAGGAGTAGGAATACAAGATGAAGGGACATGGGAAGGGATGTAAGTGGTATTCCCTATCGTCACTCATCTCAGTTCTGGTATCCGCATATGACTACTAACACTAGGTCTAGGATGAATATGTGAGGTAGCTTCCACCGCCGGGATGGAAGGTGCAATGTGACTAGCGCTCCAAAATATCTCTGCATGGAAAGGAATAGGAGTGCCCCCAGGCGTAGTGCTAGGTTCAACTTCTGACTCAGCATGATGTGTCGGATCATGTGCAAGGATATCAGGCATGCCATAATGAACATGACTAGTTCTTGTGGGTTCGTGGTGAGTCTCATCGCCTAGAAACCAATACCGATGATGTTTGAATGAGGGATCATAATCGGAATGTGAAGGTAATTTTGGTGGAGGACCATATACAGGACTAGGATCTTCTTCCCCAACCTCTTGAGGTGGAGAAGACATCTCAAGAATCTCGTCCTCGTGATCTCCCATTGTGTGTGAATCAATGTGAGAAGTAGTCCTCCGAGACTGTCTATTTCTCTCTCCTAAAGGAAGAGGAGATGTGGAAGGCAGAAGTCTTGCTGAAGGACGAGAACGATGAAGTGTTGCAACTGAATCCACAATGACTCAAAAAATGAAAAAGACTCTTTCTAATTATGCAAATCCTACGAAAACTAGTGTGCATAGAGCATACACTTATACAATGTAAATACAAATCACAAGTAAGAAAGGGTAGGATATGTGATCTCCCAAATGAAGCAGGTATGTCTCGCCTAGAAGAGGCTTGAGACTCCCATACACAATAAGAGGAGGTTCATAACCAATTATACTAGCCCTCAGCTTCAACGCATATAGCAACTGTGTTGTCCGACCCCTACTTGTCCAGGACACCTACAGAATAACCTCTGCGAAGTACCCCCTCGATAACCTAGGTAAAGAAACTAAGGTCACATCAATATAATCAATGCTCAGGCAGATAGTCGCAGGAGGGATTGACCGTATGGGAAGGGTAGTAAATCCCGAAACTCCCGAAAGAGCCCCCAGATATGCATACAATCCTAGAGATATCTTTGGTGCTACTTAGTTATGACCAGGGGTCATCCCAATCATTAAACGCTCACACTGCCTCGTGCTTAACTCCGTTATAAGAGGAGGATCCTGAAAAACAATAACTATACCAAGGAATTTCACACTCTCACCTAGACAGACACATAAATGTTTCGTTTAGTGGTCTTAGAGAATTTACTCACAATGAACTATTCCAAGACCCTAAAACCTAATCTTATAGATGCACCCTATAAAAGAAAAGAGTGTAATTCATTTTATTATGTGTGGATTTTAATTGGATTGTTACTCAAAATGGAAAATGATCGTGCAACTAATGGTGTTATGACGCAACACGAAGTAAAATGCACACCTAAAAATCAATGCAAATGCACTGTGTCAAACGAAAAATGGGGTATGCTACTACGTGAAATGCAAAATTATCCTTCAAATGAAAATGAAATCATTCCTATATGAAATCTTCACTAGTACTTCTCCAAGCAAACCTAGTGCAAGTACCATGCAAAATGCAAAATGCAATGATGCAAAATGATGCAAATAAGCAAAAAAAATTGTAATTTTTTGAATTAAAATGAGATAATAAAGCAAAAGAATGACTCTACCATCCCTAGACTCTACAAGCACTATAAAACAACACCCAAAAAATTCACTAAGGTAAAAGAGACCTAATGCACTAATCCCAAAACAAAAAATAGAAAATGCAATGACAAGAACATTCTTAAAAAATTCAAACTAAAAAGTGTCTCTGGTCAGAAATAGAGGTGTATACAAACTCTAGAAGCATCCAAGGAGACTCAGCAATCATCAAAACTCACCCAGCAACACTTAATCTTCCCCTAAAAGGAAAGACTCGGGGCATACGTGACTGTGTTCAGAAAACCTGCGTATATAGGTGGATATCCAAGTAAAAACTGTGTGTACACGCGACTGTGAAGCCAAAAATCACATATAGGAAGAAAAAGAGATAAAAAAGAAGGTAAACAGACAAGCTGAGACAAAATTTACTCCCATCAAACACTACCAGGAAAACATGCCCCCAGACCTGACTCAGAAACAGAGAAATCGGAGCAATTCAATAACATTGAATGCCGATGAAACCCCCAAAGGAAATGACTAGGAACTCCCTAGTATGGTCGCCAATTCTGTTACGGAGAAAACTTCCTTTGTCTTGGGGTACCACAACAGACAGAGTAACCGCAGAAATCAATCCTTTCCTATATGGAAGAGAAACCAAACATCTAACCCTAAAGGATCTCAAAACATACCTTATTCCTGATGTTTGATGTAGATCCCTGTTGAGCTTTTCCACTCTCACTTGTACTGATAATTTGCTCTCCCAACATTCAAAAAACAAGACAAGCATTCTATATGATGGTGTTAGAGCTACTCTAGAATATATAATCAATAACATATAATAATTTAAAATCATCCATGGATTCAATACTCATTTAAATACACATTATTGAACAGGAAAAGATATTTCTATTAATATAAATCAGATATTACAATAGTGGCAACCTCTGTCGGCACGTCTGTGAATCGATAAAACTGAGTCCTCCACCTGGGCCTCCACCACATCAATCCTCCATCTCTCGATAGCAAGCTCATAAGCAAAGGCAAGCTTGGGAAGAACACAAAGTGCTCCAAGGAACAAAGGGATGCATACTCAAGTATAAGCTTTGGCAATAACGGACTATAGTTTTCTTTCTCTTTAATTCCTCTTCCTTTAATGTATCCAAAGGGTTCCTTATATAGTGCCTCAATGGGGTAATGGAAGGTCAAATCCAAGCAACCTCAAGGCATATGGAAGGCCAAGAGACAAGTGACTCAGATCCACATCAAGGAAAACTCCAAAACTATTTGGCCTTTTGCACACATCCCGATGTACACGGGTTTAAGGGTCGAATTCACATATATACGTGAGAATAGGTTTAAAGGTCGTGTATAGCAAATAATGCATGTTTTAGGGATGGTATTGGAAACATAAAAGGTACAAAAATGGTCCATGGGGTCTAAAGAGTCTACAAAGGGATAGGGAAGGCCATAAAGGTGTGATCCACCATGTGTGGTAAAATCAGTTGTAACACTTTCAGAAACAACAATTCAACAAATGTATTGGGGAAAGGAACAGTTAAGCTTGGAAGAAAAAACTCCTTGGATGAAAATGTCTTGCTTGTATACAACATCAAGCATAATTGACTAAGCATCAATTAGATGTGTGATCAAGGACATGAACTCCTCTTCAACTCAAAAGGATGCAAAGATAAGGAAGCAAGGATTAAGAAAGTTAGTAGCCATGCCCACTAAGTCTCCCAACAACATATATGTGTTGGATAATAATGAGTCTGAGAAATGTCATTTGGGAAAATAAGATGAAATTTGGCTTTGGCACAAAAGAATGGGGCTTATACTTTTTGACAATTTGGTCAAAATTTACAAAAACCAAGAAGTTCAGAATATGTCAAAAGTTACAAACCCCGCTAACTTTGTATGTGAACAGTGTTAACATGGAAAAAAAGCAAGAGTACATTTCAAGAAAAAAGAGAATTCTTCTACAAAACCTTTGGAGCTCATTCACACTGACCTCTGTGTACCAACCAAGAGCAAAGGACTGAATGGTGAAAAATATTTTATGCTACGTATTGATGACTATACTAGGATGACATGGGTATGTCTTCTAAAAAAAAGTCATAATATTTTTGATGTTTCAAAACCTTCAAGGAACGGGTCGATAATGAAATAATATCACGAATCAAGTGCCTCGGATCCGACAATAATGGATAATTCACTTCAGGTAAATTCACTAAGTATGGTGAAGAGAATGGAATAAAAAGAAAAATTGTAGTTGCCAAAACACCTCAAAAAAATGGAGTTGCTGAAAGAAAGAATATATTAGTAATGGAGATGGATATAACCATGTTGAATGAATCTAAGTTGAATGAAAACTTTTGGCGACACGCAGTTCATACAGAAGTTCACATCTTGAACAGAGGATTAATCCAAAGAAAAAATGATAAAACTCCCTACGAGCTATGGATAAGAAGAGCGGAAAATGTACAACACTTCAGAATAGTTGAAAGCAAGTTCTATATCAAAAGAGAAGATAAGAAGATTGGGAAATTTGAATCTCGAGTAGAAGAGGGCATATTCGTTGGATATTCATCCAAGAGGAAAACTTACAATGCTACAATTTGAGATTAGGAAATGTTATCAAAAGAATCAACGTGAAAATAGATGAGGGAAAACTAACATCATCTAGAGAATACTCAAAAAAATCAAATGATGAAAAAGAGGAAGTTTTTTATCAGAAATAAATGAAGAAAATGGAAGAACGTATAAATAAAGAACAACTCATGGAAGATGAAAAACATAATCAAACAAATGTGGAATAATAATAATAGAAGAATCAATAGATACATAATAAAACATTCCAGAAGAATCATCCATTAGACAAAATTATTGGTTATAAGGATGCCAGAATAGGAACTAGAATAAGACTATCCAGAAGAAATGAGAAGGTACACTTCTCTCTATTGTCTGCAACTGAACCAGGAGCTTTTGCAGAGGCCAATACAGATGATCAATGGGTCAAATCAATGGAAGAATAATTGTATCAAATTGAGAAGAATGAAACATGGGAACTTGTTCCTAGACCAAGCAACAAGAATGTGATCGGCACAAAGTGGGTTTTCAAAAACAAAATGAATAAATATGGATAGGTGATAAAAAAAAAGGCTTGATTGGTTTCTAAAGGCTATGCTCAGATCGAAGGAATAGACTATGAAGAAACATTTGCACCAGTAGTCAGAATGGAAGCTATCAGAATGATATTGGCTTATTCTTGCTCCAAATACATCATAGTGTATCAGATGGATGTAAAATCAACTTTTCTAAATGGGGAATTAGAAGAAGAATTTTACATCGAACAACCATAAGTATTTCATCTTTCATAAAACAAGGACTATGTATGCAGACTCAAAAGTATTTATATGGGCTAAAGAAAGCTCCTAGAACTTGGTACTCCAGATTGAGTATGTACTTGCAACAACAAAAATTTAAGAAGGGAAGTGTACATAGAAATTTGTAGATCAAACAGAATAATGACATCATACTCATCATTGAAGTATATGTTGATGACATCATCTTTGGAAGTGATGATGATTCACTGAGTCAACAGTTTTCCAAGGACATGTAGAAAGAGTTTGAAATGTCATTTCTTGGTGAATTAACCTTCTTCTAGGGTCTTCATATATCTCAATGAATAGAAGGATTTTTAATTTCTTAGATGAAATACATCGAGGAAATGTTAAAGAAATTCTAGATGGAAGATTGTAAACCTATGATTACTCTTATGATCACCAGTTGTAAACTGAGCAAGGAAGATGAATCTAAAAAATTTGATCAAAGGCTCTATAGATCAATTATTGGTATTCTTCTATATGTAACATCATCAAGAATAGATGTGATGCATGTCGTTGGACAAGTTACAAGATTCCAAGCTGCTCCAAAGGAAACTCACATTATAGCAGTTAAAATGATCTTCATATATCTCAAAGGGACTATGGAATTTTGACTTTGGTATCCAAAAGGAGATCAGCTAAAATTGATAGCTTATTCAGACGCATATTGGGAAGGACGTGCTGACAAAAATAGAAGCACCAGTGGAACATCATTATTTCTAGGCAATTGTCTAGTATCTTGGTCAAGAAAAAAGTAGTATTCAATGTCCTTATCAACTGTTGAAGTGTAATATATAGCAGAAACAACTTGTTTTACTCAAATTCTTTAGATGAAGAAAACCCTACAAGACATACATGTGACATGTGATGAGTTGGTTCCAATTCTATGTGACAATACGAGTGCCATCAGTATCTCCAAGAATCCAGGAATGCACTCCAAGACCGAACACATTCCTATCAATTTTCACTTCCTTCGGGAACAACTCACAGAAAAGAATATCAAGTTGGAATATATTGGGACAAAAGAAAATATTACAAACATATTTACAAATCCTCTCCCAAGAGATACTTTTGAGTACCTCTAAAAAATTGGGAGTCATACTATCTCCTAATTGAAGTGATCCATATTCAACAACACATCAGCATGACAGAGGGACCAGTAATACTACAAGGAGTACCATTTTCCATTGATTCCAAAGGAGGAGAAAAATTTGAGCAAGGAAGGTAAAGGAAGGCTTCTCAAAGGGGGAGTTTGGTGAACAAAGGAATCTCTTTCTAAGGGGGACCATTGAAGTTGTCATCAATGACAAAGGGGGACATTGTTGACTAAAATTTCATTGATGCCAACATGTGTGTGTCAGTGTGTCTTGGTGCCCCTTGAGGATCCTTTCAGGGTTGAAATTCTATCATTGTCAAAGGATATGTTTGAACTTGTCCAATCCCAAGTATGAAGCCCTTGGAGCCCTTGGGACAATACCAAAATCCGTATACACTTTTTAGATCGTTTAAGTTCCCCTAAGTTGTTTCTATGATTCTCAGGTTGTTTCTTTGGATTCCCCAGTACCACAACCTATGCCCTAGTACCCTAGAAAGAGTCCTTGGTGGTTTGAATAAGTGTATAAATTCAAAGATTCCAAATGACCCATTATGTGGTCATTTTTTTTTTTAATGAGGTCATGGTACTCTAGGAGAAGCCTAGGAACCCCCACATCTTGGTTGTGTTGGGGTCATTGATACCCTTGATATGATGATTATATTGTGGATACCTCCTCCTTATTGATGTTAAGTATATAATGGATTTGAATACCATTGAATATCTCATCCCTTTAATATTTCCATTGAATCCTTTGACCTTGGAACTGATGCATAAGGTAACATGGTCTTTGGCACCTTTATGTGTGGAATCTTTTATGTCCTGAACAAATTGAATCATTTAAGAGTATTATACCAAGAATTTGCAAACAAACCCATCATAATGAGATATTCCTCTTCAATCCATTTTCGTTGATATGTGGAGCATATTATAATTCCTTATGGTTGAAGAGATATGAATTTTTGAAGTTGGTGTACCCTACCTTTTGGGTCAGCAGAACAAACAAAAGAAAATTTAATTATTTATTTTGAATTGCATGTTGGCCTAGTTTGAGGTACTAACTTTCCTCCATAACCTATATAAATAAAATATAAAACATTTCATTTGATCATCAATCAATTCTCTCTTTGGTATTTCGCAACTCTTGGAGAAAAGTGTGAAACTCTATGTAGGAGAAATTTTTGGGCATCTTCACTAAAATTGGCATAACTTTCTCACACGGAATCAAAATTGCAAAATTCTTGGCTAGTTGGAAATATTGTTACAAAAGAAAATGTCGTGAAATGATCTAGAGTTTATTTTGGTTTTTCTATTTTTTCTTCATCTTGTGATCTTCGAAAAGGTATGGTTCATGCTTTTGGGTTTCTGTTGTGATGGAACATGTCTCTCATGGATAGAGTTCATCTTTGATCGTAGTATGTGAGCCTCTATATTGGTACATATATTTGAATTATTTATGGAGGATATGATGATGATGATGCATACCTTTATGCTATGATATGATACACTCTATGATGATAATGCATGCATTAATGATGTACAATCTACGATGTTGATGCACTCCTATACAATATGATGTACATGCATACCATAGTGTGATGATGTTCTCTTATGCACTATGATGTATACTTGTTGTTGATGATGCATACATGGTGCACACTGAGATGATTATTATGTATATTGGATGATGAGGATGCATACCATATGTCGATGATGCATACCTATGATGATCATGCATGATGATGCATTTCTTATGTTCATTAAAAGCTGAGTAGAATTACTTGTTCAGTAATTGTGTATAATGAGGTGTACATTGATGTACATGAGAAGTGTATGACAGTGAAATGACTTATTAGTATACAGTGATGACTTGGAAGTTATTAGAGAGCAAATATTATCAGAAATAGGTTCAGTGATTAGGTTTTGACAGGTCCACAAGTTCAGTCCTTTTTCTATTCAGGATGGTAGGGTGGTGCCTGGGCTCACAATATTGTGAGTTAAGTTGTTGTAGCAGCTTCTCAGTTGTAGCTAATGAATCCTAAAGGGTTGTTTCCCCCTCCAATTGTAGCTGGTAAATTTGTATGAAATTTGTTTACCCCAGTTGTTCATGGGTCAAATTTATTTTTTTAAAGGCCTCTGTGGTTTTACCCTCGAGACTTGGGTTTCCACATAAAAAATAAAGTGTATTGTGCATCCTATTATTTTTGGGTACATTGATGATATGCTATGATTGATGATTAGCCACTTTCTCTTGATTAAAATATTATAATTGTGCAAATATGGATTCACCCCCCTCCTAGTATTTCAAAAAAAATGTACTTGATGCAGGTGTCTGGGGATGGAACTGATGATATACAACTACCAAGAATCAAGTTCCCATCCAGTGGTTCACTGAGGTTTCGATTCTCTAGAAATTCCAATAAAATTTCTTATCGAGATGATATTGAATATGAGGAGTTTTCATACCCATTTGCAGTATATGATGATGAGATGTTTGAGTGTAGAAGCAGTTATTCTTCGACCTCATATACAACTATTGCACACCTTAAACATTTTGTATTGGAAAATTTTTCATTTTGGACATGGGAATTCAATTCAAAGGGTAAATGTACTGTATTCTTGGAATCAATTTCAAGAAAGTTCAGAAATGTGGGGTTATGCAATACAAACTTCCTTGATACATTTGTGTATTTCAGTTGTAGTTATTTAGGAATTTAGTGAGACACTCTTATATTTCTTTTTCATTATGGTCTACTTTTTATTAATATTTTTTTTTATTAGTTTGTTGCATGCTAAGGAGGACATTAACATATTAAGCTATACAAAGCCAAATAATCCTTTGGATGTCAAATAGTCTCTTAAATTTCACATCAGAGTACTCCATTAAGGAACATATGTGGCTTTCATTATTATGTGTATTTGTTGTTTTGTGGATAAGGAGAAGTGTTAGAGAAATATCTTTATTTTCATTACTGTTTTCTTTTCTTACCATAGTCTATATAGGCTTGGTAGTAGAAACCATAGGAATCCAACTAAGGAACCAATTTATTTTTCTGCTTTTTTATCTCTTAAGCAATCAATATTCAATGTAAAAAATGCTCAAACCCTATACCACTAGAGAAAGAAATAAAAAATAATCATACATGACACATATCCTTTATTTTACCTCAAGATTCTGACTTCAAATATAATATCTCAAGCATAAATAGGATCTAGCTCAGTATATCGCCCCACATATTTCTACAAGTCATGGGTATTGAACTTGTGACCACCCATAGGTCGAAATACTGGGTAAAACCCTTATGCTTTGTGTAATTCTAAGAATTGTTTTTCTTAATAAAGATCAAGGTTCCATAATTGGTTATTTGGGCCTTCTTTATGTTCATGCCTTGCTAGCTGACTTTTAGACTAAGGATTCTACATGTTTATCAAATGGAAATAATTAACATACGTTGTGGATATGTGGGGTCCACATAAGGGAATATTCCTCATTTATACATGGCATCATCCTCATATTTGAATTTGGAGGAAGGAGTTACTTACAAGGTGGTGGATAAAGATTCATAGGATAATCTTATGGAATGACAATATTTTATGACAACTACAACAATCATTATGCCAGTTGTGACAATTCTATAACACCTTATGGCATGTATTCTAGGTTCCCTTACACCTATGAAATATTCTATGACATCCATGAAATGTAAGAGATAAAAGTAGACCCAAGAGGGAACATGAGGTGTGTGTGGTGCCAAAGGAAGCTTCATGAAATGTTCCAAGTCAAATTTCATGAAGGGGGAGCAAGCAAAGTCAATACAAGTGTCACTTGGGTTAATGTAATGACCTAGATTAACACTAAATAGAGTCAATGAAACAATGGGAGGGTAATTTAAATTTATTGGAGGGAAACAAGGCCAAAGAGTTTATCAAAAGAGTATAAATTTGAAATGGGGAATGTTTCAATCATTTTTTAATTGTCCTTTGGAATTTTGGAGATCTTTTGTCTATCCATTGCAAGGTGGGTGTTTACTGTCCCTACTTTAACCAATTTCGAGGGAGTTGGATTCCTTTCCAAGTTGGTGGATGCAGAGACCATTCAGAATTGTAAATGGATATTTTTGGTGGTGTTTAGTTTCATGTTTAATTTCCATACAACTCAAGTTCTCATCTATCTCCCTCTTCTCTCATTCATTCTTCTCCATTTCCCCATACTCTCATGTTAATGACGCACTTGTTGGAGTGGTGATTTCTCTTTGTTGAGTCCATTGGAAACAATATATTGGGTATATTATGTATGGATATGTACTTTTATGTTAATATGCTATGTAACTCAAAATATAAGAAATCCATGTGTGAAAATATTTCATTCTCGTGCTATTAAATCACTAGTTTTCATGAATTTGACTTCAAGCCTGAAAGAGTTTTATATCATAATTTTATGAGGGAAATTATATAATTTTTACACTATTGGGAAATAAATTTTTATTCTGAATATTCCCATTATAGCTTGTGTTACTATATGAACCATTTATTCTGATTTTCATATGTCAAACTTAAGATAGTAATGCAATTTCCCCATAAGGAATTTCCATGCAAGTTACCATACAGATGTTGCACCTAATAATAAACATGAGTAATGAAATAAAAATATGTTTTATATTAATCACCATACTCATTTTTTAAATTTGGTAGGGTTGTACTGCATTTGGAGAGCCAAAAGTGGCATCTTCCCTTAGGGGTTTTAACATTGATTTTACTAGTGTTTTTGTCCTTCTTTCCCTAGAGTCAAAAGAAAGTTGAAAATTTATTTGGAAAGTGTATGAGAATTCACAATTTGAATTAGGATGTCATAATACCCAAAAATCCCTTCCATACATAATTCAAATCGATTTGGGTGCATTAAGATCATCTTGGGTTTCACTAGTCCAAAGCTCGAAATTGGATAAAATTGTGCAAACATGAATAACATGTCAAAATGAGTTTTTTTATTCAGCCATTCAGTGTGGGATTTTTTTATGATGTTTTAAATCCCATGGGGTATTTCCATAATAAATTTGGAAAGGCTTGGTGGTGTTTGGAACCAAACCAAGAAATACTAGTTTATTACATTTTCTTAGTTTTGAAACTAGGCAAAGTATTGAAGGAGGATGTATGTGAATTGTTTTAAAAAATTACTCATCCACACAAAATTAATGAGCCACATATATAATTTTTTGAGTCCCATCAGAACCTAATATCACTATCCTTGATATTCCTTAGTTTTCCCAAAACCATGGAGTCGGTGTGAAATCCATTGTCAATGAGGGTGTTGAGAAAGAACCCTTTCAATGTCAAAGATTTGACTCGTGTGAATATTATTATGAGAAATATGAATAAGAATGTGAATTGTATGAGGAACAGTTGTCATCTTGCACCACATATTATAGTTTAATAAGGGATGATGGTTATTTGTATAATCCTGTGTATTGTGAATTTGTAGGTGCCAAACCACCATGATCTACTCCTATGAACAAATTGGAAAGATTGAGAGAAACATATAAAACGTTTCCCCAACAATATCAATCATATATTTCTTTGATGGGAGAGACACATATGACCATTCGTTTTGAAGACTTTGTTGATTATGTGTTTGGATATAGGTTTAATAGTGTAGATGCAAACTCATTAAGGAACAATAAGAAATACATAAGTTTGGAGGAGCATTAAAGGAGTAAAAAGCATCCTACTTCTGAAAAAAGCAGAGAAATGTCCTTCTCTATAGATGAGGAAACTATAAAAAAATTTCAGACCACATGCTGAGCGTGTGGAAGAAATTTCAGCCTAAACAAGATAAAAAGAGACAAGATACACCATCAAATGAAGAAGTAGAGACACGTGAAGTGGAGAATCAATAACCTCAAGGTGATTGTAGAGAAGAAAAAGAAGATGAAAGTGAACACATGCACACAATTCTTACTAATGGGGGTTGTCAAAATCAAAGAGAACTACTGATGGATGCGTGAACAGTGAAGAAGTACCTACTGATTGATGATCACAACTCTATGTTGGAGACATAGAGATCAAATTTGAAATTTTTTCTCCAAGACAAATTTCTCATGAGCATTAAGATGAAAACCTTATAGTAGATAATGAAGAACCAATATCATCTTCCCCATCACCACTTGAGCTTCAAGAAGTTGATCAAATAAAGAAGAAAGAAGAAGATTAAGTTCCTCAACAAGAATCTATTTTTCTTGGAGGGTCATTGAGGATGGATGAAAAGAATATTCAAGAGGCCCTGAAGATTCTCCATGGCACACATGATTTGGTGTCAAAAAGATTTTGGAGCATGGAGGAGAAATATTGCATGGAGGACATCAAGAAAATTCAGAAGGAAATATCCAACATCAAATGTAATTTTTTGAATTTGGTTTTTGATAGATATTATTTAATTGAGATTTTTGGTCTATATCATGCACTAACCTTAAGGAATGTAGAATATAGTGAAAATATCTCAAATGAATTGGACTACGCCAAAAATTCACTCCAAAAATATATGGTGCGAATTGAGAAACTTCAAGAGAGGTTTCAAGGGTCCTTCACACCCTCCTACATATCAAAGAGTCATTCAATGGCTGAAATAATTTATGTTACAAAGGATCAACCTCATGTGATGGTGGAACATGAGGTACATGTTAATATGTAGGTTCTTGAAGAGGATACATTCAAACAAGAAGGAAACCAAGCACTTGTTCTTGTTCAGAGGGAATATTTGTTGATTATTGGTGAGAGTTGCAGAGCCTTTGAGGAGGAACATGATATTAGAACAATTGGACCAGCCAATGATGGAGAATATAAATTCAAAATTTTGATAGTTAACGGTTTCAAAAAGGTAAGGTTGGTTCACAATTATTCACTCCCTACTTATTTTTTAGCCACATCATTTGGGGATGAAAATCGAGTGAAAGGTTTCTTTTTGTTGCTACGAATCGAGGACCAAGAGGTTCCCACATATGTTTGTGATGAGTTCATTAAAGAACCAAATCCCTTACATATGCAGCAATAGAATTCACTTGCATCCTTTGATGCCTCCCTCGTCTACTTGAACCATTTGAGTGGAACCAATGGGAAGGAGTTGAGCCATTGGAGTTGTGAACTTAGGGAAGCCTCAAGCTTTCATTTTGGACATTTCAGTTGGATTCTTTGTTCATCCATTGATTTATTTAGTAGACACATGTTGGAGTTGAACACCCACAAGGGTGAAATTCTTGCTTTCATTTGCAAAGACCTCATGAACACACTGAAATTTTGGGCATCCATGGTTCTTTGATGATTCCTTCTTATGTCATTTGAGTATGAGTACTAATGACATGAAATTTCATGCCTTGTTGAAGAGACTCAATTTTATTTTCCTTTATATTCCATAGTTGCATTCTTTTTGGGAGAGTTGCACATAAATTTTGTTTTACAGTGGGAGTGATAAACTTCCACCAATGTATTACGATTTTTCCATCCCTCTTGATGATGTACTCTTCTTGTTGATCATGATATTTGGAAGGATGCATGCAAGGAAGTGGGATATAGGAATTATATTTCCTAATGGTATGGGTTGGAGAGCACTCCTATTTGTTGGAGTGCAATACAAGCAATGGGACCCTGGGATCATTTTCTGTTTTGTTTTTTGTCCCAATGGTTTTGATTTTTTGGGTAGTAAGAAGTATGGGGACTGAGTCACCACTTGAGAAGGTGATTGTAATTAGAGTAGTGCAGTAGAAAGCATGGTGGTTCCTCTTTAAAACTTTGTTGGAATCTTGAAAACTCAAACTTTGGCAACTCAGTTGCAACTTCAAAGAATTATACAGTGAGAAAAAAGGGGTTGAAAATTCAAAAAAAACTTCCAACTATGAAGGAGGTAAAGATTATTTGTGAAAAAATGTTTTGATGTATTTGAATAATCGTTTTTGGTGTTAATGGTGATGTCACGGGATATATAAATATTCAAATATCCACATATCTTTAGTTTTGTAAACACACAATTGTAGTGCATGAGTGCCACTACTTAAATTGCAGCTAAGGTTTGGAGCAAAGCTTTGGAAGGAAAGAAGGTTATTCAAAATCCATGTTTGAAATTGCTCGAGCACAAGAAATATTGGGTGGGGAGGAATCTCATGTCCCCAATTAAATAATTTTCAAATAAAAAATTAAGTTGTCCTATCCAATTCCTAACGGTTCTGTGGAAAAATCAAATTATTGATATTTAAGCCCAAGGCCTATAGTTTCACATGTAAATTTGAACTCATATTTGTCGAAGGTGGAAAATGGGATTAATAAATGATGGACTAAAGATTAAATGTTCTGAAATGAAGCAACAATGGGTCCTATTTGTCCATTGGGGAACATAAGTGGATGTGTGGGATCCACATGATGGAATATTCCTCATTTACAAGTGGCATCATCGTCAAATTCAGGTTTGGAGGAAGGAGTTACTTCCAAGGTGGTGGATGAAAATTAATAGGATAAATTTATGCAATGAAAATATTCTATGAATACTATAACAACCATTATGATAGTTATGAAAACTCTATGACAACTTATGGCGCTTATGACATATTCTCTTACAACTATGACATAGTCTATGACATCTATAGCATGTAAGAGATACACATAGACCTAAAAGAGCGCATGAGATGTGTGTGGGGCCTAAGGAACACAACAATATTTGAACCTGAAATATGACGACAGAATCTGACGTCATCCGACATTTCACACAGATGTGTCGGACAGCAATCAATCAATAGAATGACGACAACAAAAAATTTATAGTGGCGTCGATTATCCGACACTTGGGCATCAGAATTCTGACTCTTGTAGTGGCGGTTATTTGACACTTCTGTGTCAGATCTTCGATGTCTATGAGCCCAAAAAAAGTCAGTTATCCAACCCCTAAGCATCAGATATCCGACGGGTAGTATAGATTTTTTTTATAAAAAAAATTAAGGTTTACATGATTTTAAATTTTATGGTCCCATACTTTCAACGGTAAATATGTTCAAGGCATCAAATATCCGATGCATGTCCATTATAAATATAAATTGTTTTAAACATTTCGAGATGTTTGTTGTAGAAGCGATGGAAAATTGCGAAAATTATTTGTTCCTCGATGGATGTTTTCAGGAATTATTTTATTCTTCAATGAGCGGTTGTGGGAAATTTGTTTTTTCATCGATAGACAGTTTGCTGGGAATTTTTTATTCTTCGACTTCTCTCCGTTTGACAAAACATTGATGCATGGTTGATGCATGGAACTTTATTTTTTAAGACAACCGGTTATATTCATTAATGAAGTTTATGAAAAAATGTCAAATAGATTAAATATTATGGATCCAAATGAAGACAACCGACAATTGCTTGCTAGACTATGGGATGCAGTGAAACGAAGGGGTGATGGCAAATGTTATTGTCCATGTACTCAATGCAGGGGATTTAAGAGGAGAAGAATATTAATATCAATAGCCACAAAACATTGCAAGGAACATGGACATGCTGAGCGGGGGAATGAATATCGTCCATTTGTAGGTTTAGCATTATAAACATTGTTATATTCATTTTTTTTCGTAATTGTATGTATTATTTTTTTTTCATATCTTTATGTAAATCCATTGATTTTTCCATGTATTTATATTAAAATAAAGACACCCTATAGCATGTTGTCCAAAGGAACTGCTTTCAGAACAAGTTGAGGATCAGGATCATGGAGCGTGCATGTTTAATGGAGAACAAGTGAATGATCATATTGAACAAGATGATCATGCCGATGATGTAATTGAAGATGATGGTACAAGTACATTAATCCATGATTCATTTAACATTAGAATGGATGAAAATGATGTTGATATTGAAAATGATGATGAATTTGATGATGTTCATGATATACCTCTTCTTGATAAGGCATATGAACCCCTTTATGAAGGCTCCCAAACAAATCTTCTCTCTACTATATTGTTGATAATGAACTTGAAGGCTATGAATGGTCTTTCAAACATTGCAATCACATGTATGATAAGGTATCTAATAATTGTATGATCGTGATAAATTTTATTTGTATTCCTCTAATAATTGTATGGTTAACTCATTGTTGATCACCATATGAAAGAAGCATGTTTCGTTAATATATTTATTACATCAACAAAAAAAAATTTGTAGCTTGATAGTTTAATTTTTGTTACCACCATCAAATATTTTACCTCACACATATCGAGAATTATCTTCCATCATGAAAGATATTGGAATGCATTATGAAGCAATTCATGCATGCCTCGATGACCATGTTATATATTATAATCAGCATGAATTTGCAACAAAATGTCCAGAATGTCATGTAAGTAGATATCATACAGATAAAGTAAAAAAAAAGGTGCCTCAGAAGGTTCTTCGTTATATTCCCATCATTCCACATTTGCAATGACTATTTAGGTGCAAAAACATTGCACAATTTATGGATTACCATGCTAGGAACAGAAGTCAAGATGATGTTATCTGAATTCCTGCAGATGGTACTGTTTTTAGAGATATTGAGGAAAAGTGGCCTCACTTTAAAGAAGAACCACGTAATCTTAGGATTTATTTGGAAGCAGATGGTGGAAATCCATTTGCACAGATGAAATCCATTTACAGGGCGTGGCCTATTTTTGTTATCAACAATAACATTCCTCCATGGTTGTCAATAAAGATGGAGCACATAATGTTGTCGATGATTATTCCAGTTTTTATTGACGAAAATTGTTTTATTTATAATGTAGTTGTGGCATCTCATTTGTCATAATATGTATCTTAATTTCATATATATATCTATTATTTTACTATTCTGCATCACTTATATATCTTAATGGTTCTCATAATGATATATTTTAGATGTTCTTCAAATTATGAATCAGGTAAGTTCCAAGTCAAAGATATGAATGTATACATCAAACGTCTTATAGATGAGCTACTGAAGTTATGGAATGGTATAACTATGTATGACATATCTAGACCAATATGACAAAGGCAATTTCAATTCCATGCAATGGTTGTATGGAAAATACACGATTCCCCTGGGTTAACTTCATTTTGTCGTTTGTAATTTTAAGTTCCACTTTAATTGCATTTAATGATATGGAGTAGTTAGAATATTTTATAAATAAATATATTTGACATAGATATTCCATATGTAAATATTGTAGGTCTTCAGACAAAGGGTAAATTTCCATGTCCAGTTTGTGGTCCTAAGATAAAATATCATCGTTTAAAAAGCTTAAGAAAGGAGGTGTTTGATGAGTATAGGCATTTCCTCTCTAAGAATCACAGGTATAGAACAACTGAAAGAAATTTTTTCTATGGGAAGTAGGAGACTACATTAAAACCATGGAGAATGACACCTCACCTTTGGAAGATGCAATACAATAGAAATCATCATCATGGTATGTATGGATCATCGTATATGAATTTTTATGCATTTTAATTTTTATTGTGAGTTATTTGTTGTAGTGGCCATATTTGATTTATGATGTAATGTATTAATTATAAACTAATATTCATGATGTCCATCGTGATCATGAAGGCATTAATGGTCTTCTACGAGGAATGAAAAGTTATCCTATTCAATTCAGCAGGTTTCCCTACTATGAGCACCTAAAAATTGCTCATTTGTTTGATACAATGCATATTGGAAAGAATGTTACTGGAACCTTATGGTGACTACTAGAGCTAAGGACGTAGAAAGATAAAGTTGTGAAAGTGGGAAAAGACATTCAATAAAGAAACCATGCAATGAAAGAAGTCATCCAATTTCATCCCAACAGAGAACAAGTTAATATAAACTCAATTCCATGGATGTTTACGGAGAAACAAAGCAATGTTGTCATAGAAGTAATGCAGAAAATTAAAATTTCCCACCGGTTTTTGTGCAAACTTGAAGAATATCATAACTAAAAAAGGTTATTTTGCGGGGGTCAAAACACATGATTGGCATGTCTTCATCAAGGTAATTATTATTTTAATGTCCATATAATTTTTTCTTGTTCGTATACTCTTTTTTTAATAAATGGCATGGTTTGTATATTGATACAGTATGTTCTACCTCTCTCTCTCCCAGAAAACTTCGACAACAGTGTCAAACAAGTTATATATCATCTTGGTAAATACATGAGGTAACTAGAGATTACTTGCATGTGCTTAGTGTTTCTTTAATTCTCCCTATAATAATTTATATTTGTTCTTTTTGTGCACTATTTCAGCATATATTGTAATTTAATGTTTATTTTTGTTTAATATCATTATTGGTTTGCATCACTTGTAGATGGTTGACATTTAAATAAATCCATAAAGAAGATATAAAGTATTGGAGGAGAGAAATTCCTCATCTCATGTGTGAAATGCAGAAGCATCTACCATCAGCAATTTCCAATGCACAAGAACACTACCTCATACACCAAGTTGAGGAGATTGAGTTGTGTGGACCTGTGCACTCAAGGTCCATGTGGATGGTTGAGAGGCACTTGAAATTTATGAAGGGTTTGGTGAGACAACTAGCACATCTGGAGGGTTCTATGATGGAATGATATACGGTATACCAAAACATGTTGTATGTTAGTGAATATATTCCTATTTTAGCATCAAATGTCAATTTACGTCTCATTTGTGATCCGGACTCCAATAACAAATTTGAAGGGGAGCAACTGAATGGGAAAGGTATATTGAGGAAGCTGAAAGGTAATTATTAGCTAGTGGATTTTTATTACATCCTTAATATTATAATTGTATTTTCTAGTCATAATTACTTCAATTAAGAGCATATACGTCTTTGTTCATGAGATTTACACCTTTATTTGATTTTAATGGTTATTGTCATTAAACAGTTGGTCGAGAATGGGATGCAATTCATTTATACATCACAAAAAAATCTTGACTGGATGAAGGTATGGATTGAACGATGCGCACAATCAGGTCATGGAATATCATGGGAAGGTGTGGCTTCATTGGTAAAAGAAGCACAATGCAATGGAGATAACAATCTAACAGAAAGGGAAATCGATTTGGCATATGGTGTAAAAGATAAAATGGCAAGTATATAATTAATCAAATATCCCTCTAAATCTTTTATTTTGCAAATTACTTATTGACGTACATGTTCTTTTTTTCTATGTATTGTTGCATAAGGACTGATTGGTTTTATAATTTTTTCATGTATTGCTTATTGTCGGTAAAACAACATAAGGCTATGGTCTGCAATGGAGGTAGATATCGGATCAAAAAACTGGATGAAACAAAGAAAACATCAGATTCTGGGGTTTCGACTGTCTTTGAGGTTACCAATGTTTCATCTAGAACTAACAGACATCCAAAAGTCTTAGAAAATTGATACTATGGGTATTTGGAAGATATTATACAGTGTGACTTTAAATCCTTTAAGGTAGTTCTATTCGTTTTCAAATGGTACATGTTACAATTGAATCCATGTGATCCCTATAGAACTATTATTGAACATGATAATGGATTTACCATGGTAAACACAAGGTTGTTTGAGCCAAGAACAAAGCCCTATGTTCTTCCAAACCAATGTGAACAAGTATTTTACTCAGAGATTCTAGGTAAAGCGGGCTGGTCGTTTGTTGTGAGACATGATCCAAGGGGAAGGCCAGTAAAGTATAACCTAGATGATGGTAATGAAGAGGGCTCTCTGGAAGAAGAATATGATGACGAAGAGCATGATCAATGTGAGTTAGCTGACAATGATGATCCAACAGAAGATGTCCAAGGAATAATTGAATCAGATAATGTAGCAGACAATGCCGATGAAGATTATTCCGATGATGACACGATGAACGTAACTGATGGTGATGACGATGATGATATGGCCAATCCTTACAATGTTGACTATGTATCTGATGATACAAATGATGACATGGATGAAGAAGATGATGAAATATATTGAAATTTTCATCATCACTATCATCATCATCATCATCATCATCATTTTCATCGTCAAAATCATCATCATTGTCGTCGTCATCATCACACATCATCATCTTCATCGTCATCATCATCATCATCACACATCATCATCATCATCACACATCATCGTCATTGTCGTTGTTGTCATCATCACACATCTTCATGCTCATGATGATGATAATCATCATCATCATCATCATCATCATAATCATGATCATCGTCATAATCATAATCATTTTCTTCATCAGCATCATAATCATCGTTGTCATCATCATCATTATCATTGTCATCGTCATCTTCATCGTTGACTTCATGTTCATTATCAACATGCACATCATCTTCATCATCATCATCATCGTCACTGTCTTCCTCATGATCATGATACTCATCAGCAGCATCATCATCACCGTCATCATCATCTTTATCATCATCTTCATCATCAACATCATCATCAATGTCGTCATCATCATCATCATCATCATCATAATCATGATCATCATCCTAATCATAATCATTGTCTTCATTAGCATGATAATCATCATCATCATCATTGTCTTCATCAACATCATAATCCTCACCATCATCATCAACATCATCATCATCAACTTCATCACCATCATCGTCGTCATCATCATCATCATCACCATCATCATCACCATCATGGTCACCATCATCATCACCATCATCATATTCATCACCATCATCATCAACATCATCATCATCAACTTCATCCCCATCATCGTCATCATCATCATCATCATCACCACCATCATCATCTTCATCATCATCGCCATCATCATCATCGTTGTCACGATCAACATCATCATCATCTTCATCATCATCATCATCATCGTCATCGTCATCCTCATGATGATGATAATCATCATCATCATCATCAAGATGATCATCATCAACATAATCACAATCATCATAATCATCATGATCATAGTCATAATCATAATCACCGTCTTCATCAGCATCATAATCATCATCATCATCATCATTGTCATTGTCATTAGCATCATAATCATAATCATCGACATGAACATCATAATCATAATCATCATCATCAACATCGTCATCATCATCATCATCACCATGCTCACATGCTCAAACACTCAACTTTTCAATCATCCTTCAAAGATATATTTTCATTTATCCAAGATAGGGATGTGTCGTTATGTAGATGGTTCTTCCCTCATTAATGTGAAGGTTCTTTCATTCAAGTTAGGATATAATAAAAATATCCTAATAGTATTATGGCAATTTATATAATATAAAATAACATATAATAAAATAAAATACATATAATATAAAATAATATATAATAAAAATAAAAAAACATATAATATATAATAATATATAATAACAAATTGGACAGATAATATGATATAGTATTTGGACATTGTCACGACTTGTTTTGGACAGTTCAGTTCAATTTGGAGGTTTTTGTGAATTTGGGAGTAGGTTCGCTGGAGCACAGGGTTCAGAATTGGAGCTCATGGTTGATAATTGGAGGTCAGGGTTGAGAATTGGAGCTCAACGTTGATAATTGGAGTTCACGCTTGAGAATTGGAGTTGACGATACAAATTTGGAGCACACGGTTCACATTTTGGAGTTCCAGTTTTGGATTTGGAGCTCATGGCTCAACGGGTAAGCAATCTGACCTCCTTTTTTTGGGCATGCCGTGACAATTGTTTTTGGGCATCCTGTGACAAGGGTTTTTTGGTGACAAGGGTTTTTTATGCATGCTGTGATGTTTGCTCCTTTGTGGGACAAGCTTGAATGTAGACAAACCCTTCCTCAATTAGTGGGTTATTCAGGGATTCAATTTACAAACCTTCTTACCTTACAAATGAGAAACTTGTTGTTTGGGTCATGAACTTAGAATAGGGCTTCACGCCTCACTCCCTCTCGTATCTGTGAGTCACTATTATAGTGATCATTAATTTTGTAGCACATCTATAGATGTAATTACACAATTTCTCTAGTTTTTCACAAACAGGCTTGATCAAAGAAGTACTTCGAAGAGACTGATTATCTGGACCTATCGAACGGTTAAAATAAAACTAGGAAATTGGGGCCCCTGACTACAACTAGTAAAACCCCTCTTAAGGTAAGGAAGGTTAGAATATCTTATGGGAATAATAAGGGAATAAAGAATTCCACAATGAGGAGGTCTTATTTCACAAGGAGGTATTAATTCACCAGACCAGTTCATCCTCATATTCAGCCGGTAAGGTCAGATGCTACAAGGAATAGAAGCCCTTAATATTTTAGAAGGAAAGAGAAATAAGGGGTAGGGGTTGAATTTCATGTTTCCAGCTCAAGCAATTCATAAGGCATGAAAGGAAAGTAATAAATAAAGTAATAAGGGAGCGCCAATCACCCACCCCACCACAAGGTACCCGTTCTGGCGATGCCAATAAAGAGCAGGTATTAAGGTAGAGAGCAGTGCCATATCTATGGAACAACCTTGGATAAATAAAACATATACCATAGGGAACAGATCCTCTCAAAGCCAAGACCTTGAAAAACACACTAGTTTGGGGACAAAAGTTTTGGAACAAAGAAGTTGAAATAAGTAGCGACTATTAAAAAACCAAGGCAAAGCAAACAATTTCTTGGTTGGGGTAGTTATACACCTTAACAAGTTGGAGAATACAACAGAGACAACCATTATGATAAGGGTCTAGGGTCAAAAATTCAATGCCAAAACCCTCAAGGATTGGGGTGACAAACTAAGACGTGTGCCCAAATTCCTATTAATATCATCATCAAACAAAAACTGTCCATGAGGACAGAGTTCAAGAACTTTGTCCTCATGAACTATATCTCACAAAATATATGATTTAGGAATAAGTCCTTAGTTTTCAAGTGTGAACTAATTATTTTCCAACTATGAATTAATTATTTGAGATCATATTAGACTCCTTAAGGATATCGAGCCATTCGACTGGATTATAATGAGTAATGGGTTTTAAATTTAAGTTATGAAAAACAATAATGAATCCAATAGCAATTTATTATAAAAGTAAAATTATAGTATTTGGTGAGGCTTTTATTACTGTATTCATAGTAATAAATTGTTTGTATTAAATCTATCAAAAGAAAGATGTGGATGGTGTCTTTAATAGTTGGGAAGATTATTTACATTTAATTGTAATTTGTTTATAAGGCTTATCATTATTCCATCGAGATGTTTCCTTTCAAGGTTGTGTATGTTAGGAATAGTTACAAAATAACATACATTAACTATTCTCCTAACTTTTAGAACTCAACCCTAAATTAAACCCCTTAGTTATTTCGAAAGAAAAATATTTACAAACACGATTCTCATACTGATTTGGTAAAAATATATCCATATAAAAGTCAATCCTTGACCTATTAGCTAAGCTATAGAAAAATTGGAAACTTCTGTAATGTCCCCTATTCAATTCTGGCCTTTAGTGCTGCAAAACTGTGTTTCCATAATTTTTGTAGCATTTTCCCCTGTTTTACACTACAGGTGCTACAAAAGCTTCACCTTAAGAACTTTTGTATAATTTTCGTTGTTTTTACACTGTTGGCACTGCAACAGTTATGAAAACTGCATTTTTTGTGCAAAAACTTGTCTGGATGCTTTCAAACCTTTTTCAACGATATAATACTAAAATTTAATCATGTTATGTTATAATTTCATCAAATTTATCTCTTGCCTCAACAAGAAGTTTTAGATTAGATGCACAGACCTCATCTTTCAACATTTGCAACTCTTTCTTCATATTTTTGTTTTCTGCTTGAAGGGATTTGTTATGCTTGAGTAGTTGTTTTTTCTTTTGATCTTGGAGTAGATATCCTTGCTGAAGGAATACCTAGCACCTCAGGATCATAAAAAACAAGGAAAAGAAACATGTTATCATCCCTGCTCATTTACCTAATTTCTAGTTCAAGCACGAGCAATTTGATTAATCCAAAATGAAATAAACTAGTGTTCTACCTTCTTAGGTTTCGTCTGCACCTATGTGCCATCTTTCCTATACTTCTGTACAAATCAAAAGGGATGTCTAAAAATGTTTTTCCAATGAAATGTAAGAACAATTTGAAGTGAAATTGAAACACTGTGTCAAATATTCCTTCACATGTAAAAGAATTCCTTATGGAAAATAAAAGTTTCTCATATTTCTATGACAGCAAAGCTTTGGGTATCCCATGAGTTAAATTTGATCCCTTGTGTTCTCCTTTAGAAAATCATCATAATTTATCAACTGAAACTTCATCACTTTGAACCATTTCTCTTGTAACGCCTCCTTGAATTACATCAAACTAAGCTAACACACACCATTTTTTTATGTAAATTAATTACATTATGCACACAGTAGCAGAAGTATGACCCTCTAATGAGATCCATAATTTAAGTTAGACAAATACTAATTGCATAATACATATGTATTAAAAAAAACTTTACATGAATAATAACTTTAACTCTAATTATTAAATGTGTTAGTCAAGAAACTACTAGCGCTCGTAGCAATAACAATTACAGACATGTAACAACAATAAAATAAACAATTTCAAGAATCTTGGTGAGTAACAACAATAGTTTCAACAAGTAACAACAACAATATCAACAAGTAACAACACTAGTTTTAGCAAGTAATAACAACATTTTCAGCGAGTAGCAACAACAACATAAATTAGTTTAAAACTGCTAGTGAGTAACAGTAGCAGCAATAATTAGTTCAAAACTAATGCCTAATATAAGACTCAACTTAAAAACAATTTTATTAACTTGATTAACATACTTTAAACTTAATAAACCAAACTAATTTCAACCAATTACAAATTATGGCTTAAAATTGGAAAATAACAACATGAAAAATCCTCATTAATAGCATGGCTTAGTGAGCAACTCTTATGTCACGTCCCCATGCCTCCGACCAGCGAAGAGGACACGATCACCATGGTGTTAACCATGCGGGCTAAGAGCCCATGAACATGTACATGAATAAAATTGCATAAACAGAATGCTGCAGGGAATGCATTAAGGTAAAACATGCACAAATACCATTGTTCATCATACACAGCTATCATTATTTATCATGCATAGCGGAATCAAAATGCATTCACACAAGCATTCACTCAACATGTTCATTACATTCATTAACATAAATTATGGTTGCAAAAGTAAAAATGGGCAAGATCACTTATATTATAAGAAATCGCTCCGCAACCAGCTACGTCGCTACAACATTCCACCCAACCATAGGCCAGCGTGCTCCTTAATCTCTCAACAATGCTGCCACCCCCGAGCTGGGCATGATTCTCCAAGGAATAAGGGAACTAGCAGGCTTACACATAGCCAAGGATATACAAAACACAGCCAATCCAACACAGTTGGTTTTATCAGGCCATCAAGGAGTGGGAAAGGCTTAATGCTAAGCTGGTGAGCTCATTACAGAGCCAAGAACACCCACACTAGAACTAGCCTGATCTCTAAGACACCCACCACACCCAACACAAGGAATCAGCCCCTTCTCTGCTACACAGTCCCTTAGGCCCTGCATTCCCTTCCGGTTCTATTCAGGGGTGATGGAGAAGAAGGCCAACCCCCTAGCTCTATCTGTGTGGTTTCCAGCCACCAGGTTTATCAAGCAAAACTAAGCCCCCAGTCCAAAGACCAACCATTGCACGCATGCAAACAAATCAACTGTCACATCCTAAACAGGGAAAAATGAGTCCCAAACACATTACACAGCTCCAAATGTATAATTGAACATGGGGGGAAAAGAAACAGCCCTGAAATGTACTCAGTGAGCACAACTCACAACATTGTGGGGAACACAGCCCATCCTGGGCAACGAAATCACCAAGAAAACATATATATATATCATGCAGAGGGAGAAAAAATGTAGAATTCCAAACTATGCGTGAAATGAGTAGACTCCCGTCCCAAAATATAACAAAAACCACAACAATCACCACGTGAGGGAGACCACTGCAACACAGCAAATCGTGGATGAAACGCACAGCTCCCTGCTCGCTGTGGGAGTCCAAAATGGAAGAATACCTGTGCATGAGGGTAATGGACAGGATATGCTCCCTGCATGAGGATGAATAGCCTACAGAGGGGATGCAATTAGACATGCATGAGTGTTCAGCACAGGCATGGAGAGGAGAATGTGTCCGCGGGAGTGAAACCCAGGTAAATCCTATGCGTGGAGGTGAATAGACAATCGTGAGTCCTGCGTAGTTGAGAGTGCGTGAACGTTTCTCCTGCCATAGTGAAGTCAAACATGGATGGAGTGTGCGTGGAGGAAAGGAATGTCATTCCTGTCACCCCACTCCCAAAACAATTAACTGCCTCAACCACCAGCAACCATTCTTCAATGGAGGTGGTTGGGTAAACAAAGAAAGGTGACACATGGATTTTTACCCCATTGGCCAAGGTTTTAGAAATTCCCCCACATCCTTATCCTTGTGAAAATCATGCCCCTTTCTCATTTTAGTTGCCGCGATCATAGCTGGTTAGGTTTATTTAATTAAGATGCATATTTACATGATGACAAACAAAATATATGTCGCATGCCCCGATATACCATCGGTGACAAGTTTAAATCCCAAAACATAACATAACCGATCAATGGTGGGGCCTTGGCCTTTAGCTCCACACCATGATCATTTACAATATATATATCATCATATACATCTAATGCAACGGGGTCAAAACCCGGGCATTACAACTTCCAACCATTCCTATGAATTTCTTACTCTTCACAAACTTAAATTTTGGTAAATCTTCTCTCATAAATGAATTTCATTCATTAAAAATGAAAAAAAAACCTGTCCATGAGGACAGAGTTCAAGAACTCTATCCACATGAACTATATCTCACAAAAGATAACAAGTGTTCAAGCAAGCAATGGTGACGACTCATGGTATTATGCCTCACTAGTTTGCGATGTTGCAACCCCATGAAACATAATACCATGAGTCATCCCCATTATTAGCCAACACTTATTAGCTTATTAGAGTTATTGAATTGAAAGTGGCTAAGGCAATGCAAAAAAAAAAGGTAATAAGTTTGAATAAATAAATTATTTTGATAATTGTACCTACATCTTCCGCTATTTTGATAATTTTACCTAATAAACTATTTTGATAACGGTGACGATTCTTGGTATTTTGTTTCACAAGTTTTCCATGTTGCAACCTAATGAAACATAATACCAAGAGTCGTCACCATTATTATCCAACAGTTATTAGCTATTTTAGAGTTAGTGAATTGAAAGTGGGTAAGTCAACGCCAAAAAGAAAGGTAATAAGTTTGACTAAATAAACTATTTCGATAATTGTACCTACATCTTCTTTGATCGGGCTTCAGCCAATCAAATTGGAGGTATAGGTGTTCATCTTTTGATCACCCAAGACCACTATTTTTGCTTCAAATTGGGTGTTGGTATGAGTAAAATCACCATGTTTGAACTACTTTCTTTATGGACTCTCCTTTATTGTGCTAAATCCATGGTCCTTCCCACTCTGCTCAATTATGGTGACTCCATAGCCATCATTAATTGGTTCAATAGAAGATCATCACTAACTTTACTTGCACTTGATGGCTGGTGTCAACGTATCCGTGATATGGAACCTTAATTCATCCAGCTAAAAGAACTTCACATATTCAGAGAACACAATACTAAGGATGATAGCTTATCCAAAGAAGCATTAACCTTGGCCTCAGGCCATTTTCAGTTTCCAGAATTCACTGATGGTGAATGTACTAATCAAGGAACTTTCCAGCTTTTCTATCCCTTAGCACTTGAGTATTTTATGTGATGTTGCTATTGACATCCTTTGGATGATTGAGGTGGATGATCCCCTCATATTAATGATCTCTCTTATTTATTGCTTCTTTGGATTAGTTACTTCAATATTACACTTGAATTCTCAGTCTGATGAAGGTTAGTGATGTGTATGTAGTCAAGATTCATAGATTAGAGGTGTTACCTTTGAATTTTTGTCCAGTATTCCTTTGAAGCTGATCAATTGTATTCCTTAGGGTTGCCTTAGGGTTGAAAATTAGTATGGGAAAACAAGTTAGCATTGCCTTAGGGTTGAAAAATTAATATGGGAAAACAAGCATCATCAAGACAAGCTAAAAGGAATAAATCAGCAAATATTACAGACTGATATAAATGTATTTAACGTGCCAAGTAGCCAGATCTGGAAAGGTCTTCCCTTCACCACCACTGGGAAATATGCCTCTGAAGTGCTGGCTTATGCACTTCAAAGTAGCATATGGGTGGCATCTAGGGCCTACAAAGCAAGTTGTGTTTTACTCCAAATAGTGTTATGATGTATAGGAATCCTACAAACCTAATTGGCTCGACAATGAAGTAGGTTTAGAGTGTAGATGTTTATATTTCTAGGTTAATTTTTTTTGAATTGAAGTGTCATGTGTGTGGCCTGTGCATTCGCACATTCACTAGGTCAATTTAGTACGGATTAGGACAAATTGACCATTTTCGGTACCAAACTTGTCACTCCAATCATTTGCTATTTGACTCCTCCATTGTAACTTGTTATAGATAGCGTTGAGAAACATTTCCATAGTTAAGAGGCAAGAAATGGAGTTTTGATTAGATCGATGGCCTTATATACATAGTATTTTTGGTTATCCATGTTTTATGAGGTGATATATTCTTACTAATTATAATTTTTTGCTTACATATGTCACATACCCCAATTTTGTAAAATAATGTTAATTGTTTTAATTATATTCCTGAGACATTATGTTTAATTTAATGCTAAGTAGGAATTGATGACTCGGTAGAGTCAACAGAAGTGGAATTGAATTCAGAATATTTTATTATTTATAAATAAATTGTGGAGACAACAGCATGGGAGCGCTGTTAAAAAGAGGTTACTGGTCAAACTGGTGGATGGAACTAGGTGGAGGGAAAAAGACAAGTGGCAGCATCCTCAAACACTTCCTAAGTTGCAGGTGGCAACTTCCCTATAATTGGGGTCATGATCCCCCAAGAAAGTGGGATCAGAGCAGGTGCTCATTAAATGACAACTAACCCAAAAATACCTAGGCAATCTTTTAAAAGTACCCAATGAATAGAACTAAGGCTGCTCAATATTTTACAGAGAAGAAACATTCAGGTCAAATGCTATTCAGGAATTCATTTGGGGAAAAAGGGAATACAGTAAGGAGGTTGTTCTGAGAGGATTGCTGCAGTAACTTGGTTTATTATAGCTTATTAGCTGGGAGAACTTACTGATAAGTTCTGGATTAATACTGAGTTTGAAGACTGGTATCTAACTATTGCTACACCTAGTTCCGGCCAGGGAGACCAGAGCAAGCTTGAGGGTCCTGAGGAGTCGCTGTTTGAGCGCTCTCCAGGAATTGGTAGGGAGGAACGGCCTCCCATTGTTGTTGTTGTCCAAATATTAAATAGGTTCTGTCACTTAACTGTCTTGTTTTAAATACTGTGAATGGTTATATGTTATGTTGTAGTTTATTAGTAATGAAACCTTTTGATGAATGATAAAGACCCTCTGTGTTTTTCCACATCTGGGTTTTACCATACCGTACTCCAGCACAGAGGTAGAAATTATAGAAAGATGTGTGATGAGATTATAAATTTAGACAATGGTTTCTTTACTTATCATCAGAAAGAATGTTTGTTTTTAATAGTAGTTGTTCATGCTTATAGATAAAACTAGTTCTTGGACAATAATTGTTTCATTAGTTTTATTATTGAAGCAGACAGATTAAGGTTACACTAGTTCATTCTACTGTATTAAAAACTTTACGATTTCTTTCTTCTAGTTTAAAATAATTTAACTGGTTATGTCCAAGTAACAGTACTGAAAGCAGAAGTAAATAAATGTAGATTTAATTATATAATCAAGCAAACTAGTTAGATTTGATGTATTACATTAATGTAATCATTTCCATTATTCTTCCTTCTTCTTAGTAAACCAATTTCTAAGCTTATTAGAATTGTAACCCTATCTTTTATAAATTATAAATG
>LPNX011236207.1:205452-221823 GCA_001517045.1 Pseudotsuga menziesii
CAAAATATTAAAGAACCTATATAACCAAAGGGTATAAACCCTATATTTATCACTTATCAATTTTTAAACATTACAAATAAGTCAATGTATAACTCAGATACAGAAACCCTGATTTAAATTTCATTAAAGAAAGTTCGTTCAGAAATCAATACAATATATAAAACTGTAATAAGAAAATAGCAGAATAACATAACTGATATTAATTTAATAACTCCACAGATACAAATAGAGTTTACTTTTTAATTTAAAATTTTAGAATGAGAAACTGTATTTATTCTCAAACTGTAAAATTAGGGTTTAACCCTAAAAATCCAACTTTTGCAAATAAAATACTAACTATAAAGATAAGGCAATATTTTACTTACGACCGCATTATAAATCAACAATATAAGGCTATCATAAGCCTGTATGTTAATTATTCCTACACAGATCATAAATTGGAAATGTATGTTGTAATATAAATCAAGAGCTACAGACAAACATTATAATATTTTATATTATCAAACTTTGGGTGAAAACCCTGAATATTCCAGAGTACAGTAAAAACGAGAAGTCAAGGTCATAAGATCATCCACAGACAGGCGTACAGCCCAGTATTTTTATTATATACAGTACTTAAAACACAGAAGGAAACTAATATTTAAAACCTCGGCCTAAGCCATAACACCCTTGCATAGCGTAGGGGTTTCTCCTAGTATTTCTTTAAAACCAGCAGTATTTTTTAAGATCAAACCAAGGTTGTAAGGGTTTCAGGATTCTAAATCCAACCCCCGAAGGTTCCAACGTAAACCCACAAGGAGAAAAATCCATGGTGTAACCAAGCTTACCATGAATTGCAGCCTGTTTCCCAAGTCTTTATACCAAAGGTCGCGTATGTTGGAGAATGAAGAACCTGTTTTCACAAAGATTTAAACCTCTTTAGTAAACGCTGTAACCTGAATTATAAATTTAAGGAAAATATTAACAGACAAGCAAGAAAGTATTGAAGACTAGTAGTCTTACCTGTTTCTTTCGAAAAGACTCGACCTGAAGTAGGAGCGTTACAACCATCAGCACAAGGAGCGAACCCTACTAGAAGGAGGGAGAGGAAAAATAACTCTCAGCCGTGTACAAATTGCATTACAGCGGGTTAAACCATTGAAAACCACGAAGGAAGGCGTTTAGCACAGGAAAGGGTTCGGTTCAGTATAACAGAGAAAAGCATATTGGAGGAACGAATGACTAGACAGCAATAGCAACGTATGGAACGAGCCACTATTAGAAAACAAGCTGGAGTATACTTTGCAGAAGAGAGGTAACGCAGAGGTGCACAACACCATCGCAGAGCGACAAGCACCGAAGGAGATGGAGGTAATGAAATTTAGGGTTAACAAACAGCTCTTTTATCCACACAGCATATGGCTGTGGTATTGCCACAATAGCTGCTAAATTTATCAATGCACAGTGGGTTTTTGGTGTATAGTGTCAACCAACAGCTCGTTGGAGGAATGATTATCCCAATCATTCTTTTAATCAAAGGTTATCCAAAGTTTTCGTGTGATATCCATCACCCCTTACGCTGCATGCAAATGATTTTATTCGTTATTTTCCACCCTAATTTGATAATCATTCAAATCATAGTAAATCTTATAACGACTCCTTAATATTTATAAATCTCGGTGGTTGGAAAGTGTTTTGATTGGGAATCTTAACCAATGTTATCATAGCACATATACTTTGGAGGGTTGTCTTGTATTTGATAGTATATAAGAGGTTACCTTGGTGCAAATCGAATATACACCTTTCCCTCTATAATATAAAGTGCCTTCGTTCCTAAAGAAAGTAAAAAGGATAATAGTATAAAGACTATAGAATATTAATAATGCGAACTTGGTAATCTTTGGGTCATATTTATTGTTTTACCTTTGGCCTTAAGATCATCCCTTGCCTTTAAATAATAACTTATCAATAGTGTAAAAATCACCCTTGGAACATTTAATCTTGTGTTTAAATCCAAGCTCAAAGGCTATGATAAGTATTATAGAATCATTCAATGATTTCTAGCTTTTATAAGCTAATTTCCTTTACTTGCTAGCATAGTTTAGAAGTTTATAAAGGAAGGCATGAAAGTAGAAAGCTAGGCTTAGTTCCTTTTTACTTGTAATCACTTAAATGATTTACTTACAAATGTTAAAAGAGTAACTATAGTACAAGGTTACTAAAAGAAAAGAAAATAGTAATTACTAGGTGGAGACAATGTTTTACTTAAAGTGATATCCTCAATAATAAGTGAGGACTTGGCAAGGATAGGCCATACCCTTACAGTAATACAGAAAGCCCCTTATCAGTTTTCACTTGACTTGTAATACTTTGTTTACAATTTGGATTCTTACTTTAGACTTCATCACTCTATCTCTTTTACTCTGACTTTAAGAATTAAGTAAGACACTTTTTATAATTTACAACTGTAATAGAATGGAGAAGGTAATTGATGAACAAGAACATAAATTACTTCTGCTAGAAAAGAGCCAGTTTAAATATACCTTAACATAAGTTGAAATGGATTATCTCTTACTTTCTTATTGAGCTTTTTCTCTCACGACGAACTTGTAGTAAATACTTTAGAATTTTGAAAAGCAGCACCACAATCTCTTACCTGTATATTTGTAAGAAAAGTGAAAATAGTTGCATTAGCTCAAAAGCTAAGTAAGCCTAGTTTTGCGTGACAGTTTCACCTTATGGTCACAAGAGGAACAAAAGTCAGTAAACTGAGATATCTGTTCTTTAGCTAAACATAATCCAATTGATGAATTCAATAACAAGCTGTTAACATATAACTAATTAATGATTAGTTAAACTGCATTTACGTTAATGTTTGTAAATTTAAAAATTTTAATTTTTTAGGAAAATTTGGGTTTTTGACAACATAATTTATGTTAGATCATTATATTTTAAATTCATTGATTAGATTAAGCAATTGAGTGTCATTTAATGTTGCTTGAGGATTTTAAAGAACTCAGTTACTTGAATTGAATTAGTAAATGATAGATGTTATATAACATGTTTATATAAATCATTGGGCATGATAGCTTCGAATATAGATTGTTTTCAAATACTTGGTCAATTGTAGCAGGATGCATTTATTTTCACAACACACCCATGTCTTCATTTTATGTTTTCAAGATGCTTTTGAACAAATAATGGCTTGTTTCTACATCATAAGTCCACATTCAATGTTTTCAAGATGCTTTTGAACAAATAATGGCTTGTTTCTACATCATAAGTCCACATTCAATGTTTTCAAGATGCTTTTGAACAAAGAATGGCTTGTCTCTACATCAAAAGTCCACATTCAACAACCTTTGTAGCAAGAGTTTTTATATACCAAAAAACTAACATTCATTCTTTACTTGTTTATGGATTTTGCAATCCTGCAGATGCAAGATGTGGAAAATGGTACACTGTTAAAGTGGACTCTTCAAAGGTTACCTTGGAAAATAGGGCAGATCTTCTTCAACAAAGATGAAGTTCATGTGTGTGCTTTTGATATAGAGACAACCAAGCTTCATTTAAAGTTCCCTGATGCCGAATATGACATGATAATTATGATTTCACACATGGTGGATGGGCAAGGCTATCTTATTAAAAATCGAGAGGTAAAAACACTTGGCATTGTTTTATGCCTGTTGGTTAGCCTATCCTTTGTTTTGGGATTTCTTTCATCTATGTTTTGGGATTTTTATTGTTTGTAGATTGATGTTGCATTGATTGTTATGAACATCATTTCTCTTCTTTAGTTTTCCAATTCCTTTTCATTTGTTTCCTGAGTTTGTAGGGGTGGGGCATTGAAGACTTGGAGTACACTCCAAAACCAGAATTTGAAGGAAATTTCAAAGTAGCAAATGTGCCAAACGAGGTACATCTGCCATTTACTATTTACCCTAAGACTATAATTCTGAAAACAAGTATTGATCCCCTGGAAGTTTGCTATGTTTTCCAGACAGAGCTTCTTAGGCGGTGGTTCAATCACATGCAAGAATTGAAGCCTGGGATTTATGTCATGTATAATGGATATTTCTTTGATTGACCTTTCATCGAACAACAGGCTAAGCACCATGGAATGAAAATGAGTGATGTATGTTAATTTTATTAGCTAATATACTGTCATCTTATGCTTGCTGACTGTTGCTGGATTTTCGCTCATTTCTATGTTTAATTGGAAAAGAAGTTTATTATTTAGTGTATTACAATTAATGTATTGATCCACATAGTGGACATCTCAGGGCCCCAGTGTATACTGTGTTTTTGAATCCTTTAGAAGTTTTTCTCTACCTCTTAAAATTCCTGCATTGTTTTGCAACCAAGAATAGGTTTTTGACCATCATTATAAATTTTGACCCCTCTATTATCTAGCCACTTCATTTAGCAAGAACAATCTGTGCTTACCTTGGTTGTTTGGAATTTGCAAGAGTGAAGTTAAATATCTACTGTACATTATTAATAATGATTTAAGGTAACATAATCTGTTGTTTCTTTGTCTCTTTGCTATATGAAGTGCTTATGTATTTGTAGGATTCAATCTTATTCTATATCCCTTCCTTGAGAAAAGATAGACTATTCTAAAAGTATTGAATGCCTCTTGGTCAGCAATTTTATTTCTATTATTTTTTTTATCTTAGCTATTTCCTTTGGTCCCCTCTATTTAGAGACTCTATAGGTTCAGTGTTCTCCATCATCACTTATTAAGATTGGGGATGTAAAGAACTCTTTGCATGAGAGCTCTTTCTTATACAGGGATAAACTTATGTAGATACTTATACAATTAGCACAATGCATATGAAGGATAAACACACCTCTTTAGACCCATTTCATCTTAATCATGTTATAAAAAGCCACCCTTTAGAACTTTAGTCTCCTAAAAATGGAGGTCAGGGACATAGACAATGTATGGGGACTGCTTCATTCCACTTTCCAACTAATAGTCTCACCCAAAGAAGCACTGCATTGTGTTCAACTAGGAAAACTTGATTGCAAGCAACCTTTCTCCGACTCTCTTGAAAGCCAAGTCACATAGGCCATTTATAAGTGGGTAAGTTGGAACATGCGGGCATGGGATTATGTGACCTTTGTACATGTGGTTCACACTACCTAAGTTACTTGGAGAAGTGTGTAGGAAGAAGTTGTGTTGTAATCACATACCCTTAGCATATGTAACGTCTCTAGTTAAGGAACATTCTCTTAAAATGTTCATGGATTGGTTAGATTGGACTATGTCTTGTTAAGTGGTCCACTTGTAGACCTAATACAGGGTTTGCTTGTAATTAATCTCTTCCTTATTCCATAAATAGAAAGGAGGGTGCTTCTCTTGAGGATATTGGGTTTTCTATTTTGCAAAAAGTAAAGTTAAGAGTAAAGTAGTTGTGATAACTATATGTGCAAGGATGAAATATATACTTGACATAGAATCCTCTAGTTTGCTACCAGGCTTCCTTCAGTGGTCAAATTCTAGGCTGAAACCATGTGGGCATAAGTGAAATCTTAGGATTTTTTTTTTAATCCATTAACAGGTGTCACTTTTTTGATGTTCTTTCGACACTCCAGTAAACCCATCCAACGGCCGTGTCATGAGTCTGATGCTTCCGCCCGTTAGATGACCGACAGTTAAAGTGTCGGACTGCATCGGAAGGTCGACTCTTCTAGTGTCGGATTGTGTTGGTTTTTTGACAATGTCTGGATTAAAAATTGATGACGCCACCATTTCTCTGACACTTTTGTCCGTTGGAAGGCCGACACTACAAGGGTCGAAGGACGTTGGATTTCCGACGGTTTATGCAATTTTGGTTGGCACTTCAGAAGGAAAAATGGTCGAATATGTGACACAATGGTCTATCGGATCTTCGACCCACATTAGTAAACTGTAGAAGATCCGACGTTATGCCACCGACACCAAAAAAAAGTGGATGTGTCGAAAATGAGACAGAGAAGTGTTGAATTTCAGACATTCAAGGTGTTGGATTTTGGGTTGAAATTCTATTGTGGAAGCTTCATTAAAATTTTCAAGTCGAATTTCATGAAGGGAGAGCAAGAAAAGTCAAGACAACTGTCACTTGGGTTAATGTAATGACCTATATTAACACTAGTTCAAGTTAATTCAACCTGATGTGCCTCAACATTAATGAATTATGGATGCATATGGTGACCAGAATGAAGAATGCAGTAAGTCGTGAGATCAAGGACCACAAGGAAATAATACATGATCAATTGGTCAATTCACAAGAGCAGATAACACAGGAAAAATAAGAGATGGAGAGAATGGATGTAGACCAAGAGACAATGGTGAACAAAAAGAATAAGGCATTCACAAATAGACACCGATTGGAGATGAAATTATCAATTGCATGTGAAGAAATCCTTGAAATCACCCCAGATATGTTTGTGGAAGCGAAATTAGTGCGACTACGACATATAGTTTATTAAATTGAGCACATAGATCTGTGGACAAACACACAACTCACAAGATAGATCAGATAATTTATTTAGCAATTGAAGAATGAAATAGTCCAAAAATGGCTTGCAACTGTGAATGCTTTCATTAATCAAAAAAGTAATTATATATTAATTACAATGAAGTAGAATGGTTAAATAACCACAAGCAATTCGAATCCACATGAGGAAATTCAAATTGATTAGACTCTACTTGATTGTAGGTAACTAAGACCTTGTCTAAATCATTATCGAAGGACTCAATAGTTAACTGAGCTTGTCTAAATCATTATCGAAGTTCATTGGAGTTCTAAAACATAACTCAAGTGTCTAATTAAGTGTTGACTAAGGCTAACTCGTTGTGGTAGGTGAGAAATGCACCCCTCCTACATGCATCCATGCAAACCTAGCACTAACTGAATGTAGAGGACTAGAACTGAATGTAACTGAATCCTAACTGAGCTCGACCAGTCACCAACTCAACTCACCTGACCTTGGTTGCTATCGGCACTCCTAGTGGCTCCTAAATTGTAGGAATTGATCTAGGAGGCTCCTAAATTGATGCATGCAAGTGAAATCAGTGGAAGTAGGCCTCAATTAGTCTTCCCCACACTTTAGTAACTAAAACATATGCCCCAATTAGGCCAAGTGGACCCAATGGTGCTAGTGAATAAAAATAGACTTAATGGACTCTCGATTTAGACATGACTCTCGATTTAGACATGACTCTTGATTTAGACATATGACCAAATTGGACAAGGGAGGATTAATAATCCTAACATAGTTGTTGATTAAAGAAGGAAAATGAGTATTTGGAAGCATGTGCAGTACTGAGTACATCGCTCGAATAGTTAGCCAAGCGAAAGAGTAAAATCGAAGAGGTGACAACACAAATAGAGGAACTAGTGAAAGCAGCTAAAGCAATTGCAGAAGAAACCACATTTTTTTATGAGCGTGGTCCAGGATGAATAACTACAGCAATTAGAATCACAACTCAGTGAGGTAGAAGCACAAATGTCAGCGATGAGGGGGTCACTAAAAATTATTCCCCCAATTGTGCAGGTAACTAACTTGGAGGTTGAGTTGAAAATGATGCAACAACGAGTCAACAAGACACGGGAAAGACACCAATGAAGGGTTGTTCAATTAGATGAATTCCAAGAAACCACAGAGCAGCTAGCGCTCAAAGCAATGGAAGGACTTGCGAATACCAAGGAAACACACACTAAAGTGGCATAAGTAACTGATGAGTACCTAACTGAATAAGACGTGGAGGATTGCATAGCACTCAACACACATACCAAGGAAGTAGTTGAACAAGTTCTGAAGGAGCATGATAGTTTCAATGCCCAGTTGAATGCAACATCTATGTCCAGCTGAGGTGGCTTGAGGGAGAGCCCCACTTTTGTGTTGGGGTCTTGTTGGCAAGGGGATCAAGTGCATAAGGTGCAACAAAGAAGACATCGATAAGTGGAAGGGTCAACTACACAGGAAAAAGATACCGACAACTGTCGTCGGCTTGGTCGCTTTAGTTAGAAGTTTTGGTCCAAATTAATTAGAGAGTTATCCCATGTGGACCATTTTGTAATGGATTAAGCCTATAAATAGACTTAGAAGTAGGATCTAGGGATCATTTTGGTATCATCGAAGGATAGTTTGTTTTTCGATCAACTGGTCTATGGATGAATTTGTTTTGGTATGAAGGTTCCGACAAAGGGATGTTTTATGATCGTTGAAGCTAGTATAAGACGAAATTGATGATTGAATTTCTGTCTTTTCTCTGTTGAATCTGCAATGGCGCGATCCATGATATTTTCTATATGATGCGATGTGTGGATGTGTTTATTTGGTTAATATTTTTTTATGTCTTTGTTAAGTTAATTTAAATCCTATCGATGTGATGTCTAATGCTAATGATGATAAGTAAATGTGGTAATTTATGTTCTTAGACCCTGGATCTATGAATGAAACTGTGATAAGATAAGGCATAGTGCACAAATCCTCTTCCTTCTACGAAAACATGGTTTTTGTAGCCTCCCTTAAGCATCTCGAATGAGGTTGCATCTGCTTCATAGGTGTTGTTTAATAGCGAAAAACCTATCTAGGCCAATGTTTAGGGAGATTGCATCGAAGGGTGTCGACAGATAGGTAGGTGAACCCCTTTCAACTAAAGTGTGTCAACAAAAAAAACTAGCTACTAAATGTTATCCTAATGCATCAATGTACTTCTTTCGTGAGCTGCCAATTTATCAACAATGGGTTAACCATTCACCATAAGAATATATGCAATTTAAAAACATATAATGACAGAGATCTATCAGCCTCCATGAGAAAATTTACATAAGAATACATAAAGAGTAAAAATAACATAAAATATTTATCTTTTATAGAGGCACAACTAACATCAATTGGACAACTTTCCTTTCAGTTGTAGACACTTCCAACCAAATATAGATTTGCAGGTCACCCTCGAGTTGAGGTCTTGGAATTCACATGGTCAAGGACTCTTGTAACTTAATATCTATGGATAAAAATCAAACCCACAACCCGAGCAACACAAACACAGTAATTTTATCTACTGGGTTTTCCCCCTCTCCACCCACTTACTCCTCCACCCCACAACCAAGTGAAATGATAATCCTTTCACGTTCTATATAGCTTAAGACATTTCCAAAAATGGAATTCTCTTCACCTTCTAGGTCCCTCACAAAATTTCCAAAATGGTAATTTCTTCACCTTTTAGCTCCCTCGGGAAATCACCATTCACCATCCGGATTTATGGGTAGGTCGATGACAGAGACAAGCACTAGACACCATGAAATTATACCGTACTCAAGAAAATATTAGTTTGGAAAGACACATCTCAATCCCTCACGACCTACTTACTCCTCCACCCCACTACTAGGTGAAATGGTAATCTCATTACCTCATAGGTTCGTGACATCATCATTCACCATCAAGATTTATGTGTAGGATCAAGATAAAGACATGTGATAGAGACATAGGAACTATAGAAAAACGGATTGCCTTGACTTTTGACCTTATAACTATCTTAAATATTCAAATTCTAAATATCATACTTCATATTTCAATATTTTAACAAAATTCACTAAAAATAAAAATATTTAATTATATTATTATTTTAATCACAAAACAAAACCAAAATAAAACAAAAACTCCACGGTATGATTAATGGTAATACATTCTCTTTATTTAAATATTATATCTATACATAATAAATAATCCGGTTTAAACTTAAGGTATATATTTTGTAATTAATCATATTTTATTAAAAATAAATAATAAAAATAAAAACCGAACAATTCACTTCAAATAAACATAAACATGAAGTGCAAATGTACACTTCTTGATAATTGCAAGTGCATGAAAAAAGTCAAAGCTAATTATATCTTTCTTATGGTTTAATTCCCGCACATCTTTTTTAAATTTGTTGGCCTAATAAATTCAAGGGCAAAATGGATTCAAAGAAATGTGTATAAATAACAAATAACGTAATACACGCGACGAAGGAAACCACGCCATCAGTTTTGTCCGCAAAACACGAGTCCTAAAATTATTTTTGTAAGGAATGCCCAAGAAAACGGTGAACAATATATCATATATATGATATGTTATATTGCCAGCCATAAGGTCTCGAGATCTCAACTGCCACCAGATAGATTCAATGGCTTCAAATACTGCGCATTAAATAACTTATGGCATGTGATATATTTTTAGCCAAAAAAATCGGTTGAAACCCAAAAATACATAAACAAAACTCGAATACGGATGATTAACCAAGGTACATCGAAGCCAAAAATGTTGTTTTTAGCCAGCAAAGCTCAAATAAGGATGATTCAGCAAGCTACATCGAAGGCCCAACATTCAAGAATACCGAAAATATTGAGTATCAATACCCATTCTGGTATGCAAACTTCATTTATACATCGAAGCCAAAAATGTTGTTTTTAGCCAGCAAAGCTCAAATAAGGATGATTCAGCAAGCTACATCGAAGGCCCAACATTCAAGAATACCGAAAATATTGAGTATCAATACCCATTCTGGTATGCAAACTTCATTTATTTATGCGATCGTTTTCACATCACAAGACAGTGTTCCTTTCGTCGCAGCGTGGATATCAAGGGCTTTTCTTTTCAAATTACAGTCTGGTTTCAGAGACAGTCCCTCGCCATGGGCAAAAATAAAGGAAAAGCTCCCAAGAGAAGTTCAGCACGTCTCTCTGCGAGTAGAAACAATCAAGCTGTAAAATCCGAGGCCGAGCAACTGTGTCCAAATGATTCGAAGAAGCAACAAGAAGTAGAAAATAAATCAGAAGCCGAACAACAAGTGTGTCCAAATGATCCCAAGAAGCAACAAGAAGTAGAAAACAAATCCGAGGCCGAACAGCAAGTGTGGCCAAATGATCCGAAAAAGCAACAAGAAGTAAAAAGCCTAGGCGATGAAAAAGAAATTAGTGCGAGTGCAGTTGCAAGAGGAAAAGATGTCAGAGAAAAAGAAAAAAAAAAACTCATGCGAGTGCGATGAAAAAGATGGCAGAGAAAAAGAAGAAGAAATTAGTGCGAGTGCAGTTGGACGTCCCCACTAAGCAACGCATAGATCATCTTACTAAGTGTTTGCATTACAAATCTCCTGGAGCTGCGATGAATTGGTTTTTACGGAATGGAAGAAAAGATTTGTTTGAGTTGACAAAAAAGATGGGCTTCAAGAAGGGCTGTCAGACCATTGATTGGTTATTATCATTGACACCCCACCCTATATCAAGGCTCACGCAAGATTTGGGCTTTCAGAATGTCGAGCAGACGTTTGATTGGTTATTTTCAGGAGATACCAAACGTTTGATCGAAGTTACCAGAGACTTGGGCTTTGCCGAAATTGGACAAACTATGGAATTCTTTGTAGGAATGGCAACGTATAAACCTTTGTTGGAGCTCACCAATTCATTGGGATTTCAAGATTGCAGTAAAACCGTCGAGTGGTTATGGAACGAAGCACAGGACAACATTGCTGCAATAAATAAAAAAGATTTGCCTCCTGCCCTTCTGTCTGCTTTAACAGCTGCCCAGTTTGCCTCCCGCTACTCGTCCTCCCTTAACACCCCTCACGGCCAATTTCCAGTAAACCAGGAAGGAAACACACCGTTTTCTTCGAATCCTTGTATGTCAGTGTTTAATAATACACCGCCCACTCAGACTTTCAATTTTGCAGATCTAATGAAACCGCAGAGCCCGGTGAATCAATCATTTGGAAATCATGGTGTCCCTGTTCAAACGATGCCGTCAAACCCTAATGCTACTGGCAATCAATTTCATGTAGGTCAGACACAAGGGCACCATGATCAATTTCAGATGGTTAATCCAGAACGCTTGCAGCCATTGCAATTCCAAAACGGCACTAGTAGTTGGCCCCGAGAAAATCTACAGCAGAATCAACTTCAGACGAACAGTAGAGGTCTCCAAGAAGGCTTTCCACGTGCAGAGAATCAGTTTTCCAACTGGATGGTTCGACAGAAAGCATCCATGGAACAATCGATCAAGGGTAGAAGTTCGCCTAACTGCAATTACCTCGACATGCAGGTATCAAACAATAACTATATTGATCCTTTTGTTGATGTTAATAGCCATACACAGATGCCATATCCTGCTCAGGATTTAAACCTAGGATATCATAATTTGCACAACGATTTTATTCAGAGAAGAATGCAGTCCTACTCAGGATTTAAACCACGGATATCATAATATGTACAACGATTTTATGCAGGGAAGAATGCAGGAAGAATCTACCGGACACCATTTACAGCCTCAATTTTCTACAGAGGTAGGACGAAACCCTCCTAGTAGTGTTGACCTTCGTCAGCGTGATCAAGTGTTTACAGGCAAAGTGCCGCACCTGGCAGGTATGCCTACTGGGATACGAGTGCGAGACAACAATACTGCTGAGCATGGCATCGAAACTAGAACTTCTATAGACAGGCAAGAATCCCGATTCTTGCCAAGTGAAAGAAAACCCTTTCACTGAACGAATTATAAAACAGCCTTTGAATGTTAGCAGTTGAACGGATTATAAAACAGCCTTTGAATGTTAGCAGTTGAGTTGCAGAGTTAGGAAGTTTCAGTCATTCACATATTGGCATTCTTCTAGTCATCCATTGAAGTTGGTAGCTGGTTGTTTGTTTTCCATTTTTAATATTAGTACGTCTTGGGTAGCCAAGACATGTAATCTCTAATTCGATGTTGCATATATATGTTTTTCATTATCTATTATCCATAATCCATGTATATGTTTTTCATTATCTATTATCCATAATCCATGTGGAGTATGGACATATTATAAATTGTTTCTTGTTTTGTGATGAAGATGTTCCTTTATATATATACTTTCTAACCAATGTTTTTGAATGGGACATGGTTTGGGTAGCACCATTGTTACATCAAAGTAAGTAGAAATTAAATGATTGGTTATGTAACATATGAGGTAATTGTCAATACATGGATACTTTTTTTCCAAAGTATCATGATTGAGAAAGGGTATGGAGGTGGATGACTCCCATTGACTCCCATTGTCAATGGTGAGCTCTAAGTAATATGTACTTGCATTTAGTATTCATTATAGTTAACGAGTACTCAAACTAGTTAAGTAGTTAATGATAACATAGCCTTGATGTTGTTTCAATGATTATATATGGTTAATGATCACAATATGTCTTATGTTGATTGTGAAATGTATGGTACAACCAGCGTAGATCCAAATCCTAGGCTCTATCAAGCGCCGAGATGGATCAAATCTCTCCAGGTGCAAACCTCTTCTTAGATATCCATTGATTTGATTCAAACCAAAAGACACATCTTTTTATTTAAGGTCCACATATAATTATATTATTATTAATATTTAAAATTATTCATGGCCCACATATAATATTTTTTATTATTTTTTATTTTGTTAGGAACTAACATTGCATCATTTCCCCACACATGGTTTTAAAACCATATGCAAGGCCCTCCTACAATCATGGATTGTTTAGGAGGCCTTGCACATGGTCTTAAAACCATTTGCAAGGCCCTCATAAACCATGTACAATAAAATCATGGGTTTTTTAGGAGGCCTTGCACATGGTTTAAAAACAATGTGCAAAGCCTCCTAAAACCATGCACAATAAAACCATGGGTTGTTTAGAATGCCTTGCAGATGGTTTTAAAACCATGTGCAATGCCAACATTTTTTTGCGAATAATTCAATTTTGTGTTTTTTTCTTGACCCACATATTTTTTACGAATAATTAAATTTTTACTTTTTTATTGTTTTGTTAGGTAGGAAGATTACAACATCTCCCAAATTGTTTTTGTGGTCAACATTTATTTTGGCCTATTAGAAAAAAAAATTAATAAAAATAAAGTTACAAAGTGATATTATTTTTTATTTTGCCCTACAAAATCTCTCCCATAATATTCACTATCACTATTATTTTCTACAGACATGTTACAAACGTTACATCACCTTACAAGATCTCTCCCATAATATTCACTATCACTATTATTTTTTGCCCACATGTTACAAACCTTAGATCACTTTACAAGATCTCTTCCATAATATTCACTATCACTATTATTTTTTTCCGACATGTTATAAACGTTACATCACGTTACAAGATCTCCCCCATACTGGGCTCTAGAGCCCCTCTCAACGCAATGACAGATATTAAAAATATGTCATTTTCATAAATATTCAATAAAAAGAAAAATGACAGATATAAAAATTATGTATTTTTATAAATGTTCAATAAATAAAGGTAAGTAATCAATATCCTTATTAATATTGTAGAGGTAAGTAATCAATATCCTTATTAATATTGGAAAAGTTGTATTTGTATATTTTTTATAAATGAATAATAAGTGCATACAATGGTGTGAAATGTGGAGTAGTGATCTGCATGCTATACTCTATGATATACAGTGGTAGCAGTTTTGGGCATAAGCAGACTGTGGTTGTTTTGAAGGTTTTAAGGCAGCATCAGTAAGAGGATACATAACAAGTCTTACAGCGGAAAGTCAAAGGTTTTCTACAGTGATGTGTGAAGAATTTTTGTTAATACATGCTTTATGACAATGCATGCTTTCCTATACTCTAAGATGATGAAGATATGATGATAGGATGATCTAAATGAACAATGATAATAATTTGACAAAGATGAGCAGTAGTTTGTCCATGATATGTCATTTATATGTATGCACAGTGATGGGGTATAACAACTTGACAAAAACTTTGAACCGTCCTAAAACTTAACAATTTTATTATTAATTAAATGATATGAATTAATCTAGAAAGTGTATAATAAATTATAAAAATAATTAAATCAGGATTCTTCAAAAATAGAAAAAACAAAAACCTAAGTACACATAATAAAAATAGAAAATACAAAAACCTAATATACAGAATAGGAAAGAAAGAGATTAGAGTTTAATGTACATAAAAGTACAGAAGTTTGAGCTCATTCAAACTCCATGTGGTTGAAGACACCATTTAAGCTACAATGACATCATAATAACATGAGCTCTGGAGACTCGAGAGGCTATTCTTCATGCATGTGCAAAGCCTAAGTAATAGTAAAGCATGAAATTTTGGGTTGACACGGGAAAAGTGTCGCAGGCTATGACCCATTAATTGTTCGAAACGTCAAGACTGATCATATTTACTATGACATTAATATTTTGCAGGTATTACCTATCGTCGAGTTGCAATCATAAAGACATATTCAACGTCAATAAATTTGGATACTATATCATTAAATGATTTATCAACTGCTACACACGTTATTGAATTGCTCAAACCTATAAAATATTTTTTCAGAGATATTGCGAGTAACTTGCAGTACTGCTTCGCTTAAAACACTTGCAGAGAGTAATAATCAGCTGAATGCAGTCATACTTCTTTTTTATTGATACGATGGCGGCCATCAAGTTGCTTCCGAATCTACGCGGAGATGGCCATGAATTGGAAGGGGAAGGGCAGCTAGTACAGCCCATCAGCCAGTCTCTCTACGTCTCACCCATGTCTGCCTGCATAAATGTAGTATTCGAATTTGAAGAACCCATAACAGAAATCTCTCGCTGCAAGAAAATGATGTTCGATGCTCTTTTGCCAAAGAACCCACTCTCTTGTATAATGGTCGTTGCTCTAACTTCCAGGATCTATAGTTCGATATGTTTCTTCATGTCTTGTACTGTGTTTCAAGGCATACTGTAGTCTGTGGATATAGCTCTGCTCTCAATATATATTTATGTTTGTGCATTTGTTTTGCAGAAGAAGGATGTTCGAGGAGCGTTGCGATGGCAGAGAAAGTCAGCTTTGCTTGGGATGATCGTTTTTAAGCCATAGAACCGTTTACAACTTACAACTTCTCCTGTTTTGATATTTAGAGATCGAATCACTGAAGGAAGCCTGCTGCAGCGCTCTATTGTCTGTGCCCACGTAAATCGAACAGATCCATACACTACCGAAGTTCTTTCTCCATACAGGTTGCCTGTTCTCTCCAAGAAATTTATTGGCAATAAAGCTTGGCTGTTGGCTTCACCTGGATTCAGTTTTTTGAAGTGGCAATTCTTTGGGTGGCAATTCACATGGCTTCATTCATAAATACTGCCCTGGCACTGTAAATAAGGAGATCATTACATCATGTTACAAGATCTCTCCCATAATATTCACTTTCATTATTATTTTTTGCCTACATGTTAGTAAAGTTACATCACGTTACAAGATCTCTTCCATAATATTCACTTTCACTATTATTTTTTGCTGACATGTTAGTAACTTTACATCATGTGACAAGATCTCCCCCATAATATTCACTTTCACTATTATTTTTTGCCGACATGTTAGTAACGTTACATCACGTG
>LPNX011236207.1:222004-234757 GCA_001517045.1 Pseudotsuga menziesii
ATGCCTTATGTTGATTGTGTCTTAATGATCACAATATGCCTGATGTTAATTGTGAAATGTATGGTACAATTATTATGTTGTAGACTATGTGTAGATGGCATCTTATTCATGTTCTAATAAACATTAAATGGAAGAAAAAAAATTCTACCCTTTTTCCATAATGATCAAATGGGTACATGATATATGGTACTATGTGATTTGAAGTTCGTTGTTTGATGTTGAAGTTCCCATTGTACTTTGTTGGTAGGAGAATTGATCGGAAACATATTTAGGCCTATTAGATCCATAGGAAAATTTAGTTCTTAATAAAATTTGTCTTAGAAAATGTCTAATGCTCAAAACCCGTCTGAAGGTCAAATTTGTATAATTTCATTGTCCAAGTCATATATTACATTTGTGTGTCCATATCCATGTATCATTGTTTTGGATATTTGGTGTACCTCATTCCCTTTCTCAATAGAATTGAAAACTTATGTTCTTGGAGAGTTATCTAATTCGTTTGCAAGGTTTTTATTGAATATTTCATCCCAATCATTGTTAATGACAATGCCTTCACTTTTGTATATTGCAATTTCACACAAGTATTTAAGAGTAGCCATGACAAATTTTGGTCGCACATTTCTACATAGATAAGTGTTTTTTGTATTTTAGTTTTATTTCTAGCATAACCACTATATATAGTCAGATAGGATTATAGGAAATTCCACTTGAACTCTATCCAAATTAGCGGGGATATTAAAAATTGTTCTAGTGAGTTTGACCTCTTTTGTATCCTAGTTGTATTATTTGTCCAAAATTCATTCTTAGTGAAACTAGTCATTCTTCTAATGGAGTTAAAATTGTGACAAATGATATTTTGTTATTATGAGGAATTTGAGAGAGAGATGCATATTTTGGTAATTGTTCATTAGATATTGAGTGTTTATAAAATTTTCATATTTTATCATTGAAAATAATTGACTTTGCTCTTTTCTAATTGTGAGTGTTCTAAAAGACAATATGATATTTTTTCAATGTCATACTTGTCTTTTATAAATTGCAAGTTCTCACATATACACTATACACTAATAGCTTTGATTATTTTTATCAAAGTCTTTTTTATAATCTAGTTTCCTTGCTTTCATATCTGTTGTCTTAGTTGATGTGTTTTGGATGGTTAATAGGGATATTGTATTGGATTACAGGGATAGGTGAAGCAACAAGCTTTTGCAATTCTATATATTTTTATAAATTTGCATTCCCTTTTTCTAATACCTTTCACAAGGTTTTATTTATTTGTGCTTGTTGTATTTACATGGTCTAAATTGTTATTTTATGTGCTCCTCGGACTCTCAATTGTACTATTTTTTCTTTTGCTTCAACCTTTTGGTTGTCTTTGTAATTGTCAAGTAGAAAATAGGAATTAAAGTTTTCCCTTGTAAGAAAATTTGACGAAGCAATTTCTTTTTGCAATGGGTGGAAGTTCCAATGTGGGGATTCCAAAGGAGAAAACATAGACTAATATTTCATCCAGCATATGCCTTGTCCAAGGATATATATATATATATATATATCCTTGGACAAGGCATATGTTGGATGAAATATTAGTCTATGTTTTTTCAGCTTGGTACTCCAAATATATATGTTGGTATTGAATAATTCACATAGTCATTGAATTTGAATTGCAAATGTGTCTCCTTCTATATTATCTTGTAATAATATATCCTTTCCAATTAGAAACCAAGGTTTTTTAGTGTCATTGTTAGTTCATCAAGATATCCATTTAAGCACTCAATTGCTCTATTCTCATCCGCAAAATAGATATTGTAAAATGTCAATGCCATTGCTTTGCTCAATGTATGGACATTAAAAAATGATATCAATTGCAATAAACTGATTCAATGATTCTTGACAATCACTTACATGAACACCATATCCTACAATGTTTGTTCAATAGATGCTAAGTTTATTTGACTTTATAAATATTGGATTTAACAAATTTGATTCTATGAATTGGACTAGAGATATTTCCCATAGGTCCTAATGATTTAAATTATAACAATGGTTTAAAGTGATTAGCAAAAGGATTTTAGTCATGTGACAGAAGGAAATTGGACAGACTATGGAAATCTTTTTAGGAATGGAAACGTATAAACCTTTGTTGGAGCTCACCAATTCATTGGGATTTCAAGATTGCAGTAAAACCATTGAGTAGTTATTGAATGAAGCACAAGACAACATTGCTGCAATAAATAAAAAAGATTTTCTTCCTTCCCTTCGATCCCCTTTAACACCTGCCCAGTTTTCCTCCTGCTACTCCTCCTCCCTTGGCATCCCTCAAGCCAATTTCTAGTGAATCAGGTAGGAGACACACTATTTTATTTGAATGGAGTCCCCTTTAACACCTACCTAGTTTGCATCCCTAAACACCAATTTCCAGTGAATCAGGTACGAGACACACTATTTTATTTGAATTCTAGTATGCCAGTGTTTAATAATACACCACCCACTCAGACCTTAAATATTTCAGATTGTTGGGCTTAGGGCAGACTCGGGTTCTTATCCTTTTATCTTCGCACCAACAAAGAGACCCACAGTGTTGGCCCTTTTGGCAACAACTTGCGAACAGGTTGCAGTCTCACCCGAAACAACTATGGGGTGCCGCAGAATCAAGTTTCTACTGGCAAAAGAGGGATATTACTGTACCTTTAGCCTTAACAAAGAATAATTATGCAATACAGAGCTTCGACATTCACTTAATTAGCTTTTCCATTTAGATAAAAAGACAGTTTCTTTCTTAACCCTTAACTAAGAATTCACAACAAAGTTAATAATTAGCACTTTATCTTACTTTATCATTCATCTACTTATCAAATGCATAAAACATAACAGAGACAAACTAACAAGAAGCACCACAACACAAGATATACATGGTTCACCCCTAGTGTAGGGGTTACGTCCATAGAACTGCGTTTATATTCAACACTTTACAAACAAACAGTTCTGAACTGCGCACTCAGCTGCAGATATTCTCAACTACCCAAAACTGCGCACTTAGCTGCAGATTCTTTCCTCAAAAACCCTCTGCGCACTCAGCTGCAGAGGTCGTCCACACACTCAGCTAGGACTTAACCTTTCTTACAAAACCCTCTGGGCACTCAGCTGCAGAGATCGTCCACGCACTCAGCTGGGACTTAACCTTAACCTAAAAATAGACCTTAGCTTCTTCACATCAAATTATCATCATACAAAAAAACCCTACTTGACTCCCTTACATAAGTGCCTATTTATACAAGTGTACTATTACAATACCATGGGCTTAAACCATGGGTACCCACAAACCATGGGCTTAAACCATGGGTCATTTACAAAAAGAGGAATCTGATCGCCAGTTATTGCTGCCGCAACCTGTTTCCCCGATTTTAGTTTTTTACTTAAACTCTGGGACCCCTCCTTATCATAATTTGCTTGAATCGACTGTTGAAAGCTTGGCGTCTTGGAGCTTATCTTTGCGTTTGAAGTTGATTGCTCGCCTTTTTGATTGCTTCGTCCAACTTAGCTTGAGTCGTGTGGTTTTTTCTGGTACCCTTCGAGTATGAAAATTTTGCATGAACAAGAAAAAGACGATTTTTGGGCTGCAAGTAATCCTAGCTCTGTTGTTTTTCTCTTTGGATCGGGCATTTTTCGGAATTTTGTTAGTCCTAACCTACCCAACGTTGCGGCTCCCGGAGAAAACTGCCCCCCGTTTGAAGTTTCATCCGACGCCCGATTCGACGGCCCAAATCGCTTGGTCCTGAGTTCCTACGTATCCGCCGTTGCGGCCGGGAGGACGAAGTCAGTGGCCGACGTGAGTTTCATCCGATGCCCGAACTTTGCCTTGTTTAGCCTTCGTCGCATGTTTGTGGCAAGTTTCCCGTCCGTCGTTGCGGGTGGCAGAGTTTTCTGTCTTCCGACCCACTTCTCTCCGCCGCCCGATTGCCTACGACGCCCGTGTTTCCATTCACCCTCTTCTTGTGCTCCTCCGCCGTTGCGGCGCCCCCCGAAACCTTACCCATCCGATGCCGGATTCTCAGCCCGCCCGACTTAAGTCTCGCCCGACCGCCGATTCTTTTCGTGAGTTTTCACCCGGAGAGCCAGCCAGTTTCTTTGTGGATCTTTCATCATAGTTACAAGGTTTTCGATGCCCAATGTCTCGTATGAATGGATAATGCACTTAAATTGTATGCAGGGAGAATCACATGGATCGCAAGAGCGGCCTACGGCGAGGAAAAGGACAAGCCAAGCGGATGACAGAGGCGCCGATGAGGCGTTTTCAGCAGTTACTGTCAGAGGGTAAAACATCTATTGAAATGATTGAAGAAAACGCAACGACCAGAAGGAAAACTGAATCGTCAAGGGCGCTAAAAGGCCATGCACTGAGGGAACCCAAAGGACAGAGTTGTAGTTTAAATAGTGGGAATGAAGACTGGAAAAGGGCTTTTTCCCTTAGAAAATTTTGTAAATGTTGGCTTGTAAGAGGAACTACTTCGTTTTGCTAAGTGAACTGCAATTTTGTCTGCTAGAAAGAGTAAAGAAGCTAAATGTACCAATGCAATTCAATGAATAATGTTGAAGAAGAACTATTTCTTTTTCAGCTGTATTTCATTTGCTGTAAGGATATTTGAGGTTTTGGACTTAAGTTCTTGTTAACTATTCTTCAGTATTTTTCTGGGATGCATTTTCACTAAGAGCAATAAATGTTGTTATAGAATGATCGGCTATCTGGTTATTTAAATATCTGTAAGTTTTCATGTGCTGTGAGAGAAGTATCAGCTATTTGTGATTTTTCTTACTGTGTGTGATAATATATTGTTCAGTCAAGATAATAACCTCGCTCCCTAGGGATAGTTCAGGTGGTTAGTTATTTCTGTTCGTATCTGGTTTGGTTGCTTGTGAGCATAAGACAAGAGGTAAGAACCTGCGCATCACTTTGTGATCGCTCCCTGCATTTAGACCATCCTGCATTTAATTAGGCACGTGCATATCATTCATTTAAGTCAAAATACAAAAAACTCGGTGGGCCGGGCCGCAACCGGTAAAGCCTGTGCTTGTTACTTTGACCTACGGTAGCCGGACCGCAAACCGGACGGATTCCCTATACCAAACAGTCAGCGGGCTAGTTGGGAACGCTGATTGGGGAGAATCCCTTACTGTTGCCGCCTGCGAATTTACAGACCTCAACAGTTTTGGCGCTAGAAAGAGGGCCGCCAGTGCATGGCTGGCCAAGGAAACCCATTTTCCTGAGAATATTCCACTGGTTACAGTTCTGGAAGTAGTGTACCACGCAATTCAATTCCGGAAGAAGAAGAAAGAGAATATCTGTACCCTGTCCGCAACGAGATTGTTAACGATCTGAGAAGACACACCAGGGCATACTTAAAGAAGATTGGAGGATTTCCTATCATTCTCGAATTGCCTAGAAGATAATACAAGAGGAAAGATCGTCCTATAAGAGAAGACTCGGTGTTGGTTGGAGACTGGCAAGAACTTGTAGAGACTGCCTTACAAGAAGTAGAGCTACCTTTGAATCAAGAAGGCCCTGAGACCCCTTATATTTCTCCTATTCACACCCCACTTGGTTCACCTCCACACTCTCCACCTCGATTAATGGCAGCAGCTAACGCAAACCAGCCACCTAATCCTCCAAACCCACCACCTGCATGGAAATCCAGATCACCTCTGAATCTGACCCCACCTTTGCACGACCTACCTCAAGCCTTCGAAAAGTTATTGCCTAAGTTTGATCCCAATGAGAAGATATTGGTAGACGACCACTTGCAGAGTTTTTATTTAGCTATAGAAGGATTAAGGGCAGGGGACCATGAAGATGTGGTTTGTAGACTCTTCCCACATACCCTTAAAGGAGCCGCAGCCTCTTGGTATTTTGGTTTGCCTGCCAATTCTATTCCAGATTGGAACACCTTCGAAAGAATGTTTAGAAGTATGCAGTCCAAAAGACTCATGCTGCCCTTATGAAAGGACTTTGTGCTTTGAAAAAAGAAAAGAAGGAACAAGTGCACAGTTTTACACAAAGGTTTACCGCATACCTTAAAAACTTCTCTGATGCAGATAAACCTTCAGAAAAGGTCCTAATCGAGTATTATACTTCAGCTTTGGGTCCTGACCTAGCCATGTTCGCAAAAGGTAGGGCCAAGCCCACTTTGACGGAGACTTATGAAGAGGCAGAAGTAGTGGAAGCAGAAAGGGAGAGCATTGAGGATTATCCCGAACAGTCAGGGGAGAAAAGGAGAACGTTGCTGTTTACTAAGCCCAAAGAGGAGAAAACACCAGATTACAAAGGTATGGCCAAAATGGTGCAGAAGCTGTCTAACAAGGTCATAGACTTGGAAAAGGAAAAAGAAGCACAAAAGTTTTTTAGACCATATTATAAGAAAAGGGAGGATAGCAACCAGACCCTCCCCCCCTCTCAGAAAACTGCATCCATGAACCTCACAGAGATAGGGATGGAAAATTTCTGTACTTTTCATCAACAGCCCCATTCCGAAAAGAACTGTCCGCAATGGATAAATTCGATGACATTGGTCATGAATCAGATGCTGGATTCAAGATTGACAGAAGAAGATGATGATGAAAGGAAAGAAAAGGTTGCTTCAACGTCTACAAAAGAACAGGAAGAAGAGACTATGGCCTTATGGAGCTCTATTTAAGTACTAGACGCGGAAGAAGAAAACACTCAGGAACGCAAAGATATCAGAGAAGCTAACGTCACAACTAGGAGCAAAGGGGAGGTTAGTGATGACAGTCTTCTGCTCCCAAAGATTCGAAGGCTGCAAAGAAATATCAAAAAGAAATTTCAAGACAAATCCGTGGCTGATCAGATTCCAGAATTTACCATTACCAGCCAGGATCCGAGGCAATTTAGAACACCGCCTAAGCCAAGCGAAGAAAATGTAAGCGCTAATAAACCTCAGTCCACTAGACAACTAATCGAATATGACGTTGTTGAAGATTTAAAGAAGATAAAGGCAAACTTCCCGCTGTTTGAAATGTGCAAAATACCTCAGCAGAAAGAAAGATTGTTGAAAGCATTAGAAACAAGAGAAGAAAAGCTGCCCATTGACAATCAGCCGCAGCCAGAAGAAGAAATTGGGGAAGCTAGTAGTGGAGGTAAGTCTAAAACCAAACACCCACCTTTCCTTTTAACATTTGAAATTTTTAATCATAACATGCACAATTTTCTAGCGGACTCAGGAGCGTCGATTAATGTCATGCCCATATCTGTTTGTAAGAAAATAAATGGGCAGCCCAAGCCAACCACGTGGAAAGTGGTGCAGTTGGATAGGACCGACGTCAAGGTAGTTGGCAAGATGGAAGACGTGCTAATCCGCTTGGCATCCGATGATAGAGTGTGCCAAGTCATCAACATTGTAGTGGCTGACATACCGGATGCGTACGGCTTGGTCTTGAGTAGAGATTGGTCAGTCAAATTGAATGGGTATTTCGCCACAGATTGGTCACATCTTTGGTTGCCATACAAAGGAAGTCCTAATCAGATCAAGGTTTTGAGAGAGCCTCATATGAAGTACAATGTCACTCAATTGGATGGAAAGAATGTACCAGTTGAATCCGTATTGGGAAACTACTTTCTGGAACTAGAACCAGGGAATTATCAAGCGGAAAAGGCTAGCAGCACATCTAACACCCAGCCTGATCTCCTTCGTTTTTCTCAGACTGATGAGATTGACTGTAAGATAGTAGATTTAGCTGTAGGAGTAGATTCTTTTTCAGTAGACAATGTTTGTTGGACTTTATATTTTGACGGCTCAAAAACGTTAGAAGGATCAAGGGCCGGCTGCATCCTTATTGATCCACAAAAAAATAAACACTTCTTGTCCTGTAGGTTAGAGTTTGAATATACTAACAATACCGCTGAATACGAAGCACTGTTGCAGGGACTCAAGAAGGCCATTGAGTTACAGGTTTGTAATTTAAAAGTTTTCGGGGACTCAGAAATAGTTGTGAAACAAATAAAAAATCAGATACACTGTGTTTCCCCTCATTTGAAAGCTTACCAAAACGAGGTATGGGAATTACTTAAACATTTTCATGCATTTAACATTATTTCAATTCCAAGGATAAAAAATGCAGCCGCTGATTTTTTAGCCACGTCAGCTACCAGGCTGGTGCCCACTAATAATAAATGCTCTATTGAATTACTTTTCAGGCCCTCCGTGCCGGACATGATCACCAATCTGCGAGTATTTGACGATGATCAGCAGATAATCGAATGCTTGACAAATGATGAGACTTTTAAAGGAGCTATCATAGACGATGAGGAACATCAGGCTGAAATGAAATATAACAATTTCATTCCCAAAGGAGTCAGGACGCTGGAAAAAATGTTTGACTTAAATGAGAAATTTAGGAGACCAGCTAACATTAAGACACACAGCTCAACTTTACAATTCGAGTTAATAAACTTAGGGACTGAAACAGAGCCCAAGTTCGTGAACCTCGGCAAGTGCTGCTCACCAGCAGAAAGAGACAAGTTCCTCACTTTGTTTAAATAGTACAAAGACGTCTTTGCCTGGACATATGCAGATTTAAAGACCTATGATACCAGCATTATCAAGCACATCATCCCTATTAAAGCAGGTGTCAAGCCATATCAACAGTCGTTGAGGAAAATGCACCCAAAGCTGGAGCCGCTAATTCAAAGTGAGGTGAAGAAGTTGTTGGACGCTCGGATTATCTTTAAAGTCAGGCATTCTGAATGGGTATCAAACCTGGTGCCTGTCAGGAAAAAATCGGGAGAGATCAGGCTGTCCATAGATTTCAGAAATCTAAATCGCACCTCAGACAAAGACAACTACCCGGTACCTCCCATGGAGCAATTGCTACAAATGGTTTCCGGCTCAGAAATGTTTTCATTATTGGATGGTTTCTCTGGCTACAATCAAGTGTTGGTGGCCGAGGAAGATATATTGAAGACGACATTCAGAACTAAATGGGGAACGTTCGCTTATAGAAGAATGCCCTTTGGACTGATCAATGTGGGCGCGACGTTTCAGAGAGCTATGGACATAGCTTTTCGTGGATTGATTGGGCGAAGTGTGGTGGTCTACCTTGATGACATCACTATATTTTCAAAGAAAAGAGGGGAGCACGCTTTTCATTTAAAGCAAATCTTTGAACGCTGCAGAAAGTATGGCATTTCCCTCAATCCAAAAAAATGCGTGTTCGCTGTCACGGAAGGCAAGTTACTGGGGCATATAGTGTCTAAGGAAGGTATCTCTATAGACCCAGACAGGGTGAAGGCCATTGAACAAATTCCCATGCCTCATAATAAGAAGGGAATGCAGTCCTTCATGGGGACAATAAAATTTGTAAGAAGATTCGTGCCTGATTTCGCCCAGACTATTAAACCATTGCAGCAGATGGTCAAGCAAAACGCACAGTTCAAATGGACTGAGACTGAAAAGAATGCTTTCAGTAAAATCAAGACCGCTGTCGCACATGCACCCTCTCTTAAAATTCCAGACTTCGACAAGGATTTTATTATGTATACATTAGCGTCCTATGATTCATTAGCAGCCGTACTTACGCAAAAGGAAGATGGGGGTGATGAATTCCCAATCTCTTTCATGAGCACTGGGCTACAAGGGGCTAAGTTAAACTACCCAGCCATTGACAAACAGGCATATGCAGTATTTAAAGTAGTCAAGCAATTCAGACCTTACATACTTAAAAATCGAACCAAGGTAATTGTCCCTTACCCAGCCGTAAGATCCCTTCTCATTCAAAAGGAATTGGGAGAAAGAAGGGGCAACTGGGTAACATCCCTTCAAGAATACGATTTAGAATTCAAACCAGCCACTATAGTGAAAGGTCAGGGGTTATGCAAGCTGATGACTGGAAGCAAGAATAATGAAGAACAAGCATGGGATAACGAACCTGAATTGCATGTAATGGATGTTTGTCCTTTATTCACAGCTCCTGAATCTTGGTATAGAGATCGTGTACATTACCTGCAGTCAGGGGTATTGCCTAAACATTGGAGTTCCAAATAGAGAAGAGCTTTGCGTCTAAATTCAGCATCCTACCAACTCGTAGAAGGCATACTATTCAGAAGAAATTATGATGGGGTCCTTCTAAGATGTTTAGAAAAGGCAGACGCTGAGAAAGTAATGTCTAAATTACATGATGGACCAGCCGGTGGACATTATGCAGGAGACACTACAGCCCATAAAATCCTTAGGGCCGGTTACTATTGGCCAACACTCTTCAGAGATTCCCATGCGCACGTCAGAAAATGTGATACTTGTCAAAGATGCGGTGGAAGACAACCTAGAGCAGCAGCACCGCTAAAACCTGTAATGATCACAAAGCCTTTCGAGCAATGGGGAATAGATGTCATTGGAGAAATAAATCCAAATTCCTCCCCGTTACCCAAGTATATTCTTACTGCAACTGATTATTTCACCCGATGGGTCGAAGCTATTCCGCTGCGCAAGATAAATGAAGACGAAGTCATCAATTTTCTACAAGACCATATCATGACCAGGTTTGGGGTTCCAAGTTCGTTAGTTTTTGATAATGCTAAGTACTTTTCATCCATTAAGATTACTGCTTTTGCTCATGAGAAAGGGATAAAATTACACTATTCTGCTAACTATTATCCAAAAGGGAATGGCCTGGCCGAATCCTCAAATAAAAACCTTATTAGAATCCTGAAGAAGACCGTCATAGAAAACCAGCGAGGTTGGCACTCAGCCTTACCCAATGCCCTGTGGGCTGATAGAGTTACCCCTAAGTCTGCCATGGGAGTGTCACCCTTTACCCTTGTATAGGGAAAGGAATCCATCCTTCCTCCCAACATCCTGCTCCCGTATTCCATACTAGCTCAAGAGTCTAGGGGGTCGGACGATGAAGTTCTCCAAGTAAGAATATACAATCTTCTGAAAGCAGAAGAGGCCAGATCCAAAGCTAGAGAACGTTTCCAACAGCAGCAGGAGGTAGTGAAGAGATGGTTTGATAAGCACAAATCCGGGAAGAAGGACTTGGAAGTGGGAGACCTTGTCCTAAAGTGGGATCATCCCCATGATGAGAAAGGGAAGCACACTAAGTTCCAACAGTTATGGGTGGGTCCATTTCAAATCACTGCTAAACTTGGCCCTGCTACCTATATGTTACAGGATTTACAGGGATGGGAGGAAAACTTGCCAGTAAATGGGTTGGTTCTCAAACCTTATTTTTCTTAAGCAGTTTTGAGCTTTCTGACTTGTACATGAATAGGCTATTTGAGTTATGCTTTCATTTATTTTAAGTGAGTTCTTGTTTTCAATAAAGGTGGTTAACTCGTGGTTGTTTGGGAAACTTTACATTTTTGGAGATGGTAAACATTTGTTGAATAGTTAGACTGTGGTTTTCCATGCGAATTTCTTCCACCAACTAGTTTCTCGAAATCTTTGTTTGCATTGAGGTCCTGCTTAACCTCCTGTAAGGTCAATCCGACTCAAAAGTCTAGAATACTATGCAGAGGCTCCGCGCACTTTACACTTAAAATCTAAAGGGCGATGACAGGGAACCCATGGAGAAGAGCAAGATGAACAGGGTGTTAAATCTAAATGATCCCATGCCGGGAAATAAATGCCAAAAGGCAGATAAGAGTCAGAATTCCTATAAAAGCATCATGCTCAAAATCTAAATCCAGATCATAAAGCACTAATTTGCCAATGATCCTCTCCGTCCGTGAGCTGAAACCTTAAGCACATGACTCACACAAAAGGGCACTATGGGATAGAGGATCCTGAATGAAAATTCAGTAAGAAAGGTATATATGAAGACTCTCATTAAAAGAGGATAAAATCCAAAAATCACAAAAGTTGCTAAGGCGGCATGGGAATGAGGAACAAATGAACGTTTCTGTTCATCACCTGCTACAATCCTGTGGTGTCCAATGTTACCAGTTACCTGAAAAAAAATTAATAATGAACTCATATTTTGGCCTCAGCAGAGTTATCCTGACTCTAGAATCTGGACTTTCATCGCCCAAATTGGACTGATGTCAATGATCAAGGTACACACTTCCATTTTTGAGAAATCTGTCTAGCTGGAAGAGTTCAAGGGATACATTTGTTGTAGGACAGTCTGCTTTTCAAGGAAGAAACTACCCAGAGGTCTAGGTTCACCAGGAAATCACCAGTTGTTGCTGCCGCAACCTGTTTCCCCGATTTTAGTTTTTTACTTAAACTCTGGGACCCCTCCTTATCATAATTTGCTTGAATCGACTATTGAAAGCTTGGCGTCTTGGAGCTTATCTTTGCGTTTGAAGTTGATTTCTCACCTTTTTGATTGCTTCGTCCAACTTAGCTTGAGTCGTGTGGTTTTTTCTGGTACCCTTCGAGTATGAAAGTTTTGCATGAACAAGAAAAAGACGGTTTTGGGATGCAAGTAATCCTAGCTCTGTTGTTTTTCTCTTTGGATCGGGCCTTTTTCGGAAGTTTGTTAGTCCTAACCTACCCGACGTTGCGGCTCCCGGAGAAAACTGCCCCCCGTTTGAAGTTTCATCCGACGCTCGATTCGACGGCCCAAATCGCTTGGTCCTGAGTTCCTACCTATCCGCCGTTGCGGCCGGGAGGATGAAGTCAGTGGCCGACGTGAGTTTCATCCAACGCCCGAACTTTGCCTTGTTTAGCCTCCGTCGCATGTTTGTGGCAAGTTTCCCGTCCGTCGTTGCGGGTGGCAGAGTTTTCTGTCTTCCGACCCACTTCT
>LPNX011236207.1:235352-291211 GCA_001517045.1 Pseudotsuga menziesii
TCGGGCCGCAACCGGTAAAGCCTGTGTTTGTTACTTTTACCTACGGTAGCCGGACCGCAAACCGGACGGATTCCCTATACCAAACAGTCAGCGGGCTAGTTGGGAACGCTGATTGGGGAGAATCCCTTACTGTTGCCGCCTGCGAATTTACAGGCCTCAACAGGGTCATTTACAAAAAGAGGGGCTTCGACCCAACCCTAAAGCCCCTAAGACTATTTTGGGCTGCAACTCCGCTTACAAGATTCGCGTCAAAACCGCAGAGTTGCCAAAATTAAGGACCTTCAAGGTCCGAACCCCAACAAGCCCCTAAGACTCACCAGTGTCCCGTCCCAGGACACTCTGCTGCTTTTCTGGTGGAAGAATCTTGTTGGCGAATATAGTAAATTGCTTGTTGAGGTTGCGCATGATATCTTCGATTGCTTGCTCATTCTCCACTATCTCCTTTTGCACTCTATCGAGCTATGTATCCCTCTGCATCTCTGTAAGCAACATCTTTAATCCTCCTTCCATCTTTCTCCCTTATATGCCTGTCATCATCGTCATCCATTCTGCTACTTCTACCACTTCCATGGCTTGCTCTATCCTTCATCCTTTCATCCTTAGCCGAGTGCCTATGTTCCCTATGAATGTCTCTCATTCTGCTATCTTCCTTCTCAAAATATCTTTCGACGTCATCTTTCTCTTCATAATATTTATGATGGGAATCATTAGGCCTTCTAAATCTATCAACGACCCCATCCTGACAATGGAACCAATTTGTTGGGCTTAGGGAAGACCCAGATTCTTATCCTTTAATATTCACACCAACAAAGAGACCTACAGTGTTGGCCCTTTTGGAAACAACCTGTGAATAGCTTGCAGTCTCACTTGAAATAGCTATGGGGTGCCGCAGAATTAGGTTTTTGCAGGAAAAAGAGGGATATTACTGTACCTTTTGCCTTAACAAAGAATAATTATGCAATACAAAGCTTCATAGCTTAAGGGATATGTTTTGGAGGCCCTCAGTAAAAGAAATCAATGACTGGATTGAAGATACTTATCTGAAATTTGCTGAACAAGAGAATAAGGACCCTCGTCGTAGCTCAGACGACTTCTTGCAAAGGTACATTTTTACTGATATTTATGAAATTTTCTTTGGTAGTATCCACATAGAATTGCACCAGTGGTTATCCAGGTTAATAGAAAGAAAGACAAAATTCAAAGAAGATCAGTCTCCTGACTGGACCCCAGAAAGAATTAAGCTATTGAAAAGAGTGAACAACGCGGTATCAAGAGCTATTAACTTCTGGATAACACGAACCCTTGAAGCATTTGTGACGGAGTTCGCCATCGACACACAAACTTCTTTTAGCGAAGTATAACGACAGTTTTTCAAAGGACCAAGGGCTAAGTACCTAAATTCATTAAGTCTGAAAATTAAAATGCTTTTGGCTAAGAAAGGCATATTTCTTATCGATTCAGACTACTAGATTTATTGCTACTAACCTATGTTTGGAAGCGAAAGTGACTTCGACGAGCAAAGTGGTTTGCTTCGCAATGGTAAAAGATACAAGAGAACTCTTGGATCCTTGACCTTAGGCTAGAATACCGATTATGCCCCATTAAGTCCAGAATAATCTGAATCTGAAGAAACCCCTTTTGTTAGAAACCCTCCTATAACTATGCAGCAAAGATCTGTTATCCCTGAGAACCCGTCGCAGTCTGAAAGTAACCCTAGCCCGAGTAGTCCTGTTGCAAGTCAGTCTACCTCAGTAAGTTCCCTCCCCCGTGTTACCAGTCTTCCCCCTCATCCTCCCCCTTCTCCCCCCCCTCGATCCACTATGGCCCATGTGAATGATGATATCAAACTCCCAGTCTTTAAAGGAACTGGATCAGAGGATCCAGAGCAATATTGGTTCTTATGCGAAGATGTCTGGACTGGTAAGAATATTATTGACTAAAATACAAGAAGAGCGCAGCTGGTCACCTCTTTCAGAGATCGAGCTTTGACCTGGTTTATGAAGTTTTCCAATACTCAGAAATATGCATTGGCAGATATTAAAACAGCAAGGATCAAAGAATTCAAGAAGCCTAAATGGGAGTCACAGTGTATAACTGAACTGAAAGAAATTCAGCAGAAGCGAGGTGAATCAGTTTGGGACTTTGATCAGAGGTTCAAGGTTCTGTTGGATCAAGTTAGCTTCAATATTGGACCATAACATCATAAAGAATGGTTCATTGCAGCACTATTGCCACATATCAGGACTCCACTTATGCAACAAAAGGTTGCTGATCAGCAAGAGGCGTTGGAAATTGCTATGAAACTTGAAACAGCTCCTGTTGGAGATAATTCTGGAATAGCCTAGATACAGGCACAGTTAGCAGAAATGGCTTTGGAGCTTCGCGACATGAAAAAAAGGGAAAGCTACTCGCGAAGAGGTTTGGTGTACACGATGTAAGACAGAAGGTCACGACAAAGAATAGTGTCCTACATTGAGGAATTACCTGAATACTAGTGCACCAAACCCATTTAACCCTAATGTCCTATATTGTGAGATCTGTAGAAAAACTGGCCAGCATCGACCTGAAGATTTCTATCTACTGCAGAGATATGTTAAAGTACCTAAGAATCCCTAGTGCAAGTTCTGTAAGTTAGTTGGACACAACGAAGACAAATGTCACAGCTTTGACCTCATGAGAGAGCGAACCTATGATGCTTATAGGGTACAACCCGATGCACAAGGTAATGATGGATATGGTTACCATGGTAGTACATCAGGTCGAGGTAATTTCAGAGGTCGTGGTCATGGTGGTATGCCTGGAAGAGGTTGAGGCCAGGTCATTTGCTATAACTGTAATCCAGCAAGACATGTAGCTAGAGACTGTCAGAACCCAACTATGACATGTCGATATTGCAGAGCAATCGATCATGTGATTGAGCAATGCCCACAGTTGATAGCCAATATACAAGAAAGAAATGGCACTCCTACTCAGAATCTTCAGATGATTGCTATAGAGAAAATACCTGTCCTAGCCATTAACGTTGTTACAAGGAGTGGAGCTACGATGCAGGAGCATAATAAGGAGAAACAACATGATGAGGCTTGGGTCCGCAAGACCCCAGAGAAAATTCCAGCCTTCGATATTGGAAGAGAAAAAGGAACATTTATGGAATCTAAAAAAGACTTTGCTGATCCGAGAACATCAGTAGCAACTACGCAATAGCATCAACCATAGTTACAGTTCCAAGAAGCTTCACCAAATCAAGTAAGTACACTGACATCATTTTTACAGAGTTGTATGAAGCTATTAAGAAATCAGAATGCTTTGAATGAGTTACAGAAAGTTATTGTGGCTTGTGAACCTCAGCGAAGCTCTGATAAAGGAAAAACTATTAATAGAGTTAGAAAGACTGGAAGAGAAATGAGATTGCATGCTCATATAGGAGATTATGATATGACTGATATCATTTTAGACCTGGGATCAGAAGTTAATGTCCTAACTAAGAAAACATGGGAACAAATGGGAAAACCTATGCTTGAATGGTCCCCTATAGAGTTGAGATTAGCCAATCAGCAGAAGATTGTGCCCTTGGGAAGATTCCCTAGTGTACCAGTGGATATTGATGGAGTCAGTACCTTAGCAGATTTTGAAGTCATTGATGATAGCAACCCCTATCCAGCCTTGCTAGGAATTGAATGGGAAATAGACAATGATGCAGTAATCAACCTTAAGAATAGACAGATGACTTTTGAAGGAAAAGCCTTGAGAGTCATAGTGCCATTGGACCCTTATCAAGGACAAAGGTACATAGAGCTAGTCAGAGATGAAGATCAGGATGTTTTGGATCATATCTACAACATCACAGCTAAAGAAGAAGACTATGTTAACCCTACTGCTGAAGGTATATGGATTGGCAATGTGATAGTTCTTGCATGACTGATTCAGACGAAGGCCTAGAGAATTGGCAGAATAGACTTTATGAGGTACATGGGCATCGATGTGCAAGAATTACCAAGTCTATCCGATGGGTTGGCTCAGAGACAAGAATCTTACCTACTTTTGATGGCTTGATAGACCCAGAAGATTTTATTGTACAATTGTCAGAGCAAGTACCAGATTCACAGAAAATGGAGACTCTAGATTCAGTATTTAGAGCCATAGCTGCCAGATGTTGGAATGGTCATAAAAATTATATTCATAGTTGGGGAGCTTGTCAAAAGTTTCTTTGCCTGAGATTCATAGATCAACCTCAGGAGGTACGAAGCAGATTTAATGGTAAGACTAGCCCTCAGGAACATTTGGAATAGTGCTATAAAGCATGGAAGCATGTACCTTGTGAAGAATGGGTACATAGGTTTATACACACTCTGGAACCTGTAGCAAAGAACTGGTATGCAGAGGTGGAGCTTCGCCATGGTATTGTAAGTTGGGTTAGCCTTGTTGATAGTTTTGTGCTCACATTTTCTATTACTGAGGTTTTCCCTGCTCTGGACACAGCTATTAGGATGATCCATACTAAGGTGTTTGATGATAAAGAAATAGTCGAGTACCAACCTGATTGGAAGGAACAAGAAGCTAATGCAGTAGAATGTTATAACCTCGCCATTGATGAAGACGATGACCCTCGCAACATCAATATTCCTTAGTCAGAAGGACATTGTGAAGTACATGGACCAGCAGTCGAATCACCTGAAATGACTCAGCCCTTGAAAACAAGGAAAGTAAATATTGGATCAGAATAAATGCCTAAGTACACTACCATTGGAGATTATTGGGATAAAGAAATGGTAAGCAAAGTGACTAAACTTCTCCATGAGTATCAGGACTTACTTCCAACGAAGTTCTCAGAAATGAAAGGTATCCTTGGTGATATAGGAGTAATAAAAATCCCTTTGAAAGATGATGCGAAGCCTGTGAAGCAACGCCCTTATAGGCTGAACCCTAAGTATAAAGAAAAAGTCAGGATGGAGCTAGATAAGATGCTCACTGCAGGAATCATTGAGGCTGTCGAAGAAATTCTATCGTGGTGTCAGGATGTGTCGAAGGTCTATATTGTGTCGAAGACCCTTATTGTGGTGCAGCCAAAGTTATTGGTTGTGCCAAAGAAGAAAGGTGTGTCAAAGCTTAAAATGTGACCGTTGGAAAAAAATCAGATTTGGCGGCGTCGGTACGGTAACTGCATTAATTGCCTGTAATGATGAGATTTTGGGAAATCTAGCGCCGTTTGGACAAGATCTACCATCGATTCGGTCAGATTTGGTGTCTTTAATGCATAATTATGGCATATTTGGTCAATGGATTCTATAAGAAGTCACCCAAACCTGCGAATTTTGCATTACACATTTTCTTGAGTTGAGTCCATGTCAGCTAATCGCGAAGTCCAGGAATGGTTGAGAGAATTCGAACAGAGGGGTCTGTAGAACCTTATAAGAAATCCACCTACATCTGCACCTCACGAAGAGACTCCCCCAGTTCCCGATCAGACATGATCAACCAGAAAGAAATTTAAGGCAGAATTTCGTTCTAAGCGGAAAGAAGAAAGACACAATCCATCAAGAAAGACACTAGAGGATCCCGAGATGAATCCTTCTAGTTCGGCAGAGATCCCACCTGAAGGTTTTGAAGACTTTGGTGAGGATGATAACGTAGCATTCTAGCATCCACCATATCTTCCACCTGTTCGACCAGGATTTCATCCACCTCGGCAGACAGCCAAATTCACGTTACGCACCCCTTCGCTGCCACAGGGTGAGCAGTTGGTCGGGACGATGACAGGGAAAAATAGACCTGCTCAAGTATGAATACCACGATACGAATGATTATGGGAAGTTTTTGCAGTTCGCAGCTGGGAAATACTTACAATCCGTCCATTATCCGGAGATGGGAACGACGTTGCTTGAAGTGAAATAGTGGGCTACTGGCTTGGAACAAGTTGGCTTGTTGAAGATGCTAAATGTCCCCCACTTTGGTCGCAACACGCAGGTTATCGTAGTGGTCAAGCAGCTATTAGCGTTGGTGCATGATGGGAACCTATGGATAGGAAACCAGAGAAATTTCATCGATGGAGAGCTGATTCATAGCATCACAGGCTTGCCGAAGGAAGGGACTGATCCTGGGATCGAATTTGTTGGAAAGCATGAAGACACGAAGCTAGCGCAACACATGAAGGACTGCTTCGGTTTGACGAAAGGAAAGCGAGGGTATCAAACCTCGACAATTCGGCACCAAAACATTCGCTTCACCGCAGAGCTCCTAGCATGCAAATTAATGCGGAAGTGCAGACCCAATGAAGTACCTACCCCAATTGTCAGTATTGCTACGAACTGTGCTGAAGCCTATAGTTACAAATGGGCAGAGTACATTGCTAGGGAATTCCTCGAAGATGTCCTTGATGCGCAGGAGAAAGGTATACCCTTTCATTATTCATGGTTGTTAGTGCTTATCACACTGGTAGGATGGAGAGAACCTACCGAGACACAGTTTGTTGATGTGCCTTTGCATATGCCTGGCACAGCAAGGTACACATCTCTTTGGGTTTCGCAGGACAAAGCCTTACAGCAAATGACGAACAACGTGTTCTCCTTCTATGCGATGAACATTTCATATGAGATCCTGAAAAACACCACGGCTCAGTAATGAGCTATTCTCTCAGTATACTGGAGTGGCCAACTTGAAGGCTGACCTGCACAATGTCTTCATCCAGACCCACACAGATAATAAGCATACATGCTGGAAGTTGCCATACGTGATGAACCAGGAAGAAATCCTCGCAGTAGTTCAGCAGTGGCCGAATGAATGGATAAAGGATGCGAGAACAAATCCCAACATACTAGTTCCTCCAGTAATAGATGTGGGTGCAGGGCCTAGTCAGACGCAACAGAGTGACCCACCAGAAGAGAGAAAAGAACAAGAGGAGTCATAGTAGAGAAAAGGTGACCAAGGTGGATATGATGGAGCTGATGAAGAAGAAGAAGAATTGGTCAAAACCATCTCAGACCCCAATCACCCAGATAAGTGCAAGTATCTAGAGGAAAAGGAAGTGACTAAGCCTCAGCCCAGAAAGAAAGCGAAGGCGTCAAAGGGAAAGAATATCGTCGAAGCGCCCGCTTTGAAGATTGAAGAGCTTGATCAAGCTCTGACAAAGTATACAGAATTATTAACTAGCAAATGATCAGAGTTTGCAGCTACGCAGCTCGATGCACTCATCAGTGTTGCACAATGAATTGAAGAACTGAAGGCATTAGCAGAAAGAACAGCAACTGGCATTGCAGCAAGCAATGCCCCAGCAAGCGCGTAGCTAGATACTTGACAATGGCCAGCCAGAAGCAACAGAGGACAAGTCTCAAGTGCATCCCTCATAATCACTGACGTAGCATCTCGATTGCAGATGAGCATGACATTTGAGATAGATTATGCCAATTTGTCTATGCCGGAGCTGCATCTGTGTCAATTGGAACTCATGAAGGAAATCCAAGAACGAGACAACTACTCACACAGGCAGTTAGAAAATTCCACGAAGCAGAGTGAGATCCTCGCAGCGCAGTTGGAAGAAGCTGAACAAAGGAAGAGGGAAGAAGAAAGCAAGCGGGCTACACTAGCGCGAGTGTTGGATGAGGCATGTCGAAGTCTCCATGACTTCAACATGCAGGTTGAAGAAGAACCAGAGCAAAGAATCGTCAAGCTGAAAGACTATGCACAACAGTCTTGAAGCCATATCGAGAAGATGAAAGCATAACATGAGGCTCAGATTGCGGAGCTTCAACTTCACCTCATTCCTGAGAGTCCACCAGAGGTCAAGGAGCAATGTCGCAGAGATATTCAAGCCTCAGCAAGAAAGATCTCAGATCTTGTAAGTAGTGCCTCAATGCTGCTAGACGAAAGTGTTGAGGCCTGAGCAAACTTGCAAGACAACCCAGAAGTGGAAAAGATGCAAGAAACCATCAAGCAGCGACAGACAGAGCTGGATGTAGTGAAATCAAAAATCAAGACATTGCCTCCTATGCAGAAGATGCTTAAGGTGAAGCATAGAAATGAGCTGCAGTGAGAAATTCAGTCATGCAAAACAAAAGAAACACTGTTGGTGAACTCCGTGTAGCCCCTTATTAATGAGGCCTTGGAGTTGAGCACTGCTGCGGACAACCAGCTCAAAGTCCTGAAGGAGTATGATGCATTCGCACAAGAGAAGGCCAACAAAGCATCTGCAGCAACATTGCAGGAGATAGTGGAGAAGGAGCAAGTAGCCGAAGATATCATGCGCAGCCTCAACAAGCAATTTACTATCTTCGCCAACAAGATTCTTCCCCCATAAAATAAGCAGAGTGTACCTTTATCCTTTTACTGATTTCTTTTACTAAGGGCCTCCAAAACATTATACCTTCGACAGTATGGTTAACATAGTCTTCTTTTTTAGCTATGATTTTGTAAATATGATCCAAAACATCTTGATCTTCATCTCTGACTGGCTCTGTATACCTTTCTTCTTGAGAAGGGTCCAACGGTACTATGACTCTCAAGCCTTTTCCCTCAAAAGTCATATGTCTATTCTTAAGGTTGATTACTGTATAATTGTCTATTTCCCATTCAATTCCTAGCAAGGCTGGATAAGGGTTGCTATCATCAATTATTTCAATCACTTCAAAATCTGCTAAGGTACTGACTCCATCAATATCCACTGGTACACTAGGGAATCTTCCCAAGGGCACAATCTTCTACTGATTGGCTAATCTCAACTGTATAGGGGACCATTCAAGCATAGATTTTCGCATTTGTTCCCATGTATGCTTAGTTAGGACATTTACTTCTGATCCCAGGTCTAAAATGATATCAGTCATGTCATAATCTCCTATCTGAGCATGAAATCTCATTTCTCTTCTAGTCCTTCTAACTCTATTAACAGTTTTTCCTTTACCAGAGCTTCGCTGAGGTTCGCAAGACTAAATAACTTTCTGTAACTTGTTCAAATCATTTTGATTTCTTAATAGCTTCATACAACTCTATAAAAATGATTTCAGTGTACTTACTTGATCCGACGAAGGTTCTTGGAACTGTGACTGCTATTGATGCTATTGCGTAGTTGCTACTGATGTTCTCGGATCAACAAAGTCTTTTTTAGCTTCCATAAATGTTCCTTTTTCTCTTCCAACATCGAAGGCTGGAATTTTCTCTGGGTCTTACGAATCCAAGCCTCATCAGATTGTTTCCCCTTATTCAACACCTGCGTCGTAGCTCCACTCCTTGTAACAACGTTAATGGCTGGGACATGTCTTTTCTCTACAGCAATCATCTGAAGATTCTGAGTAGGAGTGCCATTTCTTTCTTGGATCTTGGCTATCAACTGTGGGCATTGCTCAATCACATGATCGACTGCTCTGCAATATCGACATGTTGTAGTTGGGTTTTGACAGTCTCTAACTACATCTCCTGCATGATTACAGTTATAGAAAATAACCTGGCCTCGACCTCTTCCAGGCATACCACCACGACCCTGGCCTCTGAAATTACCTTGACTTGATGTACCACTGTGGTAACCATATCCATCACTACCTTGTAGTTGTGCATCAGGTTGTACCCTATAAGCATCATAGGTTCGCTCTCTCATGAGGTCAAAGCTATGACATTCATCTTCATTGTGTCCAACTGACTTACAGAACTTGCAGTAGGGATTCTTAGGTACTTGACCATATATCTGTAGCAGATAGCAATCTTCAGGTTGATGCTGGCCAGTTGTTCTACAGATCTCACAATATAGGACAGTAGGGTTAAACGGGTTTGGTGCACCAGTATTCAAGTAATTCCTCAATGCAAGACATTGTTCTTTGTCATGACCTTTTGTCTTACATCGTGTACACCAAACCTCTTCTCGAGTAGATTTTCCTTTTTTCATGTCGTGAAGCTCCAAATCCATTTCTACTAACTGTGCCTTTATCTGAGCTATTCCAGAATTATCTCCGACAGGAGCTATTTCAAGTTTCATAGCAATTTCCAATGCCTCTTGCTGATCAGCAACCTTCTGTTGCATAAGTGGAGTCTTGATATGCGGCAATAGTGCTGCAATGAACCATTCTTTATGTTTTTCTAGTCCAATAGTAAAACTAACTTGATCCAACAGAACCTTCAACCTCTGATCAAAGTCCCAAACTGATTCACCTCGCTTTTGCTGAATTTATTTCAGTTCGGTTATACACTGTGACTCTGATTTAGGCTTCTTGAATTCTTTGATCATTGCTTTTTTAATATCAGCCAAGATATAGTTCTGAGTACTGGAAAACTTCATAAACCAAGTCAAAGCTCGGTCTCTAAAAGAGGCGACCAGCTGCGCTCTTCTTGTATTTTGATCCATAATATTCTTAGCAGTCCAAACAGCTTCGCATAAGAACCAAAACTGCACTGGATCCTCTGATCCAGTTCCTTTAAAGACTGGGAGCTTGATATCATCATTCACATGGGCCATAGTGGATCGAGGGGGGGGAGGAGGGGGAATACTGGTGACAGGAGGGAGGGAAATTTTTGAGGTAGAATGACCTACGACAGGACTACTAGGGTTAGGGTTACTTTCAGAATGCAACAGGTTCTCAGGGCTAACAGATCTTCGCTACGGAGTTATAGGAGGGTTTACAACAAAAGGGGTTTCTTCAGATTCATATTCTTCTAGACTTATTGGGGTATAATCGGTATTCTGGCCTAGGGTATAGGATCCAAGAGTTCTCTTGTATCTTTTACCATTGTGAAGCAAACCACTTTGCTCGTTGAAGTCACTTTCGCTTCCAAACATAGGTTAGTAGCAATAAATCTAGCAATCTGATTCGATAAGCAATATGCCTTTCTCAGCCAAGAGCATTTTAATTTTTAGACTTAATGAATTCAGGTACTTACCCCTTGGTCCTTGGAAGAACTGTCTTTCTGCTTCACTAAAAGAAGTATGTGTGTCGACGGCGAACTCCGTCACAAATGCTTCAAGGGTTCACGTTATCCAAAAGTCAACAGCTCTTGATACTGCGTTGTTCACTCTTTTCAACAACTTAATTCTTTCTGGGGTCCAAGTAGGAGACTGGTCTTCTTTGAAGTTTATCTTTCTTTCTATCAACCTGGATAACCACTGGTGCAATTCTATGTGGATACTACCAAAGAAAATTTCATAAATATCAGAAAAAACATACCTTTGCAAGAAGTCGTCTGAGCTACAACGAGGATCCTTATTTTCTTATTCAGCAAATTTCAGATAAGTATCTTCAACCCAGTCACTGATTTCTTTTACTGAGGGCCTCCAAAACATATCCCTCGAGGTACGATGTAGATCCCTCTTGAAGTAGATACTGGTTCAACCGACAATGGAACTAATTTGTTGGGCTTAGGGCAGACCTAGGTTCTTATCCTTTTATCTTCGCACCAACAAAGAGACCATTTTGGAAACAACCTGCGAACAGGTTACAATCTCACCCGAAACAGCTATGGGGTGCTGCAGAATCAGGTTTCTGTAGGTAAAAGAGGGATATTATTGTACCTTTAGCCTTAACAAAGAATAATTATGCAATACAGAACTTCGAAATTTACTTAATTAGCTTCACTGTTTAGATAAAAAGACAGTTTCTTGCTTAACCCTTAACTGGGAATTCACAACGAAGTTAATACTTAGCACTTTATCTTACTTTATCATTCATCTACTTATCAAATGCATAAACCATAATAGAGACAAACTAACAAGAACAAACACAACACATGATATACATGGTTCACCCCCAGTGTAGGGGCTACGTCCACAGAACTGCATTTATATTCAACACTTTACAAACACACAATTCTGAACTGCGCACTCAGCTGCAGATCTTCTCAACTACCCAAAAATGTGCACTTAGCTGTAGATTCTTTCCTCAAAAACCCTCTGCGCACTCAGCTGCAGAGGTCATCCACGTACTCAGCTGGGACTTGACCTTAACCTAAAAATAGACCTTAGCTTCTTCGCATCAAATTATCATCATACAAAAAAACCCTCCTAACTCCTTTACATAAGTGCCTATTTATACAAATGCACTATTATAATACCATGGGCTCAAACCATGGGCTTAAAAACCATGGGTTGAAACCATGGGCTTAAACCATGGGTTATTTACAAAAAGAGGGGTTTCGACCCAACCCCGAAACCCCTAAGACTATTTTGGACCACAACTCCGCTTACAAGCTTCGCACCAAAACCGTGGAGTTGCCAAAGTTAAGGACCTTCAAGGTCCGAGCCCCAACACAGATTTCAGAAAATTGCAGAGCTTGGTGAATCAATTATTTGGAAATCATGGTGTCACTAATCAGATGATGACGCTAAACCCTAATGCTAGTGGCAATCAAATTCATGTTGGTGAGACACATGGACATCATCATAAATTTTGGATGGTTAATTCAGAACCCTTGCAGCGATTGCAATTTCAAAACGGCACTAGTAGTTGGCCAAGAGAAAATCTGCATCAGAATCAATTTCAGATGAATAGTAGAGGTCTCCAAGAAGGCTTTCCACGTGTAGAGAATCATTTTTCCAACTAGATGGTTGGATAGAAAGAATCCATGGAGAAATCGATCAAGGGTAGAAGTTCCGCAAACTACAATTAGCTCGACATGCAGGTGTCAAACAATAACTATATTGATCTGTTTGTTGATGTTAATAGCCATACTCAAATGCCATATCATGCTCAGGATTTAAACCTGGGATATCATAATATGCATAATGATTTTATGCAGGGAAGAATGCAGGTCGAATCTATTAATGGACATAAGTTACAGCCTCAATTTTCTACTCAATTGCCATATCCTACCTTGACATAAGTTACAGTGGACTTGGAGATGGGTGTTTGATGGTGAACATCTAGTGCACTTCAGAGGTGAGTGCACTTGGAAAACTTCAAAGACAAGTGCTCCAGCAAGGAGCACCCATAGGATAGACAAACGGGCGCATAGTGATGAGTGCCTCGACGATGGTGATGGACGTGCAACCCTTTGGGCGCATGACCCTTAAATGCGTAGCAGATAGGTGTGCAACATGCAGGAATGCAGGCAAGCTGAGCGCCCATCAAAAGGAGCACTCTGAAAAATGGAGTGCTTTGACAGACAGACTGTCGGGCATATGGAGGATGGCAGTTGGATGACGAGCGCATGCGCGAGATGGCAAGGAAGAGACAAACATTTTGGCAAGTGAGATGACAGCAGAATAGATGGGAATTTCGGCAAGTAGGCATTTCGACGATGAAGGAAAGCACACGACCCACCCTTGGTGTGGGCGCGCCACCCTTGGTGCATTTGCATGGGGGCACATCAAAGAACGTTAAGTGCATTTTGAGGTGGACTTGGAAAGCTGACAAGAGGTGATTTGTACGGCAAGCAAGATGGCAAGTTAACTTGGACAAGGAACCTAAAGAATCCTATAAGTAAATTAAGTGTTAATACATTTCAATCATCCAATAGGATCAAGCAAGAAGTTTCCAAGCAAGCTCTTCTCCCATACGAACTTGGCAGCAGCAAACAAAGACGTAGTCATGAACCAAAGAGACGAAGCACGGTGGTTGGGTATTTTCTGAGTTTTTCTCTGTGGTCTTTACTGTTGGGTGTGCTAGTTGTAGTTATGCTAGTTCGACACCTTTTTTGTTGTTTTTCCTTATTTATGTATTGTGTTTTTTATCCGGTTTGGTGCGCACGGGAGTTTTAGTTGCGTCAAGGGAGCTCCCACACTTGTTAATAAAATTAGTTATAGAGGCTCTGCAGTGTGGCAACCTCACCCATATTTCTTGTTATATTTTATGGTTAAGTGTTGGTTAAACATTAACTAGGTTAAACAAAGATAAACTCAGAATAATTCTAAGTGTTAAGAAATCACTTTTGCATATTGGGTTCATGCGTAGTCTACAGGCCAGGCGCTTGGGCGGGAAAACCCCCAAGTGACCTTCCTGGCAGTGTCACACATCACATTTCATTCATTGAAGACTAGCGTTGGATTAGGGCCATGACAGGTGGTATCAGATTTGTTTTATCTCTACAGCAACATTGAAGCAGACTTGTTTCCAGACGAGGGTGGTTTCATGGAGGAAGCTGCTGTTCGGAAGGTCGCTAGGTAGAGTACCTTAAAGAAAACAAAACGCTAAGTAAAATGGGCATTTATAGAGCCGTCCGCAAATGGCATCTGAAGGCGTGCTTGGAAGAAGTGTTCCATAGGTTAAAGATGCACTAAGAGAAGCGCTCCATAGTAAAGGTGTGCACCTGCAACAGTGCATGCTACGGCAATAAGGGCATCCATAGGTTAGTGGTGTCCACAGAATGAAGGCATCCATAGAAGCACATGCTCTGTAGAGGCGCTCAGCAGATGGACGCATGCCACAGATGGGCTCTCTGCAGATGGAGGTGCACCGTATGTGAGTGCTCCCCAGAAACACATGTGTTCAGAAAAACAGGCACTCCATAGTAGGTAAAACGTGCGCTCTGGCAGGGCCGCGCACTCAGGAAGTCGTAGTGGCATGAGGAGGTGCAGTTCGACAGAAAAACGAAAAGCGCCAATTTTTGAATTCCACTCAGAAACAAAAGTGTGCTAGGCAGGGTGCATTCTGTAGTTGATAAAATGAAGGTGTGTTTTGACAGTTTTTCAGGCTAAGGCATTTTGACAATTTTTGGAGGCTTTTGGTGGAAGTGCTCCACACTCTCCAATGGGCGACTTTGCTGTTTGCGAGGGCTTTACTAAAAAATGTTAAGTACAAAAGTGAGCTATTGTGGATAATGGAGAACTCAATATGGGGGACTATTGAAGTGCTTTTGGGAAAATTGAAGCTTCATTGGATGGTTGAGCTAGACGTTCCTACGACGAACGGGTCTGCGACAAGGGACTCAAAGTTGACAAAGAAGCTAGAAAGCACGAAGAAGAAGTGCTAGGAAGAGTTCAAGGAAGGAATAGAGAAGGAATTCCAAGACTTGGGTTCACATACAAAACCAGATATGCTTCAGTTGTCGACTATTGTAGACCAAGTGACGGTACCGAAGAACGCTCAAAAGAGAGCTTGTTGGAAGAAACCGAAGGCGATGGAAAAGAAAATTGTTGCTTGCTATGTATGTGAGAAAGATCATTATGCAAGGGACTACCCTGACAAAGTAGATCACGATCAAGAAAATGCAGTGGCAAGGTTGGCAGCGTTGAGGATGGTGGAAGCTCCTCAACCTTCAGGAGAAGTTATTGAAGCTGTACGAGAAGTGGAAGCTTGCATAGGCAAAGTGAAGGGAAGTCAGGTGGATGACCCACTGAGTTTGAGTTTTGTAGAAGCGATGGTCAGTGGACTTATAGTTTCTTCACTTGTTGACACAGGCGCTACTCATAGTTTGGGAAGCAACTGCATGGTAGCATCACTTCATAGTTCGCTGGAGAGAACCCAACATCGGTTGAAGGTAGTGAACTCGGAGATGAATTCAGTGATAGGGAGAGTTGATGTAGCTCCTCTTACAGTTGAAATATGGCAAGGGAAAGTTGACTTGAAGGTGGTTTCCATTGGATGATCATTCGGTGATCTTGGGGTAGGATTTCCTTAAGTTGGCTAAGGCTGTGCCAGTTCCGCACACAAGTCTCTTAGTGTTCTTGGAAGAATCTAGAGCATGGAGTTTTTATTTGATGACAAAGAGCACGTTGGACTAGGATATATTTGGTTTAGATTCCCGAAGACCCTAGGAAGTCCATAAACTTGGCTCAAAGTGACATTTGGCAGCAACTCATTCCGAAAAAACAAGGAAAAAGAAGAACCGGTAAGGAATTTGTTCATTCTTTGGAAATAACGGTGCTTTCGTTGGAGGAAACACTAACGGAAGTCTAGCCGGAGATGGGCTTGTTGTGCATTCAAGTGAAAGAGGCGTAGGTCAAGCCAAGAATTGATGAGGAGCTGAATTACGTGGAGGTTTTGAACCTTGGAAACGAAGAATAGTTGATTGTGGAGCAGAACACTCAACGTGATGAAAGCACTAGTGAATATTTTTCGTTACATGATGCGACGGACATAGTGGAATTCTGTTTTCATGCAATGGGCATTTCAGAATCGGAGCTAATGTCGAAAAAGTTGGCTAAGGTTGGATGTTGTCCTAGTGAAATGGAGGAATTCCTTTTTCTATCGGAGAGAAAATGCTTGCAAGAGAAGGTGGAGGCTATGGAAGCTATTGTTGTTAGTGCTTCGTTGTTGCAAGTGACACCAGAAATAACCGTGACTTCAGATAGCTTGGAGGTTTGCAATGAGGCAAAAGACCCATTTGAAGGGTTGAATAAAAATGCAAAGAAAAAGGATAAGGGGAAGTTGCAATGGGAAAAGAATAGAGCAGAGGCTTTGGCAGACTCATCTGATGGTTGCACGAAGGTAGCAGAGATGAGCACATTTGAATTTAACGTTGCTCGGATTGATAGGTACTTGGCTTGGATGAAGGAGCTTAGTTTCTGTAACACAACAACCAATGATGCGCTCATGTACATACGTGAGATAGACTTGTGCAGTGATGAGAGGCATCTCCAGCCCATTCTCACTTGACCATGCGACACTTAGGCTTTCTATTGTGGCGATGGTGGCAAGTCCTTAGGCACCTTGTTGGGGTGGCCTAGAAAGACAGAAATCGCCAAGTAAAAGACAAGGTGGTCTTAAAAGAAAATTGCAGTTTGCTAGAGGATGCTGAAAAAAGCCAAGGAAAGTTGGTTTCTGAATGTAGAAGTTTGTCTTGTGAGGAGACACTACAGTTGGATTAGCTACCTAATCGGTCAAGTCACAAGGGCCCAACGAATGGAAATGGGAAGGAATGCAAGTAATACTAGTTATGAAGTAGGTGGTCAGAAGCATGACTGTGGATAAACAAAGAATAGTTTAGACGTTGTGGTGGGTATGACTTGAATTCATACAGAGTGTTGTGGAAAATGGTGCGTTGTAGAGATGACAACAATTTTAAGTGGGGGAGGCTGTCACGGCCATGTTTCTCAGCACACCTAAGTTTCGGCACACTTAGGCAACGTGTTGTGGACTTTAAAGTTCGGCAAGATCTTACGCTCTCGCTTGGAAAAGATAGTAAGCGCCCACACTCACCATCGGCATGGAGCGTTGGGAGTGTGGCATGCCCTAAGGTCAACACCCACATGACTTTGCACGAGCACCCCTTGGAAACATTGGCAAACGGGTGCTTTGACAGTAGGAACCTTAGCAGACTTGGAGATTGGCGTTTGATGGTGGGTTCTTGGCACACTTCAGAGTTGGATGAACTTGGAGCACTTCGAAGACAAGTTCTCGGGTAAGGAGCACCCATAGGATAGGAAGATGGGCGTGTGGTGATGAGAGCCCCGTCGATGGTGACGGACACACAGCCTTTTGTCCACGCGACCCTTAAACACGCAGTAGATAGGCGTGCAACAAACAGCCATGCGAGCAGGCTGAGCATGCGGAAAAGGGAGTGCTCCGGCAAATAGAGCGCTTCGATAGACAGACTATTGGGCATGCAGATGACGATAGTTGGACGATGGGACCGCACATGCGACAGCAAGAAAGCGATAGGCGTTTTGGAAAGTGAGATGATAGCAGTATAGACAGGTGTTTCGGAAAGAGGTCATTTCGGCAATGAAGGCAAGTGCATGACCAAGCCTTGATGTGGTCGCATGACCCTTGGTGTGTTTGCATGGAGGCACAGCAAAGAACGGTTAAGGCAAGTGTGTTTTGAATTTGACATGGCAAGCCGACAAGAGGTGACTTGTGTAGCAAGCAATATGGAAATTTAACTTCGACAACACACCTAAAGAAGCCTATAAGTAAAAGAAGTGTTAATTCATTTCAATCATCCAAGAGGATCAAGCAAGAAGTGGCCAAGAAAGATCTGCTCCCAAATGAACTTGGCAGTAGCAAACAAAGACGCATTCATGAAGCAAGGAGATGAAGCATGTTGGCTGGGCATTTTCTTATTTTTTCTCTGTGGTCTTTACTACTGGGTGTGCTAGCAGCGGTGATGCTAGTGCGACACCTTTTTGGTTGTTTTTCCTTATTTATGTATTGTGCATTTTATCCGGTTCGGTGTGCATGGGAGTTTTAGCTGTGTCAAGGGCACTCCCACACTTGTTAATAAAATTAGTTACAAAGGCTCTCCAGTGTGGCAACCTCACCCAAATTGCTTGTTGCCTTTTCTAGTTAAGTGTTGGATGAACAATAACTAGGTTAAACGAAGATAAACTATGAATAATTCTAAGTGTTAAGAAATCACTTCTCCATATTGGGTTCAGGCATAGTCTATAGGCTAGGCGCTTGGGAGGGAAAACCCCCAAGCATCCTTCCTGGCAGTGTCACATGTCCCATTCCGGTTGTTGAATACTAGTGCTTGATTGGGGCTGTGATAGTGTTGACCTTTTTCAGCATGATCAAGTGTTCCCACGAAGTGTGTCGCACTTGGCAGGGAGTCCTACTGGGATACAATTGCATGACAACAATACTGCTAAGGATGGCGTGGATATTAGAAATTTTACAGATAGGGAAGAATCTGGATTCTTGCCAAGGTTTTCTGAAAGAAAACCCTTTCACTGAACATATTATAAAAAAAACCTTTTAATGTTAGCAGTTGAGTTGCAGAGTTAGGAAGTTCCAGTCATTCACATATTGACATTCTTCTAGTCATCGATTGAAGTTTCTAGTTGATTGTTTGTTTTCCATTTTTAATATTGGCAGGTCTTGGGTAGCCAAGATGTGTAATTTTCTAATTCAATGCATATATATTTTTTTCATTATCTATTATCCATACTCCATTTGTATTATCTATACATGTGGAGTATGGACATATTATAGATTGTTTCTTGTTTTGTGATGAATGATGTTCATTATATATACTGTCTAACCAATGTTTTTGAATGGGACATGGTTTGGTTAGCACCATTGTTACGTCGAAGTAAGTAGAAACTAAATGATTGGTTGTTAACATATGGGGTAATTGTCTATTCTTTGATACTTCTAAAATATCTTGATTAAGAGAGGGTATGGAATATCATAATTGAGAGAGGGTATGGGGTGGATGACTCCCATCATCAATGGTGAGCTATAAGTAATATGTATTTTCATTTAGAACAAAAAGTAGTTAATGATAGCATATCCTTGATGTTGTTTCAATGATTCCATATGGTTAATGGTCATAATGCACATGAAGGCATAGTGAAATATAGACTAGTTGATGTAACCTTAATAATCTTATGTTATGTTATTAATGTTTATGAGGGATATTTCTCTTATGTAAAGGAATGGTGCATATATACTATCCTATTCGTTGATACTCTAAATTTGATATTTCTTGATTAAGGATTATGATGCATGTTCTTATTATGTTAAGGCATGATGTATACTAGCATAGTCCTTGATAATACAAAGAAGATATTACTTGATTAAGGACCCTGATGCATGTTCTTCTTATGTGAAGGAATGACACATCCTGTCCTAATCCTTGACATTGTAATGATGATGTTACTTGGTTAATGATCATGATGCATGTTCTCCTTGTGTAAAGTCATAAATGAAAAATAAAATTATAGTGTTAATGTTGGTAATTGTAATAAATGGCATGGTTAGTAATAATATGGTAATCCTATTGGATATCATTGGAAGAGGCTTGATCCTATCGAATGATAGTTCAGATGCCTAATGATTGTAAGAAGCTATTGTTGATGATTTGACTACAATATTAGAATGATTGTATGCTTGTATAGCTCTAGGATTCTGTATGAATATGCTAAGGACTATTAACAATGCTTAATTGTTATTTCATTAAAGTAACTAATGCCTTATGTTAATTGCGAAATGTATGTTACAATTATGGTGTTCTAGACTATCTGTAGATGGCATTGTATTCTTATTTCAATAAACACTGAATGGAAGAACAAAAATTCTACCCCTTTTTCCATAATGGTCAAATGGGTACATGACATGGTACTATGTGATTTGAAGTTCGTTGTTTGATGTTGAAGTTCCCATTGTACTATTTGTTTGTAGGAAAATTGATCAAAAACATATTTAGGCCGATTAGATCCATATAAAAGTATAGGAAAATTTAGTTCTTCAAAAAATTTGTCGTAGAAAATGCATAATGGTCGAAACCCTTATGAGGTCAAATTTGTATAATTTCATTGTCCAATTCATATATTACATTTGTGTGTCAATATCCATGTATCATTGTTTTGGATATTTGGTGTAGCTCTTTCCCTTTCTCAATTGAATTGAAAACTTATGTATTTGGAGAGTTATTTAATTTGTTTGCAAGATTTTTATTGAATATTTAATCACAATCATTGTTAATGACAATTCCTTGATTCTTGTAGATTGCAATTTCACACAAGTATTTAAGAGTGGCCATGACAAATTTTGGTTGCACATTTCCTCATAGATAAGTGTTTTTTGTATTCGAGATTTCTTTCTAGCATGACCGCTATTATCATATAGTGAGATAGTCTTCTAGAAAATTCCACTTGAACTCTATCCAAATTAGCGAGGATATTAATAATTGTTCTAGTTAGTCCACTTTGAGCTATTTTGTAGCCTAGTTGTATTATTTGTGCAAAAGTCATTCTTGGTGATACTAGTCAGTCTTCTAATGGATTTAAAATTGTGACAAATGGTATTTTGTTATTACAAAGAATTTGAGAGGGAGATGCATATTTTGTTAATTTTTCATTAGATATTGTCTTTTTCCAAAATTTTCATAGTTTATCATTGACAATAATTGACTTTGCTCTTTTCTAATTGTGAGTGTTCTAAAAGACAATATGATATTTTTTCAATGTCATACACGTCTTTTATAAATTGCAAATTCTCACATATACACTAATTGCTTTGATTCTTTTATCAAAGAGTTTTTCTAATCGAATTTTCCTTGTTTTCATATCTTTTTATCTTAGCTGATGCAATGTTTTGCATCAGTCTATAGAGATATTGTATTGGATTACAAGGATAAGTGAAGCAACAAGCTTTTACGATTCTATATGTTTTTTAAATTTGCATTCACTTTTTCTCTATACCTTTCACAATGTTTTTTTATTTATACTTGTTGTATTTAGAATGTCTAAAATGTTATTTATTGTGCTCCTGTGTTTGTGAATTGTACTATTTTTTTTTCTTTAACCTTTTGGTTGTCTTTGTAATTTTCAAGTAGAAAATGGGAAAAAAATTTGATTAAGTAATTTTTTGATCATTTTTTAGCAATGGTTGGAAGTTCCAATGTGGGGATTCCAAAAGAGTGCATGTATTATATATATACCCTTCAACGAGGAATATGTTGGATGAAATATTAGTCTAATTTTTTTTCAGTGTGGTATTCCAAATATATATGTTGGCATTGAATAATTAACCTAGCCATTGAATTTGAAATGCATATCCTTCTATATTACCTTGTCTATATACATTTGACATGTTTATAATATATCCTTTCCAATTAGAGATCAAGGTTTTTGTCTGATTGTTAGTTCATAAAGATATATATTTAAGCACTCAATTGCTTCATTCTGATTCGCAACGTAGCTATTGTAAAATGTGTATGCCATTGCTTTTATCAATTTATGAACATTAAAAAATGATATCAACTACAATAAACTGATACAATGATTCTTGACAATCACTAAAGATGAAGTGATATGAACACCATACCATTACAATGTTTTTTCAATAGATGCTAAGTTTATTTGAGTTTATGAATATTAGATTTAGCAAATTTGACTCTATGAATTGGACTAGAGATATCTCCCATAGGTACTAATGAAATGGTTCAAAGTGACTAGCAGAAGGATTTTAGTCAGGTAACAAAAGGTTATAGCGATATCATATATCCATATATTTGAACTAAAGGTATTGTGTCTCTTTTGTCAACGAATAGATAGATAGATATATATTCAACAATTTGGAAAACAATTTAATAAAAAAAATGTTTCCCAAAAATCCATTTTCATTTTTTCCATTAGACTATGATGGAGACAATGACATTTAGTCCAAGTATGTAGCAACATCAGTTATATTGTGTAGTGCTAGCAATAAGTCAATACCCAATTCCATTTGCATTGACAATAAATCCATAGGATCAACGTGCTCCAAAGAGAATGAAAATAGTTAATAATCCCTTCTCTTATCTTTATTTATGTATAACAAAAATGCAATAGAACATATAAGACATTAAAAAGGTAGTATCCTAGTTCAAAGAAAAAAAATATAACTAGAATAACTAAAATTTGGATAAGGTGCAATCAATTTTCTATATGCGTGGCAATAATTGAATGCTAAAATGAATAAATAACACATTGCAAAATATAGGTAAAATATATAAAACAAATCAATAAATGGAAATAAGGAATTATATGCATTTGTTCTATAGTACGCTAGGTTAGGAAACTTATTCATATAGGTATATGTTGTTAAGATTTCATATGATAGATTAGATATCATTAGTGTTCAATACAAATTCACAACAGTATCATATGCAAAATCACTAAAAGAAACACAATCCCAAGATAGACACAATATTTATCCTGGGAAAACCTAAAGGGGAAGAAAACCCAACAAAATTTCCTCTATATAAGATGTATAAGATATAACCCCAAAAATAGGTATTCTCGTCCTCGATGTTTGCTCTCTCTCTCTCTCTCTCTCTCTCTCTCTCTCTCTCTCTCTCTCTCTCNCTGTATCCAAATAAGAATAAAAAATCTTCTATTTATACACATTGAGCCAACTAAATTTTACCCTAAACAAGTTGGCCCCACTAAACTATTTGGGTGACTTCACCAGCTAGGAATACTCAAAACAATATTTTATATTGTTCATTAGGGTACTAATGAACCAACTTACAATGGAGGCTTTAAATCATGACTCTATGATGACCAATTACAATAGCGACACCTCGACGAAAGAATAACCGCATCTCACTTTGGTTAAATCAGTAAAATACATTTAGAGTATCCTTTGAAGTTACAATATTTCAACACTCCCCCTTAACGAGAAGGTTATTCTAACGAACACATCAACATAGACTATATGAGAACCAAAAGATAGTATATGCAACAGTATTGAGGTAATACATCTATACACCATAGGAAGTTTCTAACATTGATCAGTAAATAGAACAGTTACTCTTCAATGTATTCATCTTCTGTATCACACGATCACTTGATCCTTTTGCAGCAACACTTTGATCTTTCGATCCTTCATAGCATCACTTCGATCTTCTTGATCCTTTGTAGTAGTACTTCGATCTTCGATCCTTTACAACACTTTTGATATTCTTGATCCTTCGTAGAAGCACTTTGATCTTTGATACTTCGTAGTAGTACTATGAGCTTCTCGATCCTTCATAGCAGTATCACTTTGATCATTTCGATCCTTTGCAGCATCACTTCGATCTTCTTGATCCTTTTCAACCGCACTTCAATCTTATTGATCCTTCGCTGCCATGCTACTTGCAGTACACATGATCTCTTTGAGGGATGATCAATCCCTATCACTTGAGGACATATTTCCAAGGATGATGCAATCCTCCATCATCCTAATCCCCCTCAATGAGGAGGGTCCATAGTATCAACCAGCTGAATCGTATCCAACTGAATGTAGATCTCAGCCACACCTAGATGCAGTCCATGTGCTCCATGAGGACTCATCGTAGTGCATCCTCAGCTTCCAAATATAGTAACACTCCTAAGTTAGTTTTATACTATGGTATATACATGTAAATGTAGGCATAGTATCCATATAAGAGTATTGTCAACAGAGTAGATCTCAACCACACCTATGTGTCGACTGTCATCATAAAACATCCTTAGCCACTAAGGCTAGTAAAAATCTCAAGTGAGTTTTATACTACAACGTCTGTGAGGACTCATCATAGAGAATCCTTTCCACTGAGGATAGGACCACTGCCAAGAGAGTGTTATTATGTGTCATCTACATTTAAATGTAGGTATATTGTCCATACAAGAGTAATGTCTGCAAAACAGATCTTGACTACATGTAAAAGTTGGCCTTATCATTTGTAAGGACTCATCGTAGAGAATCCTTACCACAAAGGTTAAGATTAGTCTTGAACGAATGTTATTCTATGGGATCCACAAATGAATGTGGGTACTCTCCATGCGAGAGTAACATATGCAGGGCCATCCTTAGTAAGGACCACTCTCCTGAACAGAGTGTTATACCTGTAATACTCAAGAGAGGATACTATCATCCACAAGTGAATGTCAGGCATTTTCAACACCATGGTCATCCCATCATCTATGTCAGTCTTATCAACACTCCCCATTTTGTATGAGGATCCATATTATCAACATGCTCTCCCTTTGTCCAAGGAGGGTTCATATCTTTGACATTCTCTTCCTTTCTGACGGGAGTCCATATATTCAACTTGTTCCTCCTTTCAAAGAGATTCCATATCTTTATCATTTGTAGTATCATCATTGTTCCTTCTTGTGAGGAAAGTATTTTCAAACTACATCAATCTTGTCATGGAAATATTTAAACTTTACTTGAGATAGAGGCTTGGTCAGTACATGAATAAATTTTTCATCGGTACTCGCATATTGGAGCTTTATAGCTTCCTTTTGTAGCATATCCCTTATATAAAAATATCTGATTTCTATGTGCTTTGATTTATCATGGAACATTGGATTCTTTGTCCTCTTTATACAACTCTGGTTGTCATAAAGAATGACTATGGTGTCCAACTCTATGTCAAATAGTCCTGACATGAGTTTTTGAAGCCATATCGCTTCACAGCTAGAGGAGCAAGCTGCTATGTACTATGTTTCAGATGTACTGAGAGAAACACTGGATTGTTTCTTACTAAACCATGAGATCATGGTGGATCCTAGACAATAACATCCACCTGAGGTGATCTTCCTGTTTGTGGCACTTCTTGCCAAATATGAATTCATATATCCATACAATCTGTAGCCATGATCTCTACCATAGTAAAGTCCCAAGCCTGTCATACCTTTTAGGTACCTCATCACATGCTTTTCATATATCAAGTGAAATTGCCAAGGTTTAACTAGACATTGACTTAAGGTGTTCACAATAAAGCATATATCTAGCCTTGTATTCGTTAAATACATCAATGAACCAATGATATGTTTGTACAGAGTAATGTCCACTAACTTTGATGACTCATTAGATAAAAAATTCAGGTTGGTGTCCATTGGTGTGGCCATGGATTTACAATCCAATATATCAAATCTTTTCAATATTTCTACAACATACCTTTTGTAGTTCAGAAAGATTCCTTCTGGGATCTGCCACACTTCTAGCCCTAGGAAATAATGAATCAATCCAATATATTTCATCTTGATTTCTTCATCTAGCTTCTTCTTGCAATATGTGATTTGTTTCCCATTTCCAGACAAAAATAGATCATATGCATACAATAATAGTATGATAGGTTCATCATCCATAGCCTTCATGCAAAGGTTATGATCGACTTTACTCTTGGTAAAGCCCAAGCTTGTAAATAAGCTATATATTCTACCATACCAAGCTCTAGGATATTTCTTTAGTCCATATAGATCCCTTTTCAACTTCCATACATGAGTCACTTTGTCTTCAACTTCAAATCCTTTTGGATGTTAGATGTAAGCCTCTTCCACAATCACACCATTAAGGAAGGTTCTTTTTACTTAGATCTAGTGTAGATCCCACTTCATCATGAAAGAAAGTGCCATGATGGTTCTGATGGAAGTGTACCTTGATATTGGAGAAAATTGTAGAAATAATAGATCAATGCTATGAGAAATGATGCTAAGAAGAAGCACAGGAAATAGATCTTGCTACTAAGAATTCTCACAAGCATACACAGGAAAATAAAAGAGAAGAAAAGAGATTGAATCACATGAATGAAGAGATGAATATCGGTGTGTATCCTTCCATTGAATAATGATGAATAATAGTGTACATAAATAGTACATCCCTCATAGTAAAATCAAATTGTATGGAAACAACTCATAGAGCTCAGAAATATTGACTTACCAAAATATAGCAAACCCCCATAGGTGGTTAAAGCACTTCCCAAATCTATCAAGGACCTCATGAGTTGGAAAAAGAATGAGTGAGTTGTCAAGGGGATGGAAAAAACATGCTGATCCTATAAAATGGAGAAAAACTAATGGAGTATGGGTTGGAAACAAAAGATGCTAGTTTCCTAGTTGACTAGCTTTTATCTTATCCATAGAAAAACAGGAAAAGCTGAAAAAGCAGAATAAAGAAGAATAAAGTAGAATCTGCTGTAAAGTATTGTATACTAATTCTAGATGGTCAAAATGTGGTCAATATAAACCCATAATTAGAAATAAATCATTCCTAGGATATAGATGGCATGTATTGACTTTAAGGTGCAAGTGGATGCCAACTAATTAAGCTAGTGGGTGAATAATTAATCAAATAATGATTAATTATTTTATCCTAAGTTATGAGTGGGTTTAATATATTCCAAAACCCCCCTATAAGTCTGAATTTATGATGTTATGACAAAAAATATGTATGCATATAGGGCCGAGTAACAAGGCTATGTCCACCCTTTAACAATTATTATGTCCAGAAAAGTGAGGAAAGAGGCAAAACCACATGGGGAAAATCCTCCTTCAAGATAGGACAAGGCACAAAATTTGAAATATGTATTCAACATATATTCATATTCACTTTAATGAGCTTACTGAACTGCTTCTGGATGAAGGACTTGTTGAAGAAATCATGAACTCCATTATCATGCACTTGAGTGTAGAACCTGCAAGAAGGAAGAGGAGAGACTCCTTGTATCTCATCAACGGATGAATTAGGAGAATTATGTGAATTCTTATTTCTTCTGTAAAACTATGATATGAAAACATATCTGAAATGGAAAAGAGATCTATGCATACTTTTTTCCAAAGAGTACAAAAAATAAGGCAATGTATTTCAGACCCAATTCCCTGAATAGCTGCAAAATTGTGATGTGGATCACATGTCAATCTTCCAATATTATGTAGCACTTTTCCAGATCTGATATGAGGCTGATAAAACTATGATATATCATAAATATTACCATATGGAACAGCAAGGACAAAGGATTCAATGGCTACATGAGGATATAGGGCTAGACTAGGAAAATTAAGAGCAACTGGGGAAAACTGATAGGTGTAAAAATATGAATGATGGATGGGCATAAGATCTGAACCATAAGTGTTTAGAAAAAATCCAAACATTTTTAATATCAGTCCATATATGACTAAGGTCATGGATAACCATCCATTGAAAGTCAGGAAAGAATTCAAATCATGTAAGATAAATATCACTGTATAAGAGACCAATGACGAATCAACTAGTGAACTAGGGATTTGTATAGTCTTAGGATTATTCAGAGCTATGGTAGATGGTATCTATGGTGGTATGACATGTGTATCAAAATGAAAATATTATTCTAAATCAGAATCCAAAGGATCACATATAATCATATCAATAGACTCATGGGAATACACTGGTAATGAATCCTCTGTATGAAAGGAGGAAATAAGGAGATGTTCAAAATCTTCAAGAAGGATTTGAGTATTGATTCCAAGAACAAAGGAGGATATTCTGAGTCAAATGAGATAAATTAAGGTAAGTGTATGAAGCAAATAAGGCTTGATGGCGCTAAGAAAAAATCCTGGAAGTCACTGGGTTGCGCACCATCAATGAGAGAGGTATGCAAAAAGTGTGAAGAATCTGGAACATAGATCTCAGAATCTAAGATAGGAGATTTAGAGAACAATGAATGGGTTATAGGATCATAATAAATATCATCAAAAGCTCCATATGTTACTTCTTTTTCATCATTAGTATCACAAGAATAAAAATCACCTTCAAGAGACACAGAAAAAGATGGCTCTTCAATATTTGCTTCTTCATTGAAGGAGGAAGCATTTGAATCAAGGAGGGCAGCAGCAACATGAACTATATGATAAAATTATTCATCATGATCAACTTCATAAGATACTGTAGAGGACAAGAAATCTTGAGAGAGAGAAGAAGAGGAGATGTTGGGTTCGCTCCATGCTTCATCTTCTATTTCCTACAAACCAAAAGCTTTGTCCAAAATATTCCAAAGCTCAAATGGATACTCAACAAAATCTATGAGATGATATATATCTGGAGACATTCCCACACACATAATTCCATAATCTCTATCAAAATTATTTATCCAATCAATCTTCTCTTCATAAGACTCAGGTTCACTCAATGCACCAATGGAGACATCAAAGAGACATTGCTTCTTCAAGTATGCCCTCATCTTTGGCTTCCAATCAGTATAGTTGAAAAGAGATAGTAGAGGAACTTTTGAATCCATATAGAAGTTTTTGATATGCTCTAGTATATACTCTCTGCAACCTGCAAAACAAACTAGGATAAAATCTTGTAAGCTAGACAATCTCTTCCTCAGAGAGGGATAGGAGACTAGATGGGCTCCTCAACTCTGTAGAACTTGATCAACCTTGCTGCTGTAGAATATGGAAAGGTTGTGCTCCCTATAGCTCTAATACCATGTAGAGATAATATATTGATTCTATAACTAATTATTCTAAGAATAAGCACAGGAAATAGATCTTGCTACTAAGATTTCTCACAAGCATACATAGGAAAATAAGAGAGAAGAAAAGAGATTGAATCACATGAATGAAGAGATGAATATTGGTGTGTATTCCTCCATTTAATAATGATGAATAATAGTGTACATAAATAGTACATCCCTCATAGGAAAATCTATTTTTATGGAAACAACTCATAAAGCTCAAAAAGACTGACTTACCAAAATATAGAAAACCCCCATAGGTGGCTAAAGCAGTTCCCAAATCTATCAAGGATGTCACGAGTTGGAGAAAGCATGAGTGATTTGTAAAGGATATTGAAAAAACATGATAATCCTAGAAAATGCAGAAAAACTAATGGAGGATGGGTTGGAAACAAAAGCTACGAGTTTTCCTAGTTGACTAGCTTTTATCTTATCCATAGAAAAACAGGAAAAGCAAAAAAAGCAGAATAAAGTAGAATCTGCTGTAAAATCCTATATACTAATTCTAGATGGTTTAAATGTGGTCAATATCAACCCAGAATTAGAAATAAATCATTCCTAGGATATATATGGCATGTATTAACTTTAAGGTGCAAGTGGATGCCAACTAATTAAGCTAGTGGGTAAATAATTAATCAAATAATGATTAATTCTTTTATCCTAAGTTATGAGTGGATTTAATATATTCCAACACAAATGTTTCTTCATAATTAATCCCTCTTTATGAGAGAATCCTCTAGCAAAAATATTTCCTTGTACTTTTCAATACTTCCATCAGTAGCATATTTTAACTTGTAGATCCATTTCGAAGACACCACATTTTTGTTTTCTGGTTCGGGTACTATATCCCAAACATCATTATTCATTATCGACTGGTATTCTTCCATAATTTCTTCAACCCATTCTTTCTTATGTGTAGCTTCTTCATAGATGGTGGGTTCTTGATCTACAAGGTCACACATCAAAGCTACATAACTTGATTATGGCTTTGATCTTTTTCTTATTCTTGTGAAGCCTTCTGGAGCTCCATGTATGTCTGATTCATGTATGATTTATCTTAACCAAGTATTTTTTCTCTGTTGATAGATATACATAGTAGGGGGTTCCTGAGGTTCTAACATATCATGATCTTTAGATGCTACCATTTTAGGAGAGGGTTCATCTTCTACCATTCTAGGAGGTACATCCTCTTCATGTACGTATTCAAGCTGACACCTTCTAGTTTTATTAAGATATGTGTCTTCATCAAATGTTACATCCCTACTAATATCAATATGATGGAATCATAATATGTATATCCTAAATGATTTGGAAAATTCACAGTATCCAACAAATATTCCCTTATTTCCAGAAGGATCCAACTTGATTCTCTTATCTTTCGGGATATGTACATATACTGGGAAACCAAATATCTTGAGATGGATCACTTCAACTTTATTTCCTGTATACATCTGTTCAAGAGTCTTGAATCTAAGATCACTTTGAGATATTCTATTCTACACATATATTGTTGTTCTTACTACTTCAACTCACAAGTGCAACATGGGGAGGTCTTGGTCATGAATCATGGTCTTCACTACTTCCATAATGGTTCTATTCTTTGTTTCTGCAACACCATTATGTTGGGGATTATAGGGAGTGGTTAGTTCCCTCTTTATTTCTACCTCATTACATAATGCTTCAAATTCCTTTAAAGTGTATTCTCCACCATTATCTAATCTCAGTGTCTCGATTCTTCTTTCTTGATTGGTTCTATATCAAGGCTTTGAATTCCTTGAATTTCTTGAACAATTCACTTTTGTTCTTCAAGAATTATATCTAAGTCTTTCTTGAATAGTCATCAATAAAGGTCACATAATACTCATATCCACTTAATGATATGAAGGGAATAGGATCACATACATCCGAATGAATTAGTTCTATTGTACCTTTAGTCTTTGTTTAACTTTTCGGAAAGGGATTCTTGATGTTATTTCCTCTAGCACATCCTTTGCAAGTTCCCTCATGATCAATCTCCAGATCCGGTAACCTTATTATCACCTTGCTCACATAGGGAAGTTATTTGTAGTTGATGTCAACAAACCTCCTATGCCACAGTTCACTTGAGCTAGTAGTCTCATGGAAAAGGGTTGTCTATGGATGTCCTTTTAGTTTATACAACCCTCCTTCTTCTTCACCAATGACCACAACATCTTCAAGTGTCTTCCCTTTGGACAACATAAGTACTTTTCCATCTATCAAAGAAACTCTATATCCTTTCTTACCTAGAGAAGATATGGAAAGTAATTTCTTTTTCCAACCTGGTACATACAGTACTTCCTTCATCTTCATGAAAGTCCTAGATTCAAGCTTGTATCTTGATTCACCAATACCTTTGATGGGATATTGATAGTCATATCCCAATGACACCTTCTAAGGATAGTTATTTTCTTTAGGTCTTGACAAATTTTTCTTCTTCCCTGTCATGTGCTTTGAAACACCACTATCAATAATCCATGTATCTTCTCCAGTTGTTACATACCCAGAGAGTGCAGAGAATAGTACATATAAATCTACATCTTCTCCTCTAGTTAGTCTCTTTCAAATTATTTATTTTTCTTCGTCTTCATCATCCTCATCCAGATGAGCACGATGTCTCTTTTTGTTGTTGTTCTTCTCTGTTGATGGACACTCTCTCGCAAGGTGTCCTATTTTATGATAGTTGTAGCATTGATACTTTAAGTAAACCTTCTTCTTCTTTTGAAACTTATTTATTGAAGGTTTATGATTACCCTTTGTTGGTCACTCTATATGCTAGTTAGTTACAGCTAACATGCAGAATTCTCAATATAAATTGTCAACCCAAGGAAGTCTTTTTATTTCAAAGATATTTCACACTATCTGTGCATAAGCACTAAGTAGTTGATTAATTGAATGAACAATTAATTGTCCTACCTATTTTCTTAGTCAAAATACTCTCATGATTAACTGATCTGAATTACCTACCTAAGAAATTCATAATTGTAATTACCTTCCTACAACTTCAATCCAACAACTAATGATTCCAGAAATAAAGAACTAGACTACTTTTGCAAGAATTTAAATCCTATCATTACCAGACTATATGTAGATCACTCTTCATTATTTTTAATTCCACATCCAATGATTGGAAATAACAAGAATTGAACCAAACAACTCTCAGCTATAATTTGACTAAACTAGCAACCTTGAGAAAGACAAGCAATTAAAATATACTAGAGACGAGCTTGAATGTTACACCTAACACACACTTTCATAATAGAAACTAACCTACACAGTCGATTGCCACACCACATTGCTGCAACTTAAGAGAAATGTAGATAGTAACTATCAAATAAAGCACAATGATCAACCATTACTATTGCAGCTACTGAAAGAAATACATTCACTATAATTTCCACACCACACAACAGAATAATAAAAATGTCTACTTAACTTAGAAATATCAGTGGGAAGGTGAGCCCATCCTTCGAACAGAGACACTGAAACTAAAACAAATTAAAACACAGAAGTCTGAAGAATCCTTCTCTTTTATTAGAATGGTAAAATGAAGTACAGTTCTCTGTCGCAGCTTGCTCAATACAATATAATATCAACCAACCCTTGGATCCGAATGTTTTCCCATATTTATACATGATTAATCATAACCTTCGTCCACTAATATCGAGCAGCCATGAAGATCTACGATGTTCAGGCTACCCTATTACAACAAGCTATACAGATGTGAGTAGAATCAAATGAAAATGGGGAATATAGGGAATGATGTTGCGTGATACATTAGTGATAACATAACCAATTTAACGGATACCCCTTTCTGTTGTAGCTAGAACCTTAATCACTGACGTGCTATCGTAGCCAAGTCTGTTGCGTCTAAATATGGAATAATGACCTTTGTTTGCGCTCAGCATATGGGGCTGGGACTGGAAGGTAACAACTTGCAATAAAATTTCATCTTCTCTTTAAGTGACATGGCTACTACACTTGTACTTGTCAAAGCTTGAACTATCTATATGAAATAAAAATGTATTAGCATAATTCAAGAGACAAAGTTCCAAACATAATAGTCATAGGCATTAATAAGATAATAAAAAAATTAATCATACCTATAAGATTCAAGTATCAATATGAGGAAAGAACATATGTTTGGTGCATAGAATGGAGTAAGGAAAGGAAAAAAGGGTATGATAGGTGTGGTAAAAAAGGGGCATTTCAGGACCCAACATCTCCCCCCAACTATCATGTTGCATGTCCTAATGTAACAACCTCCATTAGTCTGAATCTGATGATGGAGTTGTACCTTGCTCATGGAGAGAGGAAAAATTGTAGGAGAATTTAGTGGATTCCTTCCCATCTGGATATCCATTATGGGAAGCCCAATATTTCCAACACTGTTTCTCTTCTTCCTTTGTCAATGAAAAATCATCCCTATATGGCTTTGTTGGGCACCAAGTAAGTGGAAACTTGAATTTAAGTCCTAACTAGTTAACTCCACATGTTTTCATACATTCAAGATACCCCTCGACCCTAGGGAGTGTCTGTTTAAAATTTTTAAAGCAATAAGGGTCCCTCTTTTTCAATGATGGAGGTGCATCTTGTCATCTATGCTTACTTCCTTCCAAAGCCAAATGATGATGTCTGGAAATATGGTTAACACAAGTGGAGATGCCATGTTCTTGAAGTTCAACCATCTGCTAAGTCTTGATGGAAGATGTAAGCCTCTGTTTATGAAGAGTAAGGAGAAGGCGCAGAGACTTAGGTTCACTCCAAATCCAGATATTAGAGTTAGCCTCATTCTGAGAAACTGTCTGGAAGGAAATATCTCATTGCACATGGTTGCTTACAAAAGAAGAAAAATACCTCATATGGACATATACTAGGTAAGAAGTAGGGTTTGAATGATAGTCCATGGGGCAAGCCATTTCGTGTAAATAAATATCACACAAAAGATTCTACTTGGTGAAGCTACTTTCCATAAAAATTTCCAAAAACTGGGCAGAAGATGCAACTTTGTAAGGTCTCCCTTCCTTTAATGCCTTCAACTTAGACCAAGTAAACTGTTCATAAAAAAATACAGGATAAGAGCGAGATGGAGCTCTGGAGCTCATCAATTCTTGGGAGAGAATGTACAGTTGGTCTTTCTCCTTCTGCATGGACTTGAATTTCTTCAATTCCCTCAATTATTTTTGTACTTCTTCCCAATGGAACCTATGGAATTTTATCTCTTCTGTCGATCTTTCCCTCAATTCCTGAATAGTCTTCCTATGCTCAGCAAGGGGAACCATCCATTCCTGACATCTATCCACCTGAATATTCCATTTCTTTACTTCTAATTTCAGCAGCAAGAATTATTTTACCAGTCCTTGGATCCTTCCATCTCCTGCATTCTCTTCACTATCAAAGTCTAAGTCGACAAATTGCTAGTAAAATTGAGTCCATACCTTATTACTCGATGTTTCAGCTTGATTTGTAACAACTTCCTCTTCTACCAGTGTTCCAATAACTTTTGCATATATGAGTACTTCTGCAATCAATTCTAGGGATGTTGGTTCTTGTGTAACAAGCCCCTCTTCCTAAAATTAATTTATATCAACTTCAACTGCCATTTGTGAATATGTTTGTTCTTGTGTGACAAAATCTTCCTAGATTTCAATCTCAACATATTCTTCAGTCTCAGTTGTAGCTTCTTGAATTTCAGTTGTAGCATCGACAGGGAGCTACAAGGGTTCTGGTTCTTGTCTATCAACATCCTGTCCACCCAGTTCTTCAGGATGTTGAAATTTCTCTTGAGTCAGTTCCATATCTCTCGAAATATGAGACTGTTCCCCGAATACTTCAATATCCCTTGATGATTGTGACTGCATGTGTTCATCTTCTTCTAGCTCCAAATTAGGTATTATATCCACCTTAGGGTCAATTGATCCTAACTAAATGGGGGTCTCAGTAATAATTCCTAAGGATGTTGGTTCTTATGTGACAACATCCTAGTCAGCTTCAACATTTTCTTCTTATTGAGGTTCTCCCTCCACTAGTTCTGTGTCCTAAGATTGTTCTGGGGTCATGGTAAAAACTCCTAAGTTCATATCAAGGATTTTCTCAACCTCGGGCTCACATGTTTCCATTTGAGTAGCAGCCTCAACAAATATTTCTAAGGATGTTGCTTCTTGTGTAACAACACCCTGTGGCTGAGACTGTAATTTCTCCTGTTCCCTTACTTCTATGTCGGGAACCATTTCCACTTCTGGTTCATCTTCACCCCTCAATTCCACCGCAGATGTTTCTTTCTCCTCTGCAACTTCCTATGCGGGTTTTTGTGCCACAAATGCACACACTGTGACTTTTTACCCTGTTTAATTAAAAATTTCCCCACACTTAGGGAAAACCAATTTTTCCACTTCTTCACCTTCCTTAGCAGGAGGTGATCCTTCCAACTGATCTGCAACTTCTACCAATGTGTGCAGCCTTCTTTCTACCTGTTTCTTGCATGCTTCCTTCCATATTTCCAATTACTTTTGGAGTGCTTGCACTTATTCCTTTAGCAGACCATTTTCATACAAAATTACCTCAATTTGGGGTTCTTCTGCAACAGGTTCTTGTGGAGCAGCGTTTGTCTTGGGTCTCAAGACGAAAAATTCAATATTTGATTTGATATTCGCCCATCTTGCCTGTGTTGCTTCTGCTGCTGTGATAGATATGGTTCTCCTTTTCTTCATGGGTCGTGATTCCTACACCTCTTCTCTTGATCTTATTTTATTATTCTGTGGTACAAGGGTTTCTATTTCTGTATCTGATGTAGAAGGGACATTTCCCTTCTCAGTGGAATCGCTTACCTCTGCCATCTCAGTTTCTTCCTCGATTAAGGTTTCTCCCCATTCAATAGAAGATTCAATGGTGAGGATATCTACATCACCTTCTATCATAATAGCTCCCACAGCCTCAACTTCTACTATCACATCATTTAGTGCTGCTCCAGTTTCAGCTTCTACTGTGGGAGCTTCCACATTCTCTGTTCTCTCCATAGGGTTCGATGTTGTTGCAGCCTCTCCCTATTCTTCCACTTGATTAATTGGTTTTTGTTCTGAGACTATATCATCTTTCCCCTCAAATGAATGGGAGGAACTCCGGTCACCTTCCTCTACTTCCACCCCCACATCCCCCCCCCCCCCCCCCCCCCCCCCCCNCTGAGCCTAATAAGTAAATCGTTCCCAGGTTTGGTTTTTCTGTGCTCAGGCCCTTACAATACTATAGTTTAATTAGGCCATGATGGGTGAGAAAAGAGTAAGGGCATTGGGTTGATCTGACAAACCCCACCATATGATGTAGGTCTTTAAATAAAAAATATGTGATATTGAGTAAAGCCCTATGGCGTAAATGAGATAGTAGAGGGAACTCAAAGAAATACATAGTTTGATACCTACCTTCACATGTAATGTAATTCTTCATGAAACCTGCCACTTCATTCCAAGGGTGAGGCAATGATAGTAATGCTATCCTTCACTTTGCTTGGCGGACTTGTTCACTAGCTACCAGAAATTCCTACATTGTGGGTTCTCCTTCCAAACCAGGTTCTTCCTTCACGAGGAATATTAGTAACCTCGGCCATAATTTCCTCAGTAAAGTCTATATGTAGACCTATAACTTCTGAATAGGTCTCAGTCAAATTTAGAACAAACTACATAGTCGTTTCTCGATGAAAACCATTTAAGTGTTGAAAGAACTCAGTCCAACCCGATGCTTCAAAAATGGAAAAAACCTCTGCATTGCTTTGTAGGGCCTCCATATTTGGAGGTTCATGTCGGGTTTGGATACCCATATTATCTCTCTGTCTAAATTCAGGTATCATCTTAACAAATTACAGACCCAGAAATGGAAGTTACAACACAAGAACATGCACAAATAGCCAAGGTTGGAGTTGGATAAATTAGCAAAGTTAAGACAGTTGTAAGCGAGGAATAATAGTTAAGATTTGGTCCCAAATTAGGAAAAGATGACGGTCGAATGGTAAATTTAGGTACCGGATAGATTTTGTGGATTGACAGCTAAATGAGTATGGCTCTAATTACGGGTACAAAAAGGAAAAGCATGATTAATTTTGTCAAATCCAATTAATGCCTAATCATGTAAATGATCAGACCCCGTACCTTAGAAATTATGAGATGAAACATGATGTTCCATAATAGTGTAGTGTGTCATGGAAGACATCAAATTAACCATTATTACACGTGTGTTGTTATGATCTTAACCTCAACGAATCAACAACTATCTTTTCAACCTTGGCGGAAACAAAATTGAAGTTATCAGGTGAGTCAGAATCTGACAAAGTCACGGATGAAAACATTGGTGGCCAAATCTGGAGGAGTCATAGCTATCTTGTGAATATATCTAGAGGATTCGTAGCTGTAGAGATAAGGAAATTCATTAAAACTTAACACCAGTGCAGCTGCAAAAACAGAAAGATAGGAAAAGTTTAGCGGTGTCGCAGCTACGGACATAGGAGAAATTGACAAAAAATGGTGGAATAGAAGAGCGGAGTCATAACTGTGAAAGATAGGGAAATCAGTGGAATTTAGCGGAGTTGTAGCTGTGAAATATAGGGAAATATGTGGAATTTTGTAGAGTCGGAGCTATGAAAACGGGAAAAATAGGCAGATTTGAACGTAGTTGTAGCTGCGAGAAATTGGAAAATGACATACTTAAACGGAGTCGCAGATGTGAGAAATGAAAAAAACATGGGCATATTTGAATCGAGTTAGAGCTATGACAAATGAAAAAAAGGAATATTTGAACAGAGTTGCAGCTACGAGAACTATTCATTATTAAAAAAAATATTTAAGGAGCTCTTTCGGAACAGGAACATGAATTAAGGCAATTGCAGTATTTGTAGGCCCCATCATGACCGCTTCTTATTAAATAAGTTCATGCACATATTATTCAAAAACCAATCAAGCATAAAGTAAAATAGAATACAAATAAAGAAAAACATCAATTTATTTAACACAAATTCCTGTGTGGATATCACAGTGTCCTTTTAAAGATTGATAGGGACAAAGAAAGATTCTTGTCCTTGCTTTAACTGGTATCTTGGATCAACTGCAACCTCAGAAATAAATGTGTCCCTTCATATTGGTTTGTGATACAGTCGTAGACTGTTTCCATTAGCAAATAATGGTGTATGATCTTCATCAATAGTGACTAGGCAGACTGTTCCATTGTCAAATACCCTATCTATCTGATATTGACCCAACCATCTTGTTCGAATCTTACCTTTTAATTCCGTCTTGAACCTAGAATGATATATCAATGGCCAGTATCCTTCGCAGAAGACTTTCTTCTTTATGAACCGATCATGCCACTTAGATTGCTGGTGTTGAATTAATTATGTCTGATGTACAACAGCTATATGTTCTTCACCAAGTTCATTTGATTGGTTCAATCTATTGCTACTATCTTCTATTAAATCTAAATTTTCCTCCATAGCCATCTTTAAGGTTCTGATTTCAAATTCAATAGGAAAGATGATATTCTTGCCATACACCAAGTCATAAGGGGAAAATCCCGTAGTATTGCACCACGTAGTGCGATAGGCCCAAAGTGCCTCTGGAATTCTATCATCCCATTCCCTACAATGGCTTCTAACTGCTTTTGTGAGAATAGCTTCAATTAATTTGTTGGTACTTTCCACCCGGCCATTGTCCTGTGGATGACAAGGTGAAGTTATCCTATGTTGAATATGATAATTCTGTAATAGAGCTTCCAATTTATGTGACACAAACTGTGGTCCTCCATCTATGATTATCTCCTTGGGTATTCCAAATCGATTAAATATTTCTCCATACAGGAAATATATTGCAACCTTGTCATTGGCTTTCACCAAAGCCACAACCTCTACCCATTTTGTCATGTAATCGGTGCAAACTAAGATGTAAACATTCTTCTTTGAGGGAGGGTTGTTGGGCCCAACAAAATCCAAGGCCCATCTGTCAAAGGGTTCAACCACCAGCTGTGGTGGAAGGGGCATCTCATCCAGTCTGCTAGGTTGGCCCATCCTCTGACAACTATCACAATCATGTACATACCTCTTCGCATCCCTGAAAAATGTTGTCCAGTAATAGCCCATTTGTAATACCTTATGACCTATACATTTATCATCAAAGTGTCCCCCATAGGCATCGTCATGACAAGCCTTCAAGATATTGAAAAATTTCATCTTCTCTTACACATCTCCTGATTTCAATATCAGTGCCTATGTAGAAAAGATGACCATCGATCCAACAATAGCTGGCACTTTGTTGGATGATCTTCCTTTTCTCTCTTTTTGACAGATGTGCTGAAAGCTTGCCTACAGCCAAATAGTTAGCGACATCTGTGTACCAGGGGGAATGGGTTGATACTGCAAACAAATTATCGTCTAGAAAAGAATCTTCAACGGGCATGTTTTCATCACTGTTAGTAAAGTGAGATAAGAAATCATCAACAACATTATCTTTTCTAGGTCTGTCAATAATTGTAATGTCGAACTCCTGGAATAGTAGTATCCATATAGTTATCCTAGAGTTTGTAATAGGTTTGTTCATTAGATACTTGATGGATGAATGGTCAGTGTGCACGAATGTGGGGTATCGAGTGATGTAATGTCTAAATTTATTGATGGAATAGACAATGGCTAAAAATTCCTTTTCTATAACACTGTAATTGAGTTCAGCAGGGGCCAAGTTTTTACTAATATAGTAAATTGCATATGGAGCTTGACCATCCTGCTGTCCCAACACTGCTCCAATGGAAGTACCAGAGGCATCAGAAGAAATATGAAAAGACAGAGCCCAATTGGCCCCCCTTAAGATAGGAGTTGTAGACAACCTCTTATTAAGTTCAGTAAATTTTGTTTGGCATGTATCATTCCAAATGAACTGTACATCCTTCATAAACAAAGTAAATAAAGGAGAAGCTAGTTTGGACAAAATTTCTATGAATCTTCTGTAATAACCAACATTCCCTAAGAAGCTACGTACATCTTTCTGCATTCCAGGAGTGGGTATGTTTTCAATTACCATGATTTTGGATGGATCTACCTAGATATCATCAGTAGATATGAAGTGCCCTAAAACCACACCCTTGCTCATCATCATGTGGCACTTTTCAGTGCTCAAAGATAGCTGGGTCTACTCACAGCATGTTAAAAACTTCTCTAATTTTTTCAGTGCCTCCTCAAAGTCACTGCCATAAGGGATAAATTCATCCATGAAAATCTCCATACTGTCATTGACCATCTCCAAAAAGATGCCATTCACAACTCTCTGAAAGGTGGCAGGTTCGTTGCACAACCCGAAGGGAAGTACTCAGTATGCAAAAGTACCCCAAGGACATGTGAAAGTTGTCTTATCTTGGTCTTTGAGAGAGATTTGGATCTGGTTGTACCCACTAAACCCATCCAGGAAGGAAAAAAATTTCTTCCCAGATAAGGTATTAAGTACCTGATCGATGAGGGGAAAAGAGAAATGGTCTTTTTGTGTCACTTTGTTTAATTCCATATATCCGCATAGACTCTCCATTTCTAGTTCTTCTTTCATACTATCACCAGTGGAGAAACCCACTCACTGTCTGAGATCGGGTAAATAAATTCTTCTTCCAAAAGATTTTGAATTTTCTCTTTCACTAGTCCCTAAGGTTGGGCTTCATCCTTCGTTGTGGTTGGCACACAGGTCAGGATTCACTTTTAATATAGATGTGGTGGGTGCACATATTAGAAGGGATACCCTTCATATCTCTGTATTCCCAAGCAAATTATCCCTTGTGTTTTTTCAGGAGTGTGACCAGAAGTTCCAATACATCAGGAGTGAGGTTTAGATTAACATTCAGTGTTTCACCTGGTTATATCTCAACTGGAATACTTTTTGAATTCTTGAGTACTAGAATTATACTAGTGTCACTGAATAAAGCTTGCTCTGTAATATTTTCTTGTTTCTCTCCATCTAAAGTACTATTTAGGATCTGGTAAATATGCATATTGACAGATGTAGGCTCACTGACGAAACTATTGATAACATTATCCTCTATTTCATCTTTGAAGGTTAAGGATTTCCCTATAATTAACAGTGGCTGGACCCTATTGTCCTCCTCTAGCTCCATCCATAGTGAAGTTTCAGCTTTTGAGCTAGGTTGAGCTGGAGGGTATAAGGTAAGGAATTTTGTCTCTGTCCCATTTGAAATGGTTATAGACCCTGACCGACAGCTGATGTAAGCATCTGTCATGGCTAACCAAGGTCTTCCTAGGATCAGCGGGTGTCCCCTTAGCTGTGGGTTTGGCTGTAACACCAAGAAATCTGCGAGGTATTCCCACGACTCTATTGAGATAACAAGATCATCCAAGATTCCCTCGGGTTTGATGGTGGATCTATCATGGAGTTCTAAAATGGTAGGGGTTGGTCGAAGATTGGTGAGCCCAAGTTTTCATACAGTTTATATAGTCATAACGTTTATGATTGCACCTAAATCCACCAAAACATTCGGTATTTGAATGTCCCCAGTCTGTATTATAACAGTGGGGTTCCTAGGATCATCGTATTTGGATAAGGGGGAATTTCCCATGATCAGTTCAGAGATTTTTCCTAGGACAGTTGGAGGATCCCTAGGTTTTCTTCCTAGTTTCCTTACACAAAGGTCATAAACAGTCTTAGCATAGATAGGCACATCATGGAGGGCTTGTGGCAATGGAATTTTGACATATAAGCTTTTCAACTCTCTAAGGAGGTTAAACTAGGGTTGTTCCATTGTTTTATGTAGTTTCAATCCTTCAGGATATGGAGGTTCTCTAATTAGTTACATAGGCTATGTTTCAATAACCATTTCTCCTTTTGTTTTAACCGAGGTCTCAGTAGTACTTTCAACATCATCAATAATAGGGATTTCTATGTTAGATGGGTATTGCTGATTCATCCTTACTTCAGTCACTGAAGATGGAACATCTTCAATGGCTAAAGGTTGCACCACTCTCCCTGATCATAAGTGTATGTCATTACAAGGAACTAGACTGATGGATTAAGCTGGCATGTTGGCGGTCTCAAACTGGTGAACTTCTTTATTGTTTGGGTTGGGGTTAGGTTGGGCAAGAAGCTGCGGTCTTATAGGCATGTTCATTGGTGCATCATTGTTCTAGAACTGCAACCGCAGCTATTGGAACTGTTGGTGACGGTAATTTTGAGGATAATTCTGAGGTTAATTCTGAGGAGGGTATTTTTGGTGAGGAAACTGTTGGTGAGGAGGTAAGTTATGACGAAACTAATTTCCTGGATGGGAGTTCCTCCACCCAGGAGACCAGGAAGTCTGTTGATTTAATGGTTGTGACCATGGTGACCAAGAGTTGAAATTCCTCTTAGAAGGATGAGGTGGATGCCACTAATGGCTATAATAGTGTGAAGGAAATTGTGTATTCATATGATCCATATTATTCATACTATTCATGTTATTCAAAAAGGGAAATGAATCTGGATGCATACCTTGGTTCCGTGGTTGCCAAGGATTTTTCTGGGCAATGACGTAAGCCGGTTCTACATCCATAGTTGATTCCCGTAGGACCACCTTCACTTGGGGTAGCGAGGGACACTCCTTCATATCATGGTTCAATTCCCAAAGCTAGCACACTTCCACCTTGTCAAGTGGACATTCCTTCAGGGGATGCTTCTTCCTGCATCTTAGGCAAAATACACCAAGTGTTAAATATTCTACTGCTCACTTTTGGTTTTCTCTCAGGACATCTATTTCTGAGGATATGGAGCTCATCATTCATGTTTTGAAGTTCTCAAGAAGGTTTCCTATCTCTAATCGAGTAGATCCTCCATTGGATGACTTTTGTGCTCTATCAAATACATCTTGTTCCAGCTTGTACCATTTATTGGTTCTAGAGGATCCTCTAGAATACCTTCTGCATAATTCAACAATATTTTCAAAGGGTTCCTTTGATATATCCCCCTTTCCCACCAGGTTTAGCATGCCTAAGAAATATTCCCTAATCCCCTGAAGTAGGATAATATTGAGCACATATAGCCCCATAGTATTCTGTCCTGCACTTTGTACGTTGTAAAAAATCATCTCAATGAAATATTCCACACTCTCTTCATCCTTATGTACCATCTTGAAAAAATCTTCTCTTTTATCTTTAGTGTTACAATACTCCTGGTATTTTTCAAGGAACACATGCTTCATTTGATCCCAGGTGGTGATCGTCTCACCCCCTAGGCTCATAAACCAAAGCAGAGCATTATCCTTCAAAGTAGCAGGCAAATTTTTTAACTGCTACTCACTGGAAGTGTAGTTGTAGTTGCGACATAGGATGTCAAATTCGAAGAGGAACTCATCCAGATCGTCGGTAAAATTCCCATGAAAACGTGGTAATATAGATGGTTATTTATTTTTCATCGAGGCTTATCCAGCTGGATGTCAAATGGGGAACTAGAGTGTGGCAACTATCCCTTCCTATGGGGGGTCATCATCATTATGATGGTTGTCCCCCACCATTTCCTCATGATCTTCAGGTTCATGTCCGTTATTCAAATTCTCCTATGATCTCTCATGTCTTTTCTTTTTATGATCTTCCCACTTCTAATGGAGTTGTGTCCACTCCTCCTTTGTTACCTTTTTCCCGTCAATGTGCCAAACAACCTCCCTATCACCTACTCCCATAGCACTGACTCGGTCTTCGTCCGTAGGGACATCTTATGGTGTCACAACTTCTATTGTATTCTCCACTGTGGGAACTGATGCTTCCACTCTGGGGTTAATTGGACTTATTCTCACAGAGGATCCCTGATGGAGAGCTCCGATAGAAGAATTGGTTCTGGCAACCAGATCATTAATGAATGCCCTTCTTCCCAATGTTGGATTGTTACCATGACCTCGACCACCTACCAAATTAGTATTTTGGGTGTTATGGGAATTTCACGTTGTACTCTCATTGTATTCATGCAACCCAAAATATGCAAGCTTAGAAATCGAAGAAAATGAATATATGCAACTACTATGGTGTCTAATAATTATCTTCCCCAGAAACGGCACCAAAATGTTGGTCACTCTATATGATAGTTAGTTATAACTAACATGTAGAATGCTTAATATAAATTGTCAACCCAAGGAAGTCTTTTTATTTCAAAGATAATTCACATTGTCTATGCATAAACACTAAGTATTTGATTAATTGAATGAATAATTAACTATCCTACCTATCTGCTAAGTCAAACTCCTCTCATTATTAATTGATATAAATTACCTACCTAATAAATTCATAATTTCAATTACCTTCCTACAACTTCAATCTAGCAACTAATGATTCTAGAAATAAAGAACTAGACTACTTTTGCAAGAAGTTAAATCCTAACATTACCAGACTATATCCATATCACTCTTCATTAGTTTTAATTCCACTAATCTAAGAATTGGAAATAATAGGAAATGAACCAAACAACTCTCAGCTATAATCTGATTCAATTAGCAACCCAGTGAAAGACAATCAATTAAAATATACTAGAGATGAGCTTGATTGTTATAGCTAACACACACTTGCATAATAGAAACTAACCTGCACAGTCGACTGTCACATCACACTATTGTAGCTTAAGAGAAATTATGATAGTAACTATCAAAAAAAGCACAGCGATCAACCATTACTGTTCCAGATACTGAAATAAATGAATTCACTATAATTTCCACACCACACAACAAAATAATCAAAACATCTACTTAACTCTGTAATCTATGTGGGAAGGTGGGCCCAACCTTCGAACAGAGACGTCAGAACTAAAAGAAATTAAAACACATAAGTATGAATAATCCCGCTCTTATATTAGAATGGTAAAATGAAGCACAGCTCTCTGTTGCAGCTTACCCAATACAATCCAATATCAACCAACCCTTAGCTTCAAACATAACAATCATAGGCATTAATAAGATAAAAAAAAATAACTAATCATACCTATAAGATTCAAGGCTCAATATGAGGAAATAACATCTATCTGGTGCATAGAATGGAGTAAGCTAAGGAAAAAAGGTATGATAGGTGTGTTCAAAAAGGGGCATTTCAGGACCCAACACCCTTCTTGAAGTTTGATTCTTTTCTTCCTTTAGTATGGATGGCTAGAGCTCGATCATATTCTCTAAGTAGAGCTTCTTTGTTGGCTACTCTAGCATCTTATTGAATGCAATCTTCCCATACCATGTCAAACTTCATACTTTCTTTTCTAACATAGAGAGTTTGTATGAATGAGTCCCAAGGTCTAGCGAGACCACTGAGAGAAGTGATAACTAGTTCATCCTCATCAAGGGTGTCTCCAGTAACACTTAGTTGTTTTCTGAACTAAGAGACCCTTGTGAAGTAATATTGAATTGTTAATCCTTTTCTCGTCTATTGCCCTTCAGTTGATCTCTTATATTCATATTTTTTTCATGTTCCTTCCCTCATACATTCTGGAAAGTGCATCATACATTTTCTTTGGTTTCTTCTTATATGACACTTGAGTAATCAAGTGATCTTTGATAGAATCAACAATGATCCTCATTTCCTTGATTAGGTCTTGTCCATGCTTCTCCTTAGCTTCATCATGTTTAGGTTTCACAACTTCATCCTTTATGTACTTATCAAGGCCATTCTCTTTCAGAATGAGACCAATCCTATACTTCCAAGGTAGGAAGTTTTTTATGTCTTCCAACTTGTCCTCGAGCTCAGTGATTGGGACCATCCTATCCAGTAGATCACTAAAAAATTAAATTTATTAAAATGAAAATATGACCTTACCAGGAGATGCGCTTGACTGAGGTGAGTTGGTTGGTTCAAATGATTTATGGAGATCCCAAATATTCACCCTTCAAATCCTACTTGTGAGGTTGCAGCTCTGCTGTAATATCCTGAATTTTGATCTAACACTTATGGGCATAAGCCCCATTGATTATGATGTTACTTTGATGTTTTATTTTGGTATATTGGGTCTAGAACCCCACTGCATATGAACATGATGATTTTTTTGATATATTGGGCATAATCCAATTATATATTTTTTATGGATGATTTTATGTGTTGGGCGTGGACCCTAAAGCACATGATTGATGAGACGTTTCGTGTTGAGCAAGGATCTCTGGAGCACATGAGTATTTAAATGTTTGTGTTGAGCAAGAACCTCTGGAGCACATGAGTGTTTATGTTTGTGTTGAGCGAGAAGCTTTGGAGCACATGATTTATGAAAACCTTTGTGTTGAGCATGAAACTCTGAAGCACATGAAAACATAAATTGGAAGTATTGGGCATAAGCCTTGGAGCCTTCCAATTTTATGCTGAGCATAAGCTATGAAACACTGGATCCTTGGCCATTATATCCCTAGGTGTATCCTACAAGTATATCCTAGCCTTAGTGTTGAGCGAGGAGCTATGTAATTTCACTAAGTTTGTAACTCCTTGTTTTTAGCATTGAGTATGGGCTCTGGATAAGCGCTAGGAGTTACTGAAAAAGAATTAATTATGTTGAGTGAAAACGACTAGAGTAAAATATTTCAAGTGATTAAATGAAATTTCAAATTTCTGTATCTCATAAAATACTAAAGAACTACCATGTTATATGAGGGAATCCAACATGCAAGGAGGTTTAGAGTTTCCTATCCTAGTAGACCTAACCCCTGCCTGAAGGCCTTAATAAAGAAATAAAGAAAGGCTCCATCTATTATTATTATTACTAAAAGAGAACTAAATACTAAAATACCTACAAGAGTCCAAATAGGAACTAGTTAAAACTTCCTAAGTTAAATATTAAAAGTGCCTAAATTAACTAAAAGGGTTAAATCAAGAAATCAAATGATGCTTGATTTAACTACCCCTTTGACTGAAAAGTATGCCTATAAATACCCAAGCCAAAGAGAGGCTTGGGGATCTTCCATCTTTTTGGTAATTCCATTTTCTTCCTAATTATTATCAAGAGAGTTCTTGGAGAACATTTTTCCTAAGAGGAACAAGGAGAACTGATTCAGAAACTGATATCCCAGTTAGGGAAGCCTTACCTTAGGATCTCTAATATACTTGCATGTTGGAACCAGCTCAGGGGGATGTGCATTTAAACCATGAACGGTTCCGGGTCATGGTTGGATGGAATGTGCTAGTTCCTAAGTGATTCGGTTATCTATACAGAGATCAGATCTGTCTATGAATTTGTTAATACTAGGTATTTGAGTGTGCAGGTTTTTAGCCTTTGAAATAGCTTCATCTTGCAGGTATGAGGTTCTTGATTTTTCCCTTTGATTTTCTAGTGCATTTTTGAAATTTATTTCCTCATCAAGTATTTAAGGATTTTGTTTCCTAGTTCATTTCTACAATTCATTTCCTGTTTCATAATTGAAGGGTTTATGTTTTATATCTAAATCCATGTCTGCAAGTTATTTCCTGTCTAAAAATATTTAAGGGTTTTGTTTTTCCAAATTTATTTCTGCATTTTATTTCCTATCTTTAAATTTATTTCTAAGACCTAGAATAAATCAAAACATGTCCTATATATATTATCTCTGCTGGAAGATTTCATATTTCCAGCAGGCTTATGTTAAATAGAAATAAACTCAGACTATCATCCATATTATTAATTACGAATAAACCCAACTATTATATATAGCATTAATCTAAGCTCTAAGTAAGATATTATACACAGATTTATAAACAATATATTTCCACTTTATGAAAAAACTAAATTCCTAGCTAAAACCAACGAGAACTCTAATGGTCTGTAGGCACATTATTAAATAAACAAGACTATAAACAAATCATCCTCATTATTATAAGTAAACAATAAATCAAATATATAGTTAAGTTATCGAAGACCTGTAAGGTCTCTAAGTTCCATTGCCACATTTATAACAACCAAACCATACATTTAAAAAAAAAATACAAATATCCAAATCTTATGTCATAAGAGAGATTTCCACGCAACTAGTCAACCATAAAAACTAATCATAGAACTTATTAAAATATATCGTATAAATGAAATGGGGTCACAGGATCAAATCATGTGGGCATGAATGCCCAAACAATTTTCCACGTACATATCCTTTACAACCAAGCATGGCCCAGGATCGAATCCCGATAAGCTCACGACTTCCATTTTTTAACATGCATTTAAAAACATGGCTAACAATGAATCCTATAGGATTCATTAGCATCGTTAACGCTGTAATAACTTATAAACATTTTACATAGTCTACATTATGAATCAAAATAAAATACCATAAGAGTAAACGTAGATCAAAATCGTTGTTCTGTCAATGTTTCCCCATTTCGATTTCCAAACCCCAATTCTTAATGAACATCAAATCTTGTAGGATTCGTTAGCTGCGTTTTCCAAACGCTGTATCATTTTCATTTATACCAACTACACAGTCTATGGTATAAAATCAAATACACAGGCCGTAAAATAATTCAATATATCTCTAACACAAAAATTAAAACCCCAAGTTACAATTGTATGTCGTATTCCATTTCGTGGCTAAAGGTCATGTACAATACAGTAACTCCATTATATACAAATAGTAAACCCTTAACATAAGTCCAGTAAAATCCTGTCAATGCTAAGTCATAGCAATGACACTCTATTCATAAAGATAAACCCCAAGAGTTACAACCATTTCCAAATAAACATCCCAAACAAATTTAAAACAATATAGTTGCTATGCTACATGGAAAGAGTATCATTGTGAAGTAATGGCATGGCTTTCAATCCAGGCAATGTTGTAAATACTCAAATAAAGAATGAATCCAAATTTCCAGAATTGCCAATTAAAAATGATAACCACAATAACACATCATAAGATAATGTTGTACAAAATAACCACCGTAAAATAATATAAACGTTTACACAATCTTATATCCAAGGCCATGCACTATTGCAAGAAATGGTCATTGTCACCATTCTACCAAACCCAACACATTAACCAAAAACACATTGTTTGTAATATTCACCACAACTAACATTAATCAAGTAGAGTATTCATTTGCAGAGATGGATTCCAAACAGTCTCGGCCCAAAGGCGCTAACCCAACCAAAAACCCCAAAGTATAAATGCATCTCTGGATGCTTTGCCATAAAATTACAGACAACCCATTTTTCCAATATAAACCATTGAAACCCAAACCCAGCACTCATCCAAATACGAGCTTCATGCTCTATCAAAACACCCACATACAAAGAAGGAACATGTTTCAACTTGTTACAACAAGGTTTACCCATATAGGGTAATGCGTTAACCACCTGGGAGACCCACGACCCATGCCTGAAGGTCCCTGCAACATGCAACAAACCATAATGCATATGAGGAGTATTCCAAACCTCCCAATTGAAACCACAAAACAAGTGTAGGAAAACCAGATCTAAGGACATACCTTCGAAGTGCTGCCATACTCCAAACTTCACGCCATAGTGCAGACCAGAGGCAAAGCTCACACAGTAAAATCACAAATGAACCATACGTTCACGCTAGCACAAGCCCTAAGATTGAGACCCCCATTTTCCAAGGTGCATTAAATTCTCCACCTTGGCCTCCACTATGTAACATCAAAACCCAAGGTCTATAGTTTATGCCACCCCAAAATGCAGTGCAATATTTATGCACTATGCAAATCATAAACCCCAACATTGGTAACGTAGACATAGGATAATCCATAATTCATGGCATATGTAATACACCATGAGTGTCTTACATTATGCCTTTGGAATTATACCCAAAAGCCATAATGAATATAGGGATACTATACAATATGTTAATCATTATACAATTCCAATTATACCATGTAAATGTTAAAGTGTAGGTATAATTAAATTAAGGTCATAAGACCATAAGAAATAATGGTAACCAGTACAAACCTAGGTATAATAAAACCCATCCTTGCGTAAATAGTAGTGCTAACAACCATAGTAATAATCACTAAGCAAGGGAGGTAAGTCTTTTCATCATCCAAGCTGTGAGATAGTTGAACATAGGCATCATGTCTTTTGTTCCACCATCGTAATGAGTTTTCCGTCTTCAAGTGCACCAGCACGGGGCAAGGAAATAAATTCATTAGTTCCATAAGAACTAAGTAATCCCTATAATGACAAGTAAAAACAGTTACCTTTCAGGTAAACAAGTCTCGCCACTCCACCCCTTGACAATACAAGTTGATTTAGAATTATTCATAAAAAGTAATCAAACCTTATAAGAAATGAGTAAGAAATTGACCATACATACAAATACATAAATACATAGCCATAGAACTCAAATATTAAGCAACATAACTACAACATAGCATTACACTAATAACCACATCGGGAAAACATAGATAAGGAAGTAAGAACAACTTACGACAATACGGTGCAGTGAAACAAAGTACGACACATTCTGCATAAGTTAAAACAATGTCCAGTTTCGGTAGTATTTGACTAGCCTAATAAATAAAAAAATTCAAATTTTGGGGACATTACAAGTGGTATCAAAGCCCTGTTTCAACAGGAAGAGATCAAATGGGTGTACCAGACATTCATTGCAAGGAAAATAAAGTATGTTTTTAAATTTTATTAACTAATAGAAATTTTTCCTGTTATAATTTTTTTTTGCAATTGTAGGATTTTAAAAGAGCGGTTCAAAACATGAACACTGAAGAGGACAATAGCTGGCAAGGAAATTTGAATACCCCCACCCAAGAAGTAGAACTGGTAGTGGAACTAAATTTTGATATAATGAAAACCATACAAAGTCTCCAAGTAGACTTGTAGAGTTTCATAGATGATAATCTGAATGAAATAAAGGAAAAACAAGCAACTAATGAAGCATTGTTGCGAAAATTGACAGGGGGAATCCTACAGGGAAAACCCACTCGTTCCAAAAATAGGTTCAAGAAATAATTTTATCATAAATGGGCCAGCAACCCAAGAGAAGAGGGAAAATAAGAACATATCCCTGAACCTCCAGAAGCAGATTATCACAGTCTTTCTAGTGATGATTCTCTTTCTCCATGCAGAAAGAAACTGAGAAATGATGACAATATCTAGGGAGAATTCCTAAAATTAAAACCCACAACATATGAAGGAGATATGAACTCTGGGGAGAAGGTTGAAGAATGGCTTCTAGGTATGAGCAAATATTTCCGAGTTCATAACTACTCTAGCAAAATGAAAGCCTTTATGGCCATTTATAACTTAAATGTAAAAGAAGCTAGATGGTGAAGAGACTTGAAGCATACCAAGAAATATGACTTAAGATAAATACGCTGTAGTAAGTTTCACAAGATTTTTCAAGAGAAATACATGTCAGCAAGTTTCTTCGAGATAAAGTTGAAAGAGTTTCACAAGTTAAGTATGGGATCCATGCCTATGGATTATTTTATTAACATATTTTTGGATCTGTTTCATTATGTGCCATACATCAAAGATGAGAAAGTAAAAATACAACAGTTTTTAGGATGTATTCCTCCCAACTTTTAGGAAAGGATTGAATTTGACATGCCTAAAAAATTTCACACCACCTTACCCAAAGCTAGGATTTTCTATAAGAATGGACAACTGAGGCAAGAGAACATTAACAGAATAAGAGACAGGTCTAGGACCTTCTTGGATAACCGCAAACCGGGTTTTAAACCACCACCATATAGAAAACAGAACAACAGTTTTCCAGCCAACAAGAACTTCAACAAGACATGTACAAATCCATATGTACCAACTCCAAATGATAACAAGCCACCAAAAAATGGGGGAGCCAATGTTTCCCCACTGCAAATCATATGCTTGAAATGCCAAGGGCTTCAATATTCCCAATACTGTAAGAACAAGACCAATGGGGTCTTGCACAACTTACAAGAATAACCAATGGTAGAGGACATAGCTGGAACGCCACGGATTTATGCAGCCTTGGATGGTCAACAGGAAAATGATCAGGCTACCATGGTTGAGGTAGAAGGTAAGATCTTAAACACTTCTATTTCAATACTGATTAACCATAGTGCTTGTCAGAGCTATGTATTGCCTAATACTGTTGATGTATGTAAACTAAGAAAATTTAAACATGATAAACCTTGGTTGGTGCAATTAGCCACAAGTACGAAATAGAAAGTTTCAGAAATAGTTAAAGATTGTGAGGTATACCAGAATTGTGTTCCTAATAGAGTAAACTTGAACATCCTACCCTTAGGATCATATGATATACTTATTGGCATGGACTGGTTTGAAAAAGACCATGTCATGTTTGATTGCTTACACAAGTCAATATTGTGTACAAATAGCCAAGGGAATCAAGTGAAGATTTAAGGCATACCTAAGAAAGTTTTTGTAAGGTAGATATCTGCTTTACAAGCAAAGAAGTGCATTAGGAAAGGCTGCAAACTGTTTGCAGTGAACATCCAGGACATAGAAGCTTCAATAGAACAACACATTGAGGAATTTCTAGTTCTTGTAGACTTCAAGGATGTATTTCCTAATGAAATCCTAGGATTACCACTGAAAAGAGACCTAGACGTTTCCATAGAACTGACACCAGGATTAGTTCTGACTTCAAAATCCCCTTACCGCATGAGTGCATTAGAGTTGGTGGACCTCAAATTGCAGTTGCAGGATTTCATTGAGAAAGGATATATCTGACCAAGTGTGTCCCCTTGGGGAGTATCGATACTTTTTGTGAAGAAGAAGGATGGTATGATGTGGATGTGCATCGATGACCGTCAGTTTAACAAGATGACTATTAAGAATTGATACCCACTTTCTAGAATTGATGACTTGTTCGATCAAGTAGGAGGAGAAAATATATTTTCGAATATCGACCTACGGTCTGGGTACAATCAAGTACGGATTTACGACGAGGATATTCACAAAACTGCCTTTCGTACAATGTACGACCACTACGATTTTGTAGTAATTTCGGTTGGGTTGACCAATGCATCTGCAAACTTTATGTGTATGATGAACAATAAACTCGGTAAATACCTAGATAAATTTGTTTTGGTCTTTATAGATGACATCCTAGTTTACTCTAAGAGTAAAGCGAAGCATGAGGAACACCTCCTCATAGTGCCACAGGTGTTACGAGAACACTAGCTCTACACCAAGTTTAATAAATGTGATTTTTACAAAACACATATATAGTACTTGGGTCACATCATCTCCAAGATGGAGATATCTATGGACCTGGAAAAGATTAAATTCATAGAATATTGGCCTACCCCTACTAGTGTCACAGACATTAGATCCTTTTTGGGATTAATCGGTTATTACCAGAAGTTCATTGAGAACTTCTCGAGGATAGCGTGTCCCATGACCGCTTTGCAAAAGAAGGAAAATAAGTTCTTATGGACGACCAAGTGCGAGGAAAGTTTTCAAAATATTAAATAGCTTTTTACGACTGCACCGATACTATGAATTGTGAATCCCAATGGGGATTTCATTGTTTGCACGGATGCAAGAAAGGAAGGGCTCAGGGGATTCCTCTTGCAGAATGATTACGCGATCTATTATGAATCACAAAAGTTAAAAGAACATGAGCAGAACTACCCCACACATGATCTTGAGTTAGAGGCCATCATCCATGCCTTGAAGATGTGGAGGAACTACCTCATGGGAAGGAAATTCCTTTTGAAGACAGACAATATGAGTCTTAAATATTTATTTGAGCAACCGGATATGAATGCCAGGAAAGCCAGATGGTTGACTTTCCTTAGCGAGCACCATTTCTAGCTAAATCATATAAAGGGAAAAGAGAACAAGATTGCCGATGCTTTGAGCCGATGAACTCACATGATATATGAGATGACTTTAAGTCAAATCGATTTGGATTTACACGAGAGGATTAGAATGGCCAACAGAGTTGACCCTTTCTATATTGAAATCCTCAAGAAGTTCCAACAGGACAGGTTGTTTGAACAACAAAAAGAGCACAAGGTAGATGAAACAGGACTGATATGGTCGAAAGAGAGATTGTACATTCTGGAAGGAGGGGGTATTTGGCCCAACGTCCTCATGGAATTTCAACGGAGAGCCTACTCGGGGTATCCGGGATATCAAAAGATGATATCCTCCATTAAGAGACACTTTTCCTGGATTAAGTTAAAGGTCGACATAGCATTTTTTATCGCAAAATGTCAGGAATGTCAGTCAGTGAAAGCTAAGTACTAGCATCCTTTAGGGTTTTTGTAGCCACTATCCATTTTGAAATGGAAGTGGGAGGTCATTAGTATAGATTTTATCACGGGTGTACCTAAGAGTAAGAAGAAAAATGATTATATATTCGTAGTAGTTTAGAAATTGTCAAAAGCAGCACACTTCATTCCAGTGAAGTCGACCTACAAGGAAGTACACATTGCTGATATCTTCTTGAATGAGATATTTAGCTTGCACAGGATACCCTAGGAAATCATCTCAGATCGAGATACTAAGTTTATCGGGAAGTTTTGGAGATCCTTATTCTCCAGATTAGAGATGCGGTTGAAATTTTGTACTACTTACCATTCGCAGACAGACGAGCATACACAAAGGGTAAACCAGATTGTAGAGGACATGTTTAGGATGTATGTCATGAACAACCCCACCGTGTGGGAAGATTAGCTGGATCTTGCATATTTTTCATATTAGAAGGGATACCAGACTTCTTCCAAGATGAGTCCCTTTGAGGTACTCTATGGACGGAAGTGTAGAACACTTTTACTTGAGATAGCCCGATGGATTGACTCATGTTAGGGCCTGACTTGTTAAAGGACCTGGAACAATTGGTTACCAAGATCCAGGTGAACCTTAAAGAAGAACAAGACTTCCAGAAAATCTACATGGATAAGAAAAGAAAAGATAAATATTATCAAATAGGTGACCATGTCTACTTGAAAGTAAAATCAAAATGAAGCTCGTTGATCTTGGGAAGGTGTGGTAAGTTAGCACCTAGATTTTGTGGACCCTTTGAGATACTGGCCAAGAGAGGGCTAGTGGCATATGAAATATCATTACCCGCTCACATAAGAGTCCAAAATATTTTCCAGGCATCTTTATTAAAGAAATATGTTTATGATACTAAACATGTGATTGATTGCTCCTTATTACAAATGGAACCTGAAGGGAATTTTTCCCCTTAACCTCCTCATATATTGGACATGAGAGAGGTGAAACTCAAGAAGCACACCATAGTCCAGCTGAAAGTGCAATGGAAGCAATTTGAGGCTGATGAGGCTACTTGGGAGAATGAAGCCACCATGAGAAAGGCTTACCTTGCCTTGTTTCATGATTTCATTCTGAGTCCCTAGAACATAAGGGACGAAGTTGTTCCAAGAGAGGAGGGATGTAATATCCTGAAATATGGCCTAACACTTATTTGAATAATCCCCATTGATTATGATGTTACATTGATGTTTTATTTTGGTGTATTAGGTGTAGAACCCCAATACATATGAACATGATGATTTGTTTGATATATTGGGAATAAGCCAGTTACATATGTTTTATGTATGATTTTATGGGTTGGGCGTGGACCCTGAAGCACATGATTGATGAGATGTTTTTGGTTGATTGAGGAGCTCTGGAGCACATGAGTATTTAAATGTTTGTGTTGAGCAAGAATATTTGGAGCACATGAGTGTTTATGTTTGTGTTGAGCGATAAGCTCTAGAACACATGATTTATGAAAACCTTTGTATTGAGCCTGAAGCTCTAAAGCACATGAAAAGATAACTTGGAATTGTTGGCAATAAGCCCTGGAGCCTTCCAAGTTGATGTTGAGTATAAGCTTTGGAACATTGGATCCTTGGCCATTGTATCCCTAGGTGTATCCTACATGTACATCCTAGCATTAGTGTTGAGCGAGGAGCTCTGGAATTGCACTAAGTTTGTAACTCCCTTTTTTTAGCATTGATTATGGGCTCTAGATAAGCGTTAGGAGTAACTGAAAAGAATTAATTATGTCGAGTGAAAACGACTCGAGTAACATATTCATCTCATCTGACTTATTTCAAGTGATTAAATGAAATTTCAAATTTCTATATCTCATCAAGTACTAAAGAACTACCATGTTATATGAGCAAATCCAACATGCAAGGAGGTTTAGAGGTTCCTAGCCTAGTAGACCTAAGCCGTACCTGAAGGCCTTAATAAAGAAAGTGTGCTAAGTTTAGGGATCAAGTTATCTGATACCTAAAGACAAAATGTTAACAAATGATATATATATATATATATGTATATGTATATGTATATGTATATGTATATGTATATGTATATGTATGTATGTATGTATATGTATATGTATATGTATATGTATATGTATATGTATTTGTATATGTATATGTATATGTATATGTATATGTATATACATAT